>JAFEUB010001545.1:62500-223457 GCA_024529925.1 Ophthalmolycus amberensis | reverse complement strand
TGGCTCCGATGACGAGCATCAAGAATAACTCTATAGAAACAGATCATCTTCTCTCTGAAGGTCTCTGTACTGATGGAGGTCTGATAGAGGATCAGGACTACACTGAGTCTGGTTCAGGACCAGGTAAAAGTTCTCACAGTAGATGAAACATGCAGCAGTTCAGCGTTAGATCAATAAAGAGAGAAAAACTCCGTCTATCACTGCAGAGTTATGCAACATGTGAAGGTGACCTCAACCAGCCGGTCAGCTGGACTGTAATGTGGCTGCACTGCCAGAGGGGGGGGTGATAACCACACACACACGCACACACACATGCACACGCACGCACGCACGCACACACACACACACGCACACACACACACACCGGTTGTTTCCTGTTGACGAGGCAGCGTTAGACAGACAGACTGGACCGAAAACTAAAGAATCGCCGCCAAAACTTCTCCACTCAACACTTAATCTTTTCATTTGTTCTCGAGACGATTAACTCCATAATAAGTATCTTTATTGAACTCAGCAGAACGTCTCCTGTCTTTACATTTATATTTAAATTTCCATTGTTGTATAAATCAAGGAGGAAATCCAACAAAGCGCATTATCTATTTATGATCCGTCATTTTCCATCTGATCAACAAGGGACGAACTTAGTGAAGCATTGATGACCCCCCCCCCCCCCCCCCCACCCACACACACACACACACACACACTTTTCACACACAGTGACGCCGGTGATTTGACCTTGGATGAATGTGGGAAGAGGAAAAAAGGAAGCCGTGTTCTGGAACGTCTCTGTTGTTTCTTCCCCCCCCCCCCCCCCTAATCATCACTGACCAGCCCCCAGCATGCTGAATTAACCAGCACATTCCTCCCACTGTACATGCTAATCCCGTCTCAGCCCACGCTTAACTGTACCAAACGGTACCTCGTACCACGGGAGGACTGACGGAAACCCACTCCTTCATTCCTGAGATATAGGTATAGATATGTCTACATGTCTCCATGTCTCTCCCATGTCTCATTGAATTTGATCTACTGTGAGGAACTTTTAGCTGGTTCTGAACCAGACTCAGTGTAGTCCTGATCCTCTATCAGACCTCCATCAGTAAAGAGACCATCAGAGAGAAGCTGGTCTGTTTATTCTTGATGCTCGTCATCGGAGCCACCGGGTCGGAATCATGCAGGTTCAGAACCTCCTTCAGCTCAGATTCCAGCAGAGACCGGTCCACCGTGGACAGACCCAGATCCTCCAGCAGAGACCGGTCCACCGTGGACAGACCCAGATCCTCCAGCAGAGACCGGTCCACCGTGGACAGACCCAGATCCTCCAGCAGAGACCGGTCCATCGTGGACAGACCCAGATCCTCCAGCAGAGACCGGTCCACCGTGGACAGACCCAGATCCTCCAGCAGAGACCGGTCCATCGTGGACAGACCCAGATCCTCCAGCAGAGACCGGTCCACCGTGGACAGACCCAGATCCTCCAGCAGAGACCGGTCCACCGTGGACAGACCCAGATCCGGCTTCACCTGCAGCCTCGGACCTGCAGTCGGAGCTCCGGAGGGAGGAGGAGAGCTCAGCTCCCGGCAGCAGCAGCGTCTCCTCCTCCTTCTCCTCCTCCTCCTCCAGGAGCAGAGCTTCTCCTCTCTGGGAGCCAACACCGACACCACTCTGCTGGAGACCCAGGACGTATTGCTGGACCCGCTGGAGGGAAGGGAGGCCCGGGAGAACCAGAACCAGGACTGAGAGGAGCAGACTGTCAGACCTGCTGCAGTAGCATGAGAGGTTTACTAAAGAGACTCTGGTGCTCAGACACTACCACTTTAGTCCACAGGGACCAACAGAATCAACACACTACGATAGTTTCTTGTAGTAACTTTAAATTTCCTACATTTCCCAGAATCCCTTTGAACAAACACCAGCGGTCACTCAATGCTATCAGGTACAAGTTACGGGCATTACAACCAAAGAGAGGCTAAACCTCTCAGCGGAGTTGAGGAGAGTTAACACAGTACGGCTGCAGTGGATTCTGATCGGTTGAGGCTTCAATTGGTGCAGAAATCTGTCTGTGCTTCTTCTACAATGTGAACATGAATATTGACCCAAAAATGTCATCCTTAAAATCCTGCAGGACACTTAACCTAGTTTTTAAATATCTTGCTGTGATATAAAGGATTTCTGAAGAAAACTGTTGTTCTTGTTCATGTCACTTAGTACCGATGTCTGCAACAAACGAGTGTTTGCATGAATCCCCACCCTGTTCATGTCAACAGAACTAAGTGTTTATGTGTTTGAGTAATGCTCAGAGCCAAATGGGATTCAAACGTATTTGCAAAAGCACATCTGTTCTGATTTATCGACGCAATTTCCACGACAGCCAATAAACTATGAAGCAACTTTACGGCTCTTCAAATGTTTCTCAACCTCATCGCCTCGTGGCAGATGAACCCTATCAGCTGAGTCAGCAACAAATCTTTCACTGAGCGGCCATGTGAATGCAGAATGAAGTGGAAGACTCCAGATCTGGTCTCAGACCAGACCGCATATATGTGTGTGTGTGTGTGTGTGTGTGTGTGTGTGTGTGTGTGTGTGAACTGACCTTGCAGCTGTGGCAGTAGTTTTCTCCGTTCTTCCCCGGAGAAAGGATGATTTCCCCCGTTGGGATCAGCTGGATCCTTAATTCCATCATCGTTCTCCTTTTGTTCCCCCCTCCTTGTCCCTTTTTTATTAAAGTGATTCCGACTTGTTTGGTGCCGTCTGTTTCTCTTCACAGGAAAAATATCCGTCGGCAAATCCTTATTTCAGGGCCGAAAGAGAACGTGCCTGGAGAAAGATGCATGGAATACAGCAGATCATACGTATCCCTCTTTCATGCACGTGAAGAGAAATAAGGTGTCCATCGGGTGGAAGCTCTTACCTTAACAAATGGAGAAACTTTACCTCCTGACACGCAGAAAGCAGTGACCCGGCTCAGAGGCTTTGACTCGGGGTGTTACCTGTTGCAGAGCGGAGTCACAGTGAGTCACAGCGAGCAGCCAGAGGATGTTACCTCTCTGGTTGAGGGATCACGAGGGAGGACATGGAGCTCAGCCCATTCTCAGATGGATGTCACATGCAGAGGATATGTGTCTTTTGTCTTCTGTGTGTGTGTGTGTGTGTGTGTGTGTGTGCTCTGGTAAACATATCTGTGTCTTGTTCTTCGTGACTTGATTTTATTTTTATCACAATCCCAGAATAGCAACCAAACAGAAGTCTCGTTCAGTGGATCCCTTTCTTCTGATGAACCCGTACAGACCTGTCAGATAAACTACTGATTCTATAAAAGTGGACATAGCTTCAAGATGTTTACATTCAATTTAACTGTCAATGTTGAGTTTGCATTTGTACTTGGGGTGGCATTACTCTTAGCAAAATAATAACCATTTATCATATCATGAGCTAACTATTTCAACCATTTATCATTCATTTTATCTTGTTGCTTCCACATACCTGCTATTTGATAATTGATGGCACGTGTCCACGTTTTTTTAAACATGGCACAAACACACACACACTCACACACACACACACACACTCACACACACACACACACACACACACACACACACACACACACACACACACACACACTTGGGCTGGTCTGAACAGGGTTTCCTCCCAGACCCTAGCATCCTGCCTCAGACATTCCCAGTACCCGCCCAGTAGATTGAGAGTGTGTGAGTGTGTGTTTGTGAGTTTGTGTGTGTGTGTGTGTGTGTGTGTTCGTGAGTCTGTCTGTGTGTGTGTGTGTGTGTGTGACGGAACCCACCCGCGCTTCCCTGAGGATAAACAAGCAAGAGCCACGCGTTTGCACACACTTTCTAAAAAACAAAAAAGGGACTTGCGCTCTCGTGCACATCCTGTCCCCAAGGACTCGACGAGACCAGGGCCTCATTGACACTGAACACACACACACACACACACAGGGATTCAAACACACATCATATTGATAGAGGGGTGTGGGGGGGTCTAAACAGCTCCACTCTGGTAGATAAACACATCATGTGGATGACCTCCCTCCTCTGCAGTCCTGTTTGCTCGCTGTCAGCGCTGACGGACACGTACAGTAACTTATGGGCATTATAATCAAGTTTTTTGGGGGGGCTGTAAATATGTGGCCTGACGTCGCAGTAAAGGAGCTCGACATAAAGTCAGCCAGACGATTAACAGGACAGGAAAGCATCAACAACAACTGGCTTCTCTTTGCAAAAGAAAATTGTTCTCAAATGCACTTCTATCTTTCAGTGTTTGCGTGGAGTACAGTATTTGTGTGTGTGTGTGTGTGTGTGTGTGTGTGGAAGGGGGGCATCACAGGCTGCTGCTGAGAGGGGGGGTGGGGGGGAAGTGACAGTGACACACATCCTTTGACCCCAGCTGGAGGTATTCCTGACAGCCTGGCATCAACAGGAAACCTGTGGCCTTGACACACACACACACACACACACTCACACACACACTTCTTGGCTCTGCCCAGGTTTTATTCTAAAATAAGAACACATAGTTTGGAAGTGACTGACTTCCAAGATAAACTCTCTATTGTTACTTCATGTGAAATGAAAGGACACACGGATCACAAACAAAAACTGCATTTGTATTTAAATAATCAGAGATGAATATCAGCCACCTGATGCCAAAATACACAATGTGACTGATGAGGAGTGTGAGTGCTCATCAAGTGATGCTTCCTCTGCAGAACGGTGTAAAAACACTTGTTTTCCTCACCGTCACATCTGTTTTTATACGAAGACTGAGATTACACTTCCTTTTTCCTTTTTTGCTGCCTGTGAGAAATATCTGAGTCTTCTGTTTGCTTTGTGTGTTCCCTGTTGTGTGTGTGTCACCGTGTGTTTCCTTTGCTTCAACACGCTGAAGATGAGTCACGATGAGACTACAGAGTCAGCTACTGCCAGAGACTCTGGGAACAACCTGCCAGTGCCAACACACACACACACACACACACACACACACACACACACTGATGAGGTTTTCAAGGTCCGTCTACAGAATGATCTGAGTCACACGACCAACAGCTGTAAGAACATCAACAATCTAATACCCAGAATGATAGAGTGAAGCCTCTTCCAGTGGACCTCTATGGGGCCTCATGTATTATTATAATAATTATAATGTCAATAATTTGAAAAATAATATAAACCTTATATATATATTTATATAGCTCACAAAGTGCTGTGACAGACAAAGCTAAATAAGGTAAAAATTAAACACAAACAAAACAATCACTACAATAATAACAAGAAGAAGCCAGTATATTCATTCAACCCAAACACAATCAATCCTGTCTGCCAGAGAGAGAGAGATGCATTGTGGGAGAACAACCGTGTGCTCGTCATGCACAGATGCTCTGAAACACGTGGATTTGAGGGGGGGGGGTTCACAGGTTCATCCTGCTGTGTATTTCTGTGGTGCAGAGTCCTGCAACCAGATCCCTCACAGAGGAGGCTCAGGGCCCAGACCAGATCAGACCAGGGCTGAGTAAACCTCACAAGTGTTGCCTTAAAAATACCCCCCCCCCCCCCGACCGGCTATTTATAGCTGCTGTCTCTGCAGCAGAGGAGGAAGTCCATAATATATTTCATTGACGTTTGTTCCCTGCGAGCAGTAATCTCGCTCTGCACCGCTGCAGATTCCAGTTTCCTAAGGAAGCTCGAGGACGCCGATGAGGCTGCAGATGTAGAGGACCAGAGGACCACACCTACTCTGGAGAACAGGGTCGTCAGATATATAATGAACGGAATGTTATTTTAGGCTGCATATGTAATGTCAGATTAGCTGGGACTTGCTGCCCTCTTGAGGTTTCACGTTACAACCACTCAACTATCTCCCCACAGTGTCGTCATGAGGCGTCCGTTTGTGTGACGTCTTCTTAGTTTTACATTCTGCAGCAAAAACCTGACTGAGCAAAAATCATACTGGTGTAAAAATGCACCAGTAGATGTAGAAGAAGCTGTGAAGAACCAACACAAAATAAAAGTTCCTGGTAGCAGCTTTAATAAAACTATTTCTAATATTGTGGCCCTAAAATGTAATTATTCTGGACAAAAGTAAAGTTGTTTTTCTTTAAATTACCACCAAATATATCCCATATATATATATATATATATATATATATAAATATATATATAAATATATATATATACATTATATATATTGCCAAGAGCACCAGAAATATATGTAAAGATGTTCTATTGTCTTGGGGTTTTAAAAAGGTTTGAGAGACGGACTTTGGATGACACTTTGCTGCCACTTTCTGCATGATATAAATTACTATAATCACATTTTACTTTCATGAAAATACAATGAATGGGTGTCAGGGGATCTAGGAGGAATCACCAAAGTCATTAGGGTACATCCTCTGGGAACCATGAACATCTTTGCCAAATTAGCCAGAAATCCATGCAATAGTCATTGAGACATTCCACTCAAAAACAAAGTCAACTTCATGGTGGTGACAGTAAAAGTCAGAAGATCACCAAAATCATTAGGGTACATCATCTGGGAACCATGAATGTCTGTACCAAATAAGCTAGAAGTATGCAATAGTCATTGAAACATTCCACTCAAAATAACAAATGTCAACTTTGTGGTAGTGCTAGAGGAAAAGGCAGGGCATCACCAAAATCAGTAGGGTACATCCTCTGGGAACCATGAACCCCTTTGCCAAATTTGCCAGAAATCCAAGCATTACAAATTCAAATATTCCATGAAAGATAAAAACTTCATTGTGGCGCTAGAGGAAAAGTTATTATGATCCATCCTCTGGGAATCACAAACGTCTATTCCAAATGTTGTGCCAATTGTGTCCTTTAGATGATGAGATACTTTCCTGGGAGGGTGATAGTGGCATTAGATCACCAGAGTCATTAGGATAAATCCTCTGGGAACCATAAACGTCTTTGTCCTGTAGATGTTGAAATATCTCACTGGCTGAGTGCTGGAGGCGCTAGAGGAAAAGTCAGAGGATTGCAAAACTCTGGGGACCGTAAATGTCTCTACAGATGGAGAAATGAAAAGCACTCATCCTCTTGGGACTATGAATGTGTGTCGTAATTTTTCAGCTGGAAATCCATGCAAGTCATTGAGACATTCTACTAAAAAAAAAGAAATGCCAACTTCATGGTGGCACTAGAGGAAAAGTTAGGGGATCACCAGTCATTAGGATACATCCTCTGGGGACCATAAATGTCTGGACCAAATTAGCTGGAAATCCAGTCATTGAGACACTCAAAATATAAAAAAGCCAACTTCATGGTGTGGTCCAGGTCAGGGGACTGCAAAAGTCTGGGGACCTTGATCATCTTCACAAATGGAGAAATAGAAAGCACTCATCCTCTGGGGAAGATGAATGTGGGTAGTAAAATGTGTCAAGACAATCTGCCACTTAGATTTGAACAGATTTTGACATTTCCTGGAAAAAAAACTTTGTCCTGATAGTTTAAAATAAGGTCACCGGGGCACAAAAGCAATACGTTTCATCCTCTGGGGAGCAGGAATGTTAAATCTAACTGAAATTTACGTGTTTTTCTTGTCATGAACCTACGTTTCGGTCAAGGAGAAAGTCTAACCCTGACAGCGGCGCTACAGAAGAAGAAGGGGGGGGGGGGGGGGGATTCTGATCATATGTCTTGATCGGTGTCGCCCTCAGCAGCACCTCATACTGCAGGAAGGAAGTCATTTTTAACTGGCTGGCTGTTGCCCGCGGCCCACTTTCCATCAGACTCCTCCACTTTCACCTGAGGCTAAATTTAGGCTATAGGCACTGAGCCCGGGCTGTTATTAATGGTGATGTAACTGTAGCACAGGTTGCAACTGCTACAGAGGTTATAAGCAACTGAAACCAGGGAGGCAAAAAAGGTTGAATGAGTGAAAAAGAAACTAAAATTGTCACGATAACGGCACGAATTAGTCACTAAATCTATGATTAAAACAAAGTACAGTGACACCATCTTTGTCTGAGCCACACAGAAACATTTGTGTTTGCAGTCGCTGCAGAACCACCGGCATTAAGATTGCATTCGTCTCTCAAACACTAAAAGTAGGACGTATAAATTTATAATTACGCTCGCTGTCGCCAACTTGGGATTCCAGTAGCAACATCTGCTCCGTGTGGCAACACTGTGCTGCGGTTCAACTAGTTTTGGAAAGCCATTTGACACAGATTATTTTTCAGTTATGAAGAAACGAATGTATAAAACTTATAACAAGGTTGTGGTGCAAATGTTAGTCTGCAGTAGCGATCACTGAAACCAGGGCGAATATCATTCCCCAGGGGTTAGACCCAGGACGTATTGCTGGACCCGCTGGAGGGAAGGGAGGCACGGAAGAACCAGAACCAGGATTGAGAGGGGCCGACTGTCAGACCCTGCTGCAGTAAAATTAGGTTTTCTAAAGGGACTCTGGTGCTCAGAGACACTACCACTTTAGTCCACAGGGGGCGACAAAATCAACACCAAGTTCCTCGTAGTAGTTTTAATAACACTATTTCAGAGAGTTTGGCCCTAAAACCTTATTTATATTTAAACGTGTAGTTGTTTACCAAATTACCACCATCTGACATCAAAGATATCCCGGTACGAGGTAGTATACCAGTACTGGTTTGGTTTTCTGGTTCTGTGCAAAATATAATACTTCTCTAAAGGTACACTACCACCTTAGTCCACATGGGGCGTAAAAATCAACACAAAATTGAAGTTCCTTGTAGCAGCTTTCATCAAACAATATAATAAACACAACGACTCAGATCGTAACGTTTAATTTAGATTGTTTAATGTTAATTCCATGCTGTGTTTCAGTAAGAACAATACAGATTCCCTGTCTGTGGCTCCAGTCAGATATCCAGTAGTACAAATCAGCTCCAAGTTACACATAATGAAGCAAAAAGAAACAAAAGAGGAGAAAGAAAGAAACCCTTTGAACTCAGAGGAGCTTTAGAAAAGTAGGGGAGAAGCAGCAGAAAGAAAGAAGGAAAATGTGTTAACTCATGCAAGCACTGACACTCCTGTCAATTTTAGGGTTCTCCGTTCGAGGAGGCGGGGCCAAAACCGAGACTCGTCTTCTTATTCATTTAATTCAAACCACCAATTTATGGATAAGTCAACCTTCATAGATTCAGCATGTGTTTACAGTTACAGTATTTCAGCACAACGTACAGTCCAAGGACGACTACAGAAACATGACAACAGAACCACTATGGTGTAAAGGTTAAGCACTTCTTTGCTCCACCTGGATATCGAGAACTTTGCCAACTTCCTCTGAAAAACCTAAGTTAACAAAAAAGGGCACTTGTAGTTTTCCAAATTGCCCCCCCCCAAAACACAAAAATGATTCGCATGACATTTCACTAGAACAGATAAAACAGCTCCCATAACTAATAGTCAACATTATCAGTAATAAAAGTTAATTTCTGTAATTACATTAAGAAAAGATTCTCAATACATCCAGCAACTGATAAACATATGGAGAAAAAGCAACGAAAAAAACACAATAATGAAAACAAAAGATTTCAGAACCGCTTGTACCAGGACAACAAAACAACACGAAAACAACCCGGGACTCTCTCTTGTTTATCTTTGACTGTCTAACATTGTATTTCCTGTCTCAATTAAGTGCTATTTACTTGAATGATGTAAGGGCTAATATATAAAAATAAAAAAGAAGAGGAAAACAAAACGTGTTGGCTCCTTGTGGCCCTGCTGGGTCTCACGGAGCTGCAGAGGTGGAAGAAAGGAATAAGGAAAGGAGGGAGCGGAGGAAGAGGAGGATGGTGAGGAAGGGTGGAGGGGAGGAGGAGTGTGAGGAGGCGAGGAAGGGTGGAGGTGGAGGGGGGGTCTCAAGTTGTTGGCTGTTGTTGGTGGTGTCGTCGTCGTCTCACTGGGCCTCGTCCTCAACGTCCTGCAGCGCCTCTTTGTTTTGTTCTTCACCTGGTCAAGAAGAAGAAAAACCACAAGAGTCTTATTCACTAACACGGTTTCAGTTCTTAAAGGGCCAGTGCGCAGCATTTTGGGGGACTAATGATCCTGTCTTCGTTAGCTTAGCATCGGGCTCCATGTTATCGATTTTGTATTTTCTGACCCGTCTTTTGCCGTAAGAGGATCTTATTTACGGATACCGGTGAAAACAAGTATTCAAAAGCCTTTTACTGGAGTAAGAGTAGCGATACGATAGTATAAAAATACTCCTTTACAAGTTAAAAGCCCTGCTTTTAAAAACTGTGCTTAGCGAACAAGTGCAAAAGTAGAATTTGTGTATTTTAACACCTAAACTAATCAGACGTGAAAGTATTATATATGTATACAGAGAGATGATCCGATGGTGTAAATATTACTGAAGCACTAATGTGTACTTAGTACACTTCATATACCGTTTTATTTACATTCCATAATCTCAAAGACATTTCTCTCTTTAACGGAGTGTGAAAAACTTTATTTCCTGTGTTTATCTGGAGAATGTGTCACTGACAAGAACAAAAGTAAATATCTTTCAGCACTTCCTGTTCTCATTTCAAAATAAAAGGAATTCTAGCTATTTTTCTGTGGACAGGTTGACGTCATTTAAGGCTTTTATTCTGAAATACTTGCAGGACAGATTTGTGTGAAAATGCAGCGACTAGCACGGCTTCATAAATATGAGAACCACCTTTTAAATGTGTGGATTATTACTAATATTATTATGAATGAGCGCACACTTCTTTTTAAAGTAAATATAAATGGCATTTATAAATAAATAGCAAAGTTAAGGGCTGGTTGTGGTGGCAGCAGACTTTAGTGAGGAGGCCACAACGGGCCCTCACTACAGTCGGTCCAGACTCAGTCGTCTACCGTTAAAAGGTCAAAGTAGAACTTTACAGAAGTCACTCATTTACAAGCTTCACCAGCAGGAGAAACTGTTTGAAGGATAAACGACAGCAGATATGTCAACGTATGAAAGAAGTTTCCAACTATTCGGTAGAGCTCTCGATCAACGTCAGCGCTCTACAGATATTCAACGCCACACAAACATCTTCTGAAATATGTTGATAAACCCTCACAACACGTCCTCCCTACCGTCCCAACCTCGGGCTTCGTGTGTTTAAATGATCGTTAACATCTAAACCGCCGTGTTTCTCACACTCTGAGGTAACAGAAGTCAAACAGCTGATCTCCAGAAACACTGTTTGAGGTGGAAGATCAACGATCACAGCCGGTAACCAACAAGTTAATACAGAATCCTACCCAACAACAGGCGAGTCATTTAATTATTAAACCACTCCCAGGATCCAGGTCCTGGAGACTTAAGCTGACGTCAAGTGTGGCTTTTTAAATCCTGGCTTAACTTTGGAGCGGCTGACCTTCAACAGCCAGACTCTTTAAAGTGCTCTTATGAACGTCAGCAGAAGCAGGACACCGCGGGTACCTCTCGGGCTTATAATCAGAGTAATGGTAACTGGTACCGGATGTCTTTATTTAATACATATTCATAACTTCCATTGAGGTTTTTGAATAAATTCTGATGTCGTCACACACAAAACAAATACTCTGAATGTAAAATGATTCATCCGATGAATGAACCATCTTTAATGAATAGAAGGCATCAGTGCGTCCTCCCTTCAGAGCAGATGAACCACGAAAACTAACTTCAGACTTTGTTATTTGATAATCACTAATAAATTAAACTATTTGTATTTGGGGACAAGTAAAAACTGACGCCAACAAATATGGATTAAAGCTACTTTGATAGATAAAAACATTTCGTGAATTTTGAAAATGATGAAGCCAAATATTTATCTGCAACTCTGCAGAAATACACAAGGTTCAAACAGGATGAATTCACACCTGAATATTGATATAAAATCTGAACGTCAACGTAGTGATCGAAGCCTTTAACTCTTCGTCACGGCTCTAGAAACTAGAACTACAAAGCAGAGAGTAAATAACAAAATCACACCTGAATGCAAGTACTTACATGAGACTGTTACCAGTCGTACTGGGTGATGAACACGGCAAGTTTGATTTCGTATTTAGCCGACAGTGAGCAGACTTGTGTCACCATGACAGCGTTTCAACCGTTTTAGGATGAAGCTTTGCTGAAGTCTCTAGTTACTCATTACTAAAGGAAAGTCTTTAAATGTGGTGCTGAAGCTACAATCACCAGTTAAATGTACGACTTTTCCGTGTAGAAGATGGAAGTACAATATGTTAAACTAGCTTTTTGTGCTTCCAGAACATCAAATCAAGCTGCTCAGTTTAAGACACACGTTAGAAACTGTGTGTGAAGGTTGTTAGGAAGGTAAGAAGGCGATGAGTGAGTCAGTGTATCAGCGTCTAGCCGTGGAGAACAGAAACAGGAGAGTATTCCGACTCTTACCTTCTCCCTGCATGTCTGAAGTCCATAGTGTCAGGTTATCACGTAACAACTGCATGATGAGTGTGGAGTCCTTGTAGCTGTCTTCATTCAGTGTGTCCAGTTCTGCGATGGCGTCGTCAAACGCAGCCTTTGCCAACCTGAGAAAACACAAATTCACATTTAATCAATGGTTATACTGAAAGCAGCATCTTTCAATGAAGGTGGAGATATAAACATGTATGTTAATCCCTTTCAAAAGGATCCGATTTGGAAGCTGCTATGTAAATGAAAGCGTGTTGCAGAAACAGTTACCTGCAGGCGCGGTCGGGGGAGTTTAAGATCTCGTAGTAGAAGACGGAGAAGTTGAGGGCGAGGCCGAGGCGGATGGGGTGCGTGGGCGGGAGCTCCAGCATGGCGAGGTCGGTGGCCGTCTTGTACGCCACCAGGCTGTTCTCAGCTGCCTCCTTTCTGTGGTTGCCGGTGGCAAACTCTGCCAGGTACCTGTGGTAGTCTCCCTTCCTGGAATTAGGAGAGGAAAATTATTTTTATGCAACCTCCGGTTCTGCCGAGTGAAGCTGATGAGGAAGTGTCTTAAAGCGGCATTCTCTCTAGTGTCCACCAGGGGGCGACTCCTCTGGTTGCATAGAAGTCTATGAGAAAATAACTACTTCTCTCTTGATTTATTACCTCAGTAAACATGAGTTCATGGTCTCAATCTCTAGTTTCAAGTCTTCTTCAATACAATATGGTATGCTTTAGGGCGGGGCTACACAGTGATTGACAGGTCACTACCAGAGAGTCTATAGTTTGTTTCACTGTAAGATATTTCTAAAAAGTGGCCCATTTGTGAACCTCCTCGATATTTCCATAGTTTCCTTTAGATACTTTGTCTAATTCCCTGACCTTTGCTGTCTGGACTTTACCTCTCAATACTCCATAATTAACCATATGACTACATACTCATCATGTGCTTATTTACTCCTCTACTGTGTTACATTCAGACCACAGAGCTCTTACATTTTGTTGTAGAAGACCTTCGACTCTCCCATGACAGCAGAGGGCAGTAGGTGTCTGTCCAGTGCATCCAGAATATCACCACAGATCGTCTTCAGCTCCTTCTCCACCTACAAACAAAAACAAACACAATGAAGACAACAAGTACACCAGCAAAACATGTTGATCATTTTGATCACGAAGGTCCAACAGAAGACACAAAGGAACCACAGAAGACACGAAGGTACAACAGAAGACACGAAGGTCCAACAGAAGACACGAAGGAACCACAGAAGACACGAAGGTACAACAGAAGACACAAAGGAACCACAGAAGACACGAAGGAACCACAGAAGACACGAAGGTACAACAGAAGACACGAAGGAACCACAGAAGACACGAAGGAACCACAGAAGACACGAAGGTACAACAGAAGACACAAAGGAACCACAGAAGACACGAAGGTACAACAGAAGACACAAAGGAACCACAGAAGACACGAAGGAACCACAGAAGACACGAAGGAACCACAGAAGACACGAAGGAACCACAGAAGACACGAAGGTCCAACAGAAGACACAAAGGAACCACAGAAGACACGAAGGTACAACAGAAGACACAAAGGAACCACAGAAGACACGAAGGAACCACAGAAGACACGAAGGTACAACAGAAGACACGAAGGTCCAACAGAAGACACGAAGGTCCAACAGAAGACACAAAGGAACCACAGAAGACACGAAGGTACAACAGAAGACACAAAGGAACCACAGAAGACACGAAGGTACAACAGAAGACACGAAGGTCCAACAGAAGACACGAAGGTCCAACAGAAGACACGAAGGTCCAACAGAAGACACAAAGGAACCACAGAAGACACAAAGGAACCACAGAAGACACAAAGGAACCACAGAAGACACGAAGGTACAACAGAAGACACGAAGGTACAACAGAAGACACGAAGGTACAACAGAAGACACGAAGGTCCAACAGAAGACACAAAGGAACCACAGAAGACACAAAGGAACCACAGAAGACACAAAGGAACCACAGAAGACACGAAGGTCCAACAGAAGACACGAAGGAACCACAGAAGACACAAAGGAACCACAGAAGACACGAAGGTCCAACAGAAGACACAAAGGAACCACAGAAGACACGAAGGTACAACAGAAGACACGAAGGAACCACAGAAGACACGAAGGTCCAACAGAAGACACGAAGGTCCAACAGAAGACACAAAGGAACCACAGAAGACACGAAGGTCCAACAGAAGACACAAAGGAACCACAGAAGACACGAAGGTCCCACAGAAGACACGAAGGTCCAACAGAAGACACGAAGGAACCACAGAAGACACGAAGGTCCAACAGAAGACACGAAGGAACCACAGAAGACACGAAGGAACCACAGAAGACACGAAGGTCCAACAGAAGACACGAAGGTCCAACAGAAGACACGAAGGTCCAACAGAAGACACAAAGGAACCACAGAAGACACGAAGGTCCAACAGAAGACACGAAGGAACCACAGAAGATACGAAGGTCCAACAGAAGACACGAAGGAACCACAGAAGATACGAAGGAACCACAGAAGACACAAAGGAACCACAGAAGACACGAAGGAACCACAGAAGACACGAAGGAACCACAGAAGACATGAAGGAGGAACCACAGAAGACATGAAGGAGGAACCACAGAAGACATGAAGGAGGGACCACAGAAGACATGAAGGAGGAACCACAGAAGACATGAAGGAACCACAGCAGGATTAGCTGACTCTGACTCCCATCAGGTCATTTGACTGCAGCCTCTCCCTTCTCTCTCCCACATTAACAGCCAGCTCATATTTCTCCTTCATAAAAGCCAGACAGAGCGGAGGACTTTGCCAAACTATGACTCAGATGCAGTGTGTCCAGTAGCTGCTTATGGTGTGTAATATTTAACTATGAGCATAGTGATCTCACATTAGCAAAGCAAAATCTGAGAAGATGTATTTGGGACAATGTGCTGCTTGCAGACCGCCGACTAAATACCAATGCTGAGCTTGTTTTTGGGAGTGAAGTGACATCCTGGTACTTTACCGTTTGCCGGTATTCCCGGATCATCTTCAGTTTCTCTTCCACGCCCTTGCTCTCCTCCCTCTGCTCGATGCTGCTGATTATCCTCCAGGAGGCTCTCCGAGCTCCGATCACGTTCTTGTAGGCCACCGATAGGAGGTTCCTCTCCTCCACTGTGAGCTCCACGTCCATGCCGGCCACGTTCTTCATAGACACCACCATCTCTGTGGAGGAGACACATTTAACCCGTGAGAACTTGGATATTTTATTCATCACATCTTGAGAATCCGACTAGCTGTCAATCTTCTGAGGATTCCTGTTGTCTGACTAACGAGATTTGATGTCTTATGTCTTTTAAATCAATTAAATGATGAAGCTGTGACATAACACCTCCACCTGGCACAGATTCAGATGGTAACCACCAATATATGACATTTCTCGGTTGGTCTAAAAGCATTATGGGTAAATTCTTCAGGCGTGAGGGACGTTGTGCTCAAAGATAATAATTTACAGCTTACAGAATATGCAAGTCAGGTGTGACCGTGAAGTGACAGAGGGTGTTTAGAGTGCATGTTGAGGTGCAAAACGTCCATCTATTCATTGGCAACAACCCAACAAACAAGTCAGTAGCTTAGGAGGTGCAATGCAGCCCCATGGCGCACACCTTCAAAAGATGTATTTTAAGTAGGACTTCATACACGTGTTCCAATACAGCCGTAGCTAATGGAGTGAGTATGTGAGTCTATGCACGGATATCATTTTATATAATTTATAAAGTAACTTATGCTACAAAAGGAACAACATGTCGCTCGCTAGCCTGTCGCTACTGCACATGTGCAAACTAGTGCTACCCACCTGTGGTTAAACACAGAGCTAGTCAATGCTAGCTGCCCGGGGCTAAACAACGGAGCTAACAGCTAATGCACAGAGGTTGCATTGAGTTACATTATGAGGCGTTCAAGCTCCATTCAGTAAAAATTTGTATTGGGCGGTTCATTATAACGTTGTGTACAACTGTGATCTTGTAAAATCAAATTTTTGGCGATAAATGATTAAATACAGATGTTTAAAGATGTTTTCATAGCAATATAAAATAGATATTAGAGAAGGAATTGTGACCCGTTTAGCTTTATTGTTTATTGTAACACACTGGCGTCGGATCGGTACTCTGTATCAATGGGCAAGCTCAAATTATATTGGAACATTTCTTGACTGCAATGCGTGAAAATGTATTGTGAGAAAGTTTTTATTAGTGACTGTTGATTGATGCACGTAGGACACAGCTGGTATTGAGGAGATTATGTGTATTGATTTTTCCCACCGTCACGTTACAGCCCACCGCTCTACGAGATCCTTTGTTTTAACTATTGTGAAGAGTGCAAGCTTTACAGATGTTTTCTATATGACATTTTGTACACCGTCTTGTCGTGGCAGAATGGTTTGGACCGGATTCACACAGCCTCTCTAGCACCAACTAAACATAACTCAAATGCAGCTTAACCAATGAAGTACATTCCCTTGTAAATGTAAGATGTCTTTATTATAAGAAATAAAAGGACATGAGTCCTAAGAGTACAATTAGAGAGTGACTCATGTACTAATCTCTTTTAAATCACTTCTTAAAACACATTTTTACAGACTGGCTTTTATGTGACGTCGTTATATTTCTGTTTGTTGATTTCACTCAATTATTTTATATATATATATTTATTTGTTATTGTTATTATTGCCTTTTGCTGCTTTTGTCTGTCAAAGTACTTTGTAAATTCTGTTTTAAAAGGTGCTATATAAATAAAGTTATTATTATTTAAATAGCTAATTTATGACTTTTCCCCTAAGCCCCCCCCCCCCCCATCTACGAAGCACTATATAAATTTGTCTTTTCACCGACATATATATATATATATATATATATATATATATATTTTCTATCACATGTTGGTTTCGTTATTCTGTTTAAAGTATATATATTTATGTGTGTAATATATATGTATATATTTAACTATTATTTTCTATACATCACGTTTAAAAAAAATTATATATATATTATTTTCGATACTTTGTATATATATAATATACATATATATATGATGTGATATATATGTGTGTAATATATATATGTACGTAATATATATATATATATTTGATGACCTACTGCAGCAAAAATAAAAATAAAACCCAGAATGAAATTGTACTACATTCCAGTGAGGGTACCATTATAATCCAGTAGCCCATAAAGTACTCTGTAAATACACTGAGTGAGTCATGGCACATGCACTCTAACGTTACTGGGCAACGTATTAACCAGTGGCGACGACAGCCAGTCTAAAAACAGCCTCATACAAGGCCCTTAAAGGTGTGACAGAGTATACCGGAAATGGGGATTATTAATGTACAAAATTATTATACATAGAAATAACAGTGTCATGACACTGGGGTGTTAGCTTCTACTAGCTATAACCGGACCCAGTAGCTCAAACGTTAAGCTAATATATCGTTAGCATGGTGCTGACAATTGACGCTCCAGTCATCCGCCATTTTGTTATGGGCCCGCCTTCGCTATACGTTAGCCACCATCCGTACATTTTTTTCTTCTTCTAAATAACACGGGGGCTTTATGACATTTACTGTTTTTAATATTTAAAAGTATATTTCATATTAATTCCCCCCCGAATCCAACGGCCAACTGTCATGTCAATGTATTGTTAAGCTGAAACAACGACGGCCGTTAGCCTGCATTAGCTCCTCTTACTAGTTAGCCGTGGCTAGCATTGTAGCTAGCTGAGCGCTGCTCCGTTAACGTGAGCTAACGCGAACATGTCCCCCTCTCACGCGCCAGCCCCGGGAAAATAAGTGCGTCCTTACCGTCATATCGCTCTGCCTGCTCGGCAAGCTTTGCCTGGTAAACTAGGTCCTCTCGCTCTCCCATTGTGGTGCAGCTGGAGTTAGGGAACGGAATTCAAAAGCGGCAATTTATTCTAGTGGAAAACAACGGTGATGGTGGGGGTAGTAGTGGAGGTGCACCAGGTCTAATCGGCGGTTCCTAGAAATCAACTGTGGGTCGATTGAGTGGTGTTCCGCCCCACCGGCAGCGATGTGCTGTGTGTTGATGGGAGTAAAGATGGCGGCCGGTCTCATCAGAGCGATGCACACATACGCACATGAATCACCAGCTCTGAGACCTCCTCTTCTACCACCCAGTAAAACATGTAATATCTGTAAAGAGAGGAGCTTAATCATGAGATCATTTACAGTGTTAAACACAAACTACGCTTTTATGAGTTGGTCAATTATATATACTGTAATTTGGGTTTTTTATCAGTTGATTCTGATAACGTTTTTTTAAAAACAGAATAAACTAAACCAACATGTGATGTTACCAAAGTATTAAAAATAATAGTTAAATATAAATATATGTAAAAAATGATCTCTCCCTCCCTCTATATATATATATAATTTCCAATACTTCATATTTATAATATATTGTATATGTGATATACAGTATATATTATATATGTAATATATATTTATAAATATATATAACTATTATTTTCCATACATCACACGTTGGTTTAGTTATGTTGTTTAAAATATATATTTATTTATATATATTATTTTCAGTACTTTGTATATATAATATATATGATGTGATATATATGTATATACATATATATATTTAACTGTTACTTTCTATACATCACATGTTGGTTTAGTTATTCTGTTGTTTAAAGAAATGTATATTTATATAAATATATATACATTTTTTAAACAGACTTTTTTGGAAGACAAATTGCGATTTATCAAAAGTAACCTTTACTGCTTTAAGCAGCACAAATTAAATCCTATCTACCTCCATTTTTGGGGTGCTGATTGTTTCTCTAAATACCTTAAATATATATATATATATATATTTATTTATATTACAATAGACCAATTTACTTTATGAGTGCCCTTTTAGTTGATAATTATTTAATTTACCACATTTCTATTATGACAATTAAAACCGTTTCCACTAACAGTTGAGTAAATTGCAAGGATATTAAATAAAGCTTAATTAATTGCATAATTAGCATACACAAATAAGCAATTAATGTCATAATTTTCTGTGTGATTGTAATTTAAATCCTGTAGTCATTTTCCCTTTGGTGTTTGAATATAATTAAAATATTACATATGTTATGTCAGTATTCTAGCTATAATGTGTATAGGTGAGTCGACATGATCTTTAATAGGCTGATAAATATAAAACTAGTTTGCATACATTCCTTCTGTACGTTGACTCTTTAGTTATTCAGCTTCATGCTGCGTTGCTAAAAATAACCCTGTAACATGAATGGACATCATTTCTGTAGCTAAGCAACTGCCCTGTGCAGCATGAATGAACCGTAGCGTTAAAACATTTAAATGTTTGTTAAGAAGTCAATAGATTTAACACATCATTTGTCATGGGTCTGACTTTATTTACTAGTATATTAACACATTACATGCTACAGAAAATAAAAAGGTAATTTCAATTGTCTTGAAAGAATATAGTGTTATAATAAAATGGCACATTTTGATATTAACACAATTTCCACCGTCATCTTTCTGCCACGCCTTCGTTCTCATGAGGGAATGAATGAATGACTTCATGCAGGGCGACTGAAGATAAAATAAAATGGTTTCATTGTAATGTTTAAAAGGTAATGATTCCATGTCGCTGTGTGAGTGAGAGAGAAGCTGGTCTGAAGTCGACCACGTTAGGGCTGGAAGATACATTGAAGTATTAATAACATGAGACGACATATCGTCTGGGATTTTAGGCTCTTCTCCTGGTTTAAAGGCTGCGTTACAGTAAAATAAAGACTGTTGTATTATTTCCCTTTACATCCACAATACCGATGAATATTAAACATCTTAGTGTGAAAATGTTGTGGAAGCACCGACGCTCAACTCTACAATATCACCATAATATCAACATAATAACAAAATATATATTTAGTGATCGTGTATTTTCTCCGTATCGCCCTTAACGACATTATTAAATACTCAATAATATTATTATTTGGAAAGTGGCCAACTTGAAAACATAAAAAGCTGAAAGATCAACATGTGGGAGCTAAATTAAGGATAAATAAAAACCCTTAAAAATATAATAAAAGCTCGAGAGTGTGGTAAGAGCATTCTGTTAAAAAAAAAAAAAAAAAGTCTAATTTAATCTCTTTAATCTCCTCAGAACTGCAGAATGTCCTCCTCATCTATGTGAATGTGGTTATAGTGACACCTAGAGGACAGAAGGTGCGCTGGAAACACAACGTAATGATTGTCAACGAACAGATTCAACAGAAAACAAACATATGTTGCTTTGTTCTACTTGGCAAATAAAGACACGGCAGAAAGGTGAATCAAAATAATAAAAAGTCCAGGTGTGCTAATAAAGGAGAGGCAGAGGATGAAGAGAACATGATGTCACACCTGTTCTTCTCAAAGGTAGATTCAGTGAGCTGGAGACGGACAAACGTGGCCGACAGACACAACGAGAACACACATGTGGCGAAGTGAGAGCATCATCGCTCCCTTCCCATCATGCATCAGTAAAAAGTGTACATCGAAAACCGGACAAAATCACAACAGAAGATAAAAGAAAGAGAATGTTTTAGCATGTAATGATAATCACGTCGTACATCATTTCATAACAATATGTTCTCGTTGTTCTTCTTCTTTCTTACAAAAGACAACTTGGTTTGTAGGTGGGAGGTGAGGAGAGTTTAGTGTCGTCTTTTATCTCCACATCAACAGAAAGTTCTCTCGGGTTAGAAACCTCCGAGCTGCTGATCTCCACTTCTTCACTTTGACGGTTTCCTCCGTTTCATATTTGGTTTCTGCTCCTTCAGGAGGACGTTCATCTCTCTCTGGGACACAAAGGAACTCTCTCGTCTTCTTGGGTTGAACTTAAACCTAACGCTGCATTCATGCCCAACGAGAACAATAGTAAAGGTAAAAACATACCTTTAAAGCCGGGGTTGGTACAGCGATCAATGAATCGAATGCTCTGATGAACTCAACTAAAAACCTGGTATCTGTAGTTGTCTCAGGACTGTAATAACCACGTCCAATCGTTTTATTATTCGGCCAGAATGTAATTTAAAAATACAATAATGATGATTTCGGGAGTGTTGACGACTTTCTTACTAGATTTAGCAACTTTTGGAACTTGTGCCGCTACGTTCATTGTAATATAGTTGTGAACACGGGGCTGGCTTTTTTATTTATTAGATAATTCTTAAAATCTAGCGTTCTCTTGATAGTTTTCTTGAGATTACTAACCCTGGCTTTGAGGCGGTAAACACAGCCAGAGAACATTGTAAATGTTCACTCGTACAAATCCTTTGGAAAGCTACATTTTAGAGTTTATATTAGTGTTATTATTCATGTCTTTAATTCACTGAACAAAGACATCAACACCGAGAAGACAAAAGAATGCTGACATTTTCAAGTTAGTGCTCAAAAAATCCTCAGACACTCAGCTCAGGATTAAAAGAATAGTCTGGTCGACTTAGATGCCGTCTTTCTAAAATATATTAGCTTAGCATAAAGCCTGGAAGTAGTAAGAGGGGGAGCTAGCTTGGCTCTGTCCAAATGTTATTATTTGCGTCTCTGAATCTCCATCTTTAATCTTTTCTACGAGGAAGTAAACAAACAAGATAGAACGTTTTAAATTAGTGAGCTTTAGAGGTGCTGGTTGGTGGGGTTCTGTCTTGTTAGCCCAGAGCTAGGCTAGCTAGTCCCCCCCCCCCTGCTTAATGCTAAGCTACGCTAATCGGCTGCTGGCGGTAGCTTCACATCTACTGCACAGACCCCCAGAGGAATATATCACTGTTCTCATCCAACGCTTGGTAAGAAAATGAAAAAGCACGACAACGAAACCGGAGCTTCAGATCGTGTAGAGAATATCAGACGGAGAAAGTGGTGAAGAAGGGCGGCCATGATTATTCAGAGGATGTGTGCATTACAACGGTCCAACGCTTGTTTTGTCCTCGAGTGATTCTCTGAAACTGTAAAACCCGGAGAAGACGTGAGGGTCGGGGGGGGGTGGAATGGGAGGGAATAGGGAGGTAGGTTAGGAGTGAGTGAGGAAGGGTGTAATAATAATACTAGTGTCCAGGTAGCGGCCTGACCCGTCCGCCCTCAGCTGAGCTCGTCCTCTGCGTTGTGCTGGTCCACCAGTTTGACGTGCGTGAAGGGGAAGTGGCCTCGCTTCCCTTTACATTCACCCTCCCACTGACCGTTCACATTGATCTTAGTCACCATCACCCTGTCACCCACCTGGGGAGGGGGGGGAGAAAAGGTGTTATTAATTATTAGAGAGAGAGAGAGCGAAGATCATTTATTTATTGTTTCAGACATAATATCCGGCAGTTAATGTTCCCCAGATATGATTTGCTGCTTTTCTAAAATATTTTCTGACATTCTGCAGACTTTAAAGTCTCAAAGATCTTCAACCTGCATGTCTAGTGTCCACCAGGGGGCGACTCCTCTGGTTGTATAGAAGTCTATGAGAAAATGACTCTACTTCTCTCTTGATTTATTACCTCAGTAAACATTGTAAACATGAGTTTGTGGTCTCAAGCTCTAGTTTCAAGTCTTCTTCAATACAGCATGATGTTCATTTAGTACATTATGGTCCATTTAGAGTCAAACAGACCATAAAGCAGGGGATGCTTTAGGGCGGGGCTACACAGTGATTGACAGGTCTCTACCAGAGACTATACAACGTCAGGCAGACAGACATGCCAACACCTGTCTGTCTGCCTGTCTCTCTCTCAGTCATGAACCTGAGTAAACAAGGACTAACGGACGGTTCCAAAGGTCGATGTTTGATGACCTCTTTACCAGTAAAGACAAACTTCCTGTTAAATGTGTAACTGGCAGCATGATCAGATAAAAACATGTTCTGCTGATGAAAGAACTTACATTTATGATTATTTGTATCCACCTACTGCAGCTGCACACAATTTAGACATGTTTAACATTTAAAGTAGCAGATTTTCTGATCTTAATAACAATAGATTATGTTTTCTGGTAATTAAATAAATATCAACTGAAAGTGACTCAGCTCTGCTGCCGTGTTGAAGTGTTTTTATATCATTAATTTAAACAGCTGGCTGCGTTTTTTGGGTCACTCGTTCACAACACTGTTAGCGTTGATTAATGATTTAACCATCAGAGTGTAAATAAAGTTTTACTGACTCAGTAGAACATGTGTTTCTAGTCTCTGATCATGTTTCATTGTAAACAACCAATCAGTGTTTAAACCAACAGGAGGAGAGCTAGTAACGTTAGCAGCACCGCTAACAGCTAACCAACAGGAGGAGAGCTAGTAACGTTAGCAGCACCGCTAACAGCTAACCAACAGGAGGAGAGCTAGTAACGTTAGCAGCACCGCTAACAGCTAACCAACAGGAGGAGAGCTAGTAACGTTAGCAGCACCGCTAACAGCTAACCAACAGGAGGAGAGCTAGTAACGTTAGCAGCACCGCTAACAGCTAACCAACAGGAGGAGAGCTAGTAACGTTAGCAGCACCGCTAATGGCTAACCAACAGGAGAAGAGCTAGTAACGTTAGCAGCACCTCTAACGGCTAACCAACAGAGGTTCACTTCAGTTACATTATGATGCCTTCAGGCTCTGCTCAGTGAAAATGAGTACTGGCTGAAGGTATGTTTTCATATGAATATAAAATAGATATTAGAGATGAATTATGAGCTGTTTAACTTCCAGCTTCTTAAATGTGAAGATTTACTGCCTTTCTCTGGTTATTGTGATTTATAAATTACATATTTTAGGGTTTTGGATCGTTGTTTGGACAAAAACACTTTTAGTTTTAAGACTTCACCTTCAGCTTTAGAAAGACGTGATGGACAATATGTTATAGAATTTGTGTGACATTTTATAAAACACACGATTTATCGGGAAAATAATCTGCAGATTTATCGCTAATGCTGTTAGCTTCCTCCCTCCTTTGCTCCTGGACCGAAGTGGATGCATAAAAAAAATTGTATCGACGATATTCATGGCCTGGAAATCAAAGTGTAAAAGTGCTAAATTCAAAATTCAGAGCATATCTGTGATTAAGGGATTGCCTCCACACGGCTCTCAACATGGCGACAGCTAGGAGCTAACAGTGCTATCAGAGCTAACAGAACGACTGGACGGTGGACGTTACGCGGGACATCGCAGTGAAGAGCGACAGCGACTAGCTAGCCGGCCACGTAAACAAAGCACAGAGAAGCTCCGATTACAACACACAAACAGAGGAAGAGCTCGGGTCGACGTTATTCCTCTACATCTACATAGACTACAGCTGTTTGCTGCTGTATCAATGCTCTGAATTCAGCACCTTTAAGTCCAGTTTCATCACGACATGCAACCACCGTCACAACTGTCTGAGTCTGGAGAGGAACGGCATTAATACATATAACCACCTGAAGCAGAGATCCATCCAGCATCGTGGACATGAGTTCTTAAGAGGATGCACAATGAAACTAAACTAAAAGAGAGACCTCTACCATCAGAGGGTAGAAGGAAACGTGGGCTAATCATTAACCGTCCATTAGTGCCGCCTTCCTGAGTCACTGCCAGCCAACACCACGGGCCAGAAGCCAGCTCACACAAAAAGGATCCTCCCATCTATAAAGCGTCTATGAAGCCAAGTTATAAACAACCCAAAGAGCTGCAGAGAAACAAGTCAACCAGCAGCAGACTTGTGGTTTGACTCCACGAAAAGCAAAAGAAAAGGTAAAGAGTTGAGGATGGATTTGAAATGATATCTTCAAGAGAGACAAGAGAATACTCTGACTGTTCTTCTTGTCTCGCTCCGGGCTCAGCTGGACTCCAGGCTTCACAGAGACCAGAGGAAATGGTCTCGTTCCCAAAACATAAACTATTCCCCCCCCCCCCCTCAACGACCTGCTCCGCGGGAGCACCGCTCTCGCTTCCGGACACTTTAAACAGTCCGGCCACCGAGAGCTTCATAATCATTTCTCTCTCTAGTCCAGAAAGAGGAAGCCAGGGAGTTAATAAAGACTTATGCTAAGCTACCTGTAACGTTACTGGACCGAGCTCTGCAGCAGAGATAACAAGAGACCAGATTATGTAGAAGAACTACTGCGGTCTCGATTCCTCTTCCAGCTTTGTTTATAATCGAGCGTGTTGTCGTAGCGCGAGGCCTCCGCAGACAGCGAGCGACATCCGAGCTTCAACGGCGTTTATACTCAATGTGTTGCTTTATTATTCTACGAAACACCAGAGGACGAACAAAGAAAATGAACTGTGGAGACTCAAAAAGACGAGTGTATCTCAGAGATATGACCATAAACCAACCTCTACAATGACGAGGAGGGATTGTAATTATCGGGAAACTCATATCTCATAAACTACTTTATTACCTTTATAGAAACCCTGGACACACAAGTCAAGTATTAAATGTGTTATAAAGAAACAAAGGTTGAATATCTTCTGAACTATTTGATTTGGCTGCAAAATATTAACTCAAATGTAGATTTGTAATACTTCCTGTTTCTAAAACATATAATTGTCCTTTGTCTTATCTCTAGACGTGTAAATAGTGTTTTTATCAGTGAACTATTCGTCCCGTGATTGAGTCATTTTCTGCGCGCCTCGTGAGTCTAAACTAAGCTTCACTGCTGAACTAATACTGAGGAAGAAATAATCAAAAGGTGTAGAAGAAGAGAGGATCGGTCTCCACACACACACACACACACAGCACACACGTTGAGTCCATATTTACCTCTAAGGCGAGGGCGGTCTTGTCGTAGGCGTTGGGGACCCTCTTCTGAATGGCCCTGGCATAGACGGGTCCGTTCTGGAGGTTTGGTAGAGGGGTGGGCTGGGCGTACTGGCTCGGGTCTCCCAGCAGCGGAGCTCCAGGACTGAGCCACCGCGGTGGAACCGTCGGAGTTCCCAATCGTCCCCACTCCTCCCGGCGGCCCCCCCGGTACACCGGGCCCCCCCGCCGCCGCCGCCGAACTCGGAGACGCCGGCCGGTACTTCTCCACGTACGGCACCGGGATCATCCCGGCCCGGCCCTCAGAGTTCTGGGCGTTCCACCACTGCTCCTCCGGCTTCTCCAGCACCCGGAGGACGTCGCCCTTCCTGAACGGGAGGTCCTCCTCATCGTTCCCGGGGAAGTCGAAAAGCGCCCGGACGAACTCGTCCTCCAGGCCGGGCGGGGGTCCGCCGGGGCCCACCCTGATGAAGGAGGTGTGTTTGGACTTGTTGATGGGTTCTATTAGAGTGGTGGTGTCCAGGTAGTGGATCTTATAGAACTCTAGCAGAGCAGGGAGGGCCTCGAACTCCTGGTCGCCGATACGGAACCTCGGTTGGGCCAAACCTGGAAAAGACAACACGGTATAACTTCTTTCATGTTCCGTCACATCTGAATCTATTTGTGTCACCGAGCATCATGGAGGTGCTTTCCAGAACTGCCAGGAAGAGACTTTTGTTTCCTTATTTTGCATTTATGTCCTCGTTCTTTTTCTGTTCCTTCCAATAATAATGTGTGTTCCAGCACAGACAGGGAGGGACAAAGTCCAATAGAAACGTGGAGTTATGACAGACCTTTTGAATATTTACAACTTAATAGGCTCAGCTAGTAAATTAGGCTCATTTCTTAAAGAAATCACTGCCATTTAAAAACTCCCAGCAGCCACCATGATGCATTTTAATGACAGAAACGTGCACAAAATGTGTTGTTTAACATCTAGAGAGTCTAGAACTACGACCACACACGTGTGTCCTGTTCCTGTTATTTATTTATTGGTTTATCTGATAAGAGACAGTGAACATTAATATAAACGTTGCTGTAAATGCACCAAGAGGCTGAGAAGTGAGAATATTAATATAAGTAGTATCATCGTTCAGGAGGCACAAAACATAAAAGCATGCAGAGTATGTGATACATATATATAAGTCAGTGAGACACAGCTAAACAGTAGAAGACATGCATGCAGGTAGCCCGGCAAATTCAAGACAGACAGACAGGTGACAGCAGACAGACAGGTGACAGCAGACAGACAGGTGACAGCAGACAGACAGGTGACAGCAGACAGGTGGAGGACAGTGAGGTGCAGTTCTAGTGCTGACAGAGCTGGGGTCTGTTCTCCATAGTGTTAAATAAGGGGCTCTATTGCGCATCTCTTTTTGGTGCAAGTCATGCAAGAACGGTCCCATCAGCACCTCACACCTCCTTCCAGCCGAACCCACAACAAGCTCCCCCCTCCTCACCTGGACCGGATTGTCGGTTGTTGTTGTTGTTGTTGCTGATGCTGTTGATGATGTAATGCGAGACTTTAGAGTTCTCCGACACCGACAGCACGTAGTCCCCGGGGCTGGTGATGGAGTCCCGGACCAGAAACACTCCGTGCCTCTGACCCTGTAGCAGAGACACAGCCTCCTGTCTGCTCAGCCGACCCCAGTACCAGCTGCCGCGGTCCTCCGCGTCGAAATTCCCGGCCATGATTTTATGTATTCTTCTAAAAAGCCCCTCCTGAAGCCGAGGCTTTCGACCGGCGGGCCTTCAACTACATACAAAAAAAACTTTAGCGCCTTAAGAGCACGTTTAGTAACCAGGCAACACCACCCGCAGCTGTAGCCGTTTGGGACATCAAAACCAACCGACACAAGAGCCGCAACCCGGAAATAAAAAAGAGCACGCTTATCTGGTTAATGGCGGGAATTTAGCTGTCATTTATTATTATTTTTAGCCACAGAATTCCAGCTACGATCCAGCGGACCGATGACAACTAACTTCAAAAAAACTGAAATGGCGGATACGGGAAAACAAAAAAAAAGGACCTCACTCCTCCACCGGATGTGACGTAGAAATGGTGTGCGCCACAGACGCGCTAGCTTCGAGCTAAGTCAGAAGCTGGATGTAAGACTTCCGGTTCGAGCGGCGCACTATTGTATATCGCTCATCCTACAAGCTTATTCGTATTAAATAAAGTTATAATACAAATATGACATTCAGAGAAATTTCGCCTATAACATTTGTGTCACTTAATATCGAATACTTAGACGTTTATTAACTTTTTCAAAAGTGACATATTTGGAAGCTCTTACTTTGAAGCTAAAGTCCTTTCCTGTTCGTGTTAACTCTTTTTAACTTGACTCTCGTCCTTCATGTTGGTGGTTTGTTGTGAAAAATAAAGCTTCCAGATATATGAGCAGCAGTGATGTAATCACGCTGATGACTCACATAAACTTCACGTTTTGTTCACACAAACATTTAGGAGCTATAAAAAAATATATATATAAATATATATATATATATATATTGCACATTTAGTCCAGTAGACAAGCGGCTTGGTTGCAATTCGTGAGTTTAGCCACTAGATGTCGGTCAAATATTATTTTAAATACTTATTTAAAGATCCATGTGGATTGATGGTCAACCTCATAACATTTGTCCTCAATATGTAATAGAGCTAATAAAGGATTAACATTAAATGAGAAAAAAACAAACGTTATCAAAATATGGTATCAACAACATTTTACCTGCAAACCTGGTCGTTTTTACCTCTTTTTAATGACTTACTAACATTTATAACTGCAGACCTGATGGTTTGTCCCTATTTATTAATTATACATACATATATATTGCATACATATACAATACATATCATTTCTAAATATTGGGTCTGGAAGACTGGAATTTGGGAATAGTGGTTTATCCCAAAGGTAAAGGCAGGAAAATAAAACACTGGATGGACAGATGAAGACTTTGAGTCGTCTTAATATTCAAACACAGTAAACACAGGATGAGTTTTTGTATCGTAGAATTTATTGGGATCCATGGCATAACAGAAAAATGATTTTTACAGGTTTTACAGTTTCATCTGTAAAAGAACGCACAGAGCATTCCTTTGAATGGATCGCCTCGTTAAAAGTGGCACAAAGAACAAGAGAGAGCCACGAGAGCTTCAGGGAACAGGGCAGAGTGACAGAAGAAGATACAGTCTGGAGGGTAATACAGAGGTATACTGTAGATTTAGAAATATATATTGAAGAGAGAAAAGACCCAAGGCTACAGACACTTCATGCCTTCAGATTCACATTATCATATATTGTTTTTACACATATCAGCAAAGTCTTTGAGCAACACAAACATCTTCACATTTAGTATTAATAGCTCCTCCTGCTCCCAATGAGTCCAAGGTAAACACAACCATCATGTCATCTTTTACTGTAATGTATGAAAGGACTATTCATTCTGCCTGAGTCAGTAGTTATCGACGTCTGTATGAAGAGCCAATGGGTGAAACCCATCGATCGCTAAGCCCCTCCCTCAAATTGCTCCTGTCCAATCCTTCGTTAGCTACTGTAACTACAGGCTGTATGCAACAAGAGGCAACCTCCGGTTCTGAAGAGTGACGCCAATGCGGAAGTGTCGTCAAGTGGGCGTAGTCATGATGACGTCACCCGTTGGTTTGTGGACCGTTCTGAAGCCTCAAGTTAGGCGATTTTACTGTCGCCATCTTGGATTACAGCATGTTGTCTAGTTTTTTTTTTTGCAACCAGTAAACAGGAAGTGACCATATTAGGACTGAGGAAGAGTAACGTAGAGACGCCTTATGCGTCTCTGGTAGAGACCTGTCAATCACTGTGTAGCCCCGCCCTAAAGCATCCCCTGCTTTATGGTCTGTTTGACTCTAAATGGACCATAATGTACTAAATGAACATCATGCTGTATTGAAGAAGACTTGAAACTAGAGATTGAGACCATAAACTCATGTTTACAATGTTTACTGAGGGAATAAATCAAGAGAGAAGTAGAGTCATTTTCTCATAGACTTCTATACAACCAGAGGAGTCGCCCCCTGGTGGACATTAGAGAGAATGCAGCTTTAAGACATCGCATCGTTAGAAAGGGAGGTTGCGGCCTGGTACGTATACGCCATCTCTCCGTCACTCCTCCACAGTCCAAATATGGTCACTTCCAAAAAGTGCAAAAAGTCAAGATGGCGACGGCCAAAACGCAGAACTCAAGGCTTCAAAACGGCTGTCCACAAACATATGGATGATGCCACCATGACCGCGTCTACTTCCTACATCTGACAGCAGATATCCTCAAAGTTTGGATGACGCAAGAGAGATGTCAGATATGGATTGAACAGCGTGGAAGACCTCAATCCATCAAAGATTAACAAACACTACTTAGTTTGCTCCGAGGTAAGATGCTAATCACATTTGCTAGCTTCACAGTGTAGCAAACAAAGATGGTTGAATATTAATAATCATTCATGAATGATATCTAATGTATGGATCTTTATGTTAGATAATGAAAACTACACGGAGTCATAACAATATATTAACTTAACGGTTCTTCTAATGGCCTCTTCATTCACAATACTCCGTCTACTTCTCTCTGATATTTCAGAAAGTTATTCCAGAAATCTGCTATTATCTCCTATTTGGAAAATCACAATATCACTGATATTGTTGAGGGGGAGGGGCTTAACAAAAGGGTCCATGAGACATATTCAGCATTGCGCTCGCACACACACACACAACACACACACACACACACACAGTTCATTCCTCTCAGGATGCACTAACCTGCATGTTCAACCAGATCAAAAATGCAGCATCGGGTTCAGGTTATCGTCCTAACTCCTAATCCTTCATATCAAAGGTTTCAAATTTAAAAAAAGCCAGAATCCATGCTGATGTATCGGTGTACTTCCATTTGTGATCTCTCTGCTTTGATGTGCAGTGTGACCTTAACATAAAAGCAGACAAGTGCATTAAAAAACGTGATCACGTGACTCTGAACCCCCCCCCCCCCATGTAACAGCAGCCAGCAGAAAACCAGAGTAAAGTCCAGAAGCTTCCACAAGAGTTCTCCATGTTGAAGTCAGTTCAAAGGGGTCGGCGACCTGAAGCTTAGTTTGTACTGAAGCCCGACGTGCCAATGACGTAATCACGGCCTCAAAAACCTTCATTTGAGTAAATATTTTGGAGCCAAATCAAACAGTTTACAGGATATTCAACCTCCGTTTCTTTATAATACATTTAATACTTGACTTCTTTCTTTACAGGGTTTGTATGAAGGTAATGAAGTAGTCCATGAATATGAGATTACAGATCATTAGAACCCCTCCTCTTCATTGTGGAGGTTGGTTTATGGTTTTCTGCCGGTTACACTTAGTCTGTGGGAAGATCTCTAAGCTTCAGACAAACACTAGCAGTAAGTGTGCAGGACATGGTTGTAAAAATTGGTTTTCCAGGGACTATCCAATAACAGCTTATTTTTAAAGGGAGCTCAAAGGGAAGTTTCTATTTTTAATCCACACAGAGCCACGAGTTATCTGTGGTTCACCGATAAAGAGATATAATACAGTGTAGGCTAAGTAATAACATATGTAAATAGACGTATTATAGCACAAGGGTGGCTTCATTTGCCTTTTAAAGGGCCAGCGCGTCGCATCTAGAGGGATCTATCGGCAGAAATGGAATATAACATTAATCAGTCTTTTTTTTTGTGTATAATCACCTGAATATGGCGGAGAGCACATCATCTTCGCCATGTTTTCTACAGAAGCCCAAAAAAGGACAAACCGAACAGTAGTTCTGTTTTGCACGCGGGAGAAGTTTTTCGTTGGTTGCAATCTGCAACCTCACCACTAGATGCCGCCACATCCCCCACACTGCACCTTTAAAGCCGGGATCGGTAATCGTGAGAAACAAGCAGGAGTACGATCGATTTAAAAAAATGATCCAATGAACGAACCCATCCCGGTGTTGCCAACTCGTTTCAAATGAAAGTATCTCGCAGCACGCGCTCAAAAAGTCATTAAATCTGGAGAGAAAGTCGGCAACACTGACAGCCCAAGACACTCCCCCAAAATCATTACGAATTCAAGAAAGCAGCTTGAGGAACAAACAATGAGTGAGAATGAAAAGACAGCCACAGATACCGTGTTTGTGTCTTTGTTTCTCAAGACAATCACCAACCCTACACCTTTAAATGGCTGCTTGCCTTTCTTTTTAGTGTCTCTGCTCAATGTAAATGGCCTCCATTCATCTCAATGGACACATTCACTGCAGTACACTCTGCCAATGATATGCAACCGGCAAGATATTCTTCTTCTACATGTTAGATTCCCGACCTTTACACAGAGTTTAAATGCAAATCCTTTGCCGAGGCAATAAACCGTGCTGGCAGAGAGAGACGTAATGAAATGGAAACACGGATCCTATGCAGCGCCACAACTACTGTAGTTTAAAGGGTTACTTCAGCAATTTAGTATTGCACAACCATAACATTTAGGGATTAGCAGCAGGACCGGGAGCCGGAGATGCACTGGTTTGCAATTTCAAACGAAATCTTCTTGCACACCAAAACGTTTACATGCTTGTCAATATGAACGATGTGTTGCAAGCAAGCAAGTTATTAAAGGCCTTCATTAAAATTTTTATTTGAATGCGACATACGCTCACAGCTCCGAAGGTGAACGCATGTGCAGCTGTCTGAGGGAAAAGTATGAATATATTTATTAATTCTTAACTGCTTTAATATGATGTGTTACTATTCTCCTCCTTTCCATTTGAATAAAACCTTTCCTCTCATTTTTATAATAATACAACGAATAATATCACATATTAGGAGTCTGGTTCACATTTCTCTCAACATTTAAAAACATAAATCATGTTTAACATCTTGAACCATCCCAGACTACAAAGATAACATTAATTTGTGTCTTTCATCTTTAAATAGATGATCTATACGCTCTAAAGAACAGATAAAAACATTATACTTTATATACTGTACATCCAAATATACAGTTTGTTTGTTAAAGCGTTGCATTGGACTATAAGTGACCGGTTGAGGCCGGGTGGGAGCTGCGTACCATGAGGATATAATCAGCAGCGTATAGGTGGATGTGATGGTAGCCGATATATACACACAGCACTGTAAGCATGAGGAGCACGAGTGGAACATGATTATGAGGACAAAAGGCTCTGAATATGTAGTCCTGCCACGCCGGCACTTCTCTTTGGGACACACTGGAATAATCTCGTCCTCTCGTTTCTTACTGCTTTCCTCGCGATCCTCCAATGTTCCCTGTTTTCATTCTTTATCAGTTGTTTATTTCTTTTGGTTTCAGCTGACTCATTTCATCTCACTGCACTTCTCTTCCACTGAAGACTCGGTGCATCTGTTCTCTTTTTATTTTATTTTATCGAGAAGCGGTCATCTTGACTTTTTGATTCTCCGTCTATCTTCCGATCCATCTGCTCGTACGCGGACGTACGTGGAGGGAAAACATTTAAATCACTTCTAGTTTTTGGCAACAACAACAACAACAAAAAATAACAATTTCAAAAAGGTTTAAAGGGCCGTGACTAGTTTGTGTGTGCATTTGTTTTTGTTTTTTCCATCTTAACGGGACGTGTCACAGGCACATGTAGGCATCACAATGGTTAAAAGGAGGAAAAGGACCTGAATAAAGATTCTATACATAAAAGCCTCATGTGACATAACCATGTCTATTCTACGCGTTAGCATCCTCAGTCTATTTACGATAAAAACGGACGTCCTGTCGGGCTCCTCTCATGTTCTCAGACGCCTGAACGCCTCCTGGCGGTGCGTTCATGTGGATCACGTCCTTCCCGACGCCGACAGCCTCTCTGACTTCGAGCACACTCAGTTGTCCTCCGAAGGAGAGTTCTCCCTCTCGTCTCCTTCCGCACGGGACTCGACACACGGAGGGGAAACACAAGCAGGAGGAGGACGGGAGCAGCGGTTCAGGTCAAGTGATCCGATCGGTCCAAGTCGTCGTCCGCTCTCATTGGCTCCACGGCTCCGGAGGAGTGTTGCGACTGGCTGGAGCAGGACAGGTGGGAGGAGTCGTCATCGGCCATCACCGCCCTCCGGCCCGGCCGCCGCGCCTCCTCCTCTGTCTGCTCCTCCTCCTCCTCTCTCCAGCCCTTCCTCCTCCTCACAGCTTTCCTCTGCTCCCCGACCGTCCACATGCTCTCGTCCTCGTCGTCCTTCCCCTGCACCTCCCTGTCAAAGTCCAGCAGCTCCTCCATCATCTCCTCAATCTCCAGCTCTCCGTCCAGCTCCTCCTCCACCTCCGACCGGAGCTCGCCCATGCTCTCGGTCCGGTTGGCTGTCGTCCGTCTCCTCCTCTTCCCCGAGCCCCCTCAGCCTCTCGGGGGGGTCGCTGGCCTGGCTCTCTCCGAACTCCAGGATGGTGGGCAGGTTCCCCTGTTTGGGACAACGCTTCCTCAGGCTGACCAGGAAGGGCTGCGGCAGGGAGAAGATGTCCACGTTGTTGCCCAGGTCGATCCACGTCACGCTGGGGAAACTGCCGGGATCCTAGGGGAGAAAATAATGAACAAACTTTATTATAACAAGAACTTTTACCTGGTTCTGAACCAGACTCAGTGTAGTCCTGGTCCTCTATCAGACCTCCATCAGTACAGAGACCATCAGAGAGAAGATGGTCTGTTTCTATAGAGTTATTCTTGATGCTCGTCATCGGAGCCACCGGGTCGGATTCTGATGAAACCAGATGAACTCATGCAGGTTCACCAGAACCTCCTTCAGCTCAGACTCCAGCAGAGACCGGCCCACCGTGGACAGACCCAGATCCTCCAGCAGAGACCGGTCCACCGTGGACAGATCCAGATCCTCCAGCAGAGACCGGTCCACCGTGGACAGACCCAGATCCTCCAGTAGAGACCGGTCCACCGTGGACAGACCCAGATCCTCCAGCAGAGACCGGTCCACCGTGGACAGACCCAGATCCTCCAGTAGAGACCGGACCACCGTGGACAGACCCAGATCCTCCAGCAGAGACCGGTCCACCGTGGACAGACCCAGATCCTCCAGCAGAGACCGGTCCACCGTGGACAGACCCAGATCCTCCAGCAGAGACCGGTCCACCGTGGACAGACCCAGATCCTCCAATTGAGACCGGTCCACTGTGGACAGACCCAGATCCTCCAGTAGAGACCGGTCCACCGTGGACAGACCCAGATCCTCCAGCAGAGACCGGTCCACCGTGGACAGACCCAGATCCTCCAGCAGAGACCGGTCCACCGTGGATCCGGCTTCACCTGCAGCCTTGGACCTGCAGTCGGAGCTCCGGAGGGAGGAGGAGAGCTCTGCTCCCGGCAGCAGCGTCTCCTCCTCCTCCTTTAGGTGACAACAGAAAGCAAAGGATCTCATTTACAGGAGTTACACTATACGATGCTGCGATATCACATTTAAAAAAAAACATTTTAGCGACTCGCTGACCTTCAGAGCGTCAGTCACCTCCTTCAGAACCGCTCTGGTGAGCCGGTTCCCGTTCAGCGTCAGGGTCTCCAGGTGCGGCAGGGCGGCCAGCGTGGGCAGCAGCAGGAGGAAGGCCTCGTCCGTCAGCTCGCTGAAGCCCATCTCCAGGCTCACCACGACGGACGCCTGGCGCTGCAGGTGAGCACACAGGCGCTCCATGTCCCGGGCCGCCAGAGGGATACCGGACAGGTCCAACGCCCCGCTGGACAGAGGGGCCGACAGCACCGCCTTCAAACTGGAGACAAACGCGTGAGTCAGCATTAAACGAGGATATTTGTGCCAATGGTTAAATTCTTCAAACTGCTCATCTATTTGCCCATAAATGCCAAGAGCGTATCGTATAAAATCTTCATAATTATGCATTTTTGTGTACTGTACTTGTAACCACTTCTCATTCCATAGATTAAAGATAACTACATACTGTACACATGTATCCGCCTGAAACAACTTAGTTATGTTTCGGCAACAACACTACTAGGTTCGGTTGAGGAAAAGATCAGGTTTGGGTTAAAATAACTAAATATAACACATCCACCTCTTCTCTCAGCCGCCCAGTGAAGGTTCTCTAAACTTCCTGGTTCATGATCAGCCTGCTTTAAAGTCGTACTCTCCAACCACAGGGCCCGAGCTAAAAATAAACCCAGCGGGGCGATTTGGCAGAGAATTAAGGGATCGGAGCGCAAAGGACTGATCTGAGGTCTGGTCCACAAAGACAGAAGAAACTGAGATCAGAAGTTTAATTCATCCAAAACAATCTCTGTAAAACACACCGGACATAAGAGCCAGCGTTGATTCTTATCCACAAACAACACACACACACACACACACACACACACACAGCTCTGATCAGCTGGCCAAACAACTGACTGTGGGGAACTATTTTCATCAGCTGAATATATTTATGTAGTCACGTACCAGAGGGACTTCAGAGGAATCTAGGCCAGAGCCGCCCAAAGCAAAGCGATGACCGAGCGTGGGTCAAATGTCGCCGTCCAAAACAATATTTTCCTCACTCACGAACCCAAAATCATAACAGAATGATCCGTCACCGTGTTATGATTCTGGGTTTTGATCGTTGGGGTCAAAACATGCAACTAGCTGCAAATCTACCAACATCGTTTGGGATTTGGTGGCTGAAAGGTAGAAAAATGTGTATATTGTTGGTTGAACCGACTAGTTTGGTCCTGAAATATCTCAACAGCTACCTGATGGATGAGCATGACATTTTGTACCAACATTCGTGGTTTCCAGAGGATGAACCTTAATGACTTTGTTGGCCCTTTGGCTTTTCATCAAGATTGTACAGAGGTTGTTTTAAATATTTAATTAGAAGAATAACTGTGTTTCTGTCTCCTACAGAGCCTCCTCTTTTCTCTCCTCTTCTGTTGTGTGACGGAGAAGGTGAGAAAACACCTCCTTCCTCTCCTTCTTGTGCAACAAGCTTTTTTGCTCAGGTGTGAGCGGGTTATGTTTCCTACAGTAGACGAGCAGGAGGAACGTCTTCCTGTTAAGATGCAGGACTGGTCTCTGTCTGAGATGGTTTCATGGACACATTTCAAGAGACGTCCATGACGCCAGTAGTTTGATGTAATCATGGGAGCTGCATTTATGAAGAGTCACATTCCAAGCAATCACTCCCGCATCTGATTACACTGATTAAGGCCAACTTCAACCAGAGAGGAGCAGCTTAATGGGCTGTGTTTTGGCAAAAAATTCCACTGGAGACCCAGGACGTATTGCTGGACCCGCTGGAGGGAAGGGGGGCACGGGAGAACCAGAACCAGGACTGAGAGGAGCAGACTGTCAGACCTGCTGCAGTAACATGAGAGGTTTACTAAAGAGACTCTGGTGCTCAGAGACACTACCACTTTAGTCCACAGGGGGCGACAGAATCCACACAAAGAGAAGCTTTAAGTAAACTTTTCAAAGGTGTTATGTTGTCAGGGACTCATTGTCCATCGGCCTTATATTCAACTTCACGCTATGTTAAGTATTGAGTTAGCCTGAGTCATATTATTCCCACGTTGCTTCAACGCGTCTCAAAAAGGTCCACTAGCCTGTTCAAAACCCACGTTTAAAATGATAATTCCTTTTGCATTATGCAGCACAAAGTCGTATAAAGTATTGTGTTGAAGCAGAAATATTGAAATGTAACCTTTGCTGTGTGTGTGTGTCCGCTGACATCTGCTTTAAATGCATCGGCATGGCTGAATATGAATCCATACGAGTCGTCTCCTCCACAGCACAACACCCGTCACTTGTTTTGTGACTGATGTTTATTCCCAGTGGGACCAGTGACCTCCTGTAGCTGTGTGAATAACGGGAGTTGTTACCCACCCAGAGCTCCACTGCTGCCCGACACGGATAAAGACCCTCTGTACGGAGTAACGCCTCATTGTTCCCGCGGTATTTATGTTATGGATAATTCACTGAATAGTTGCCAAATGTTCCTGTTGTACGCGACGGGGTCAGCAATTCCTTTCTTTGAGATAGAAGTTTGGTTTAAAGTACATTTTACGTGGATTTCACACACAAAGAAGAAGAAGTGGCTCAGTTTCTTGTTTCTGGTGAGCTCTTCTTAAAAGATGTAGAATCATTTGTAGGGGACAGAAAAATATCAACGTATATAACCGTAGTTTTTATTTTAAGCAAAGACATGATGTTTTTACGAAACCTAACCAAGTAGTTGTGTTGCTTTTTGGTTTCCTTTAACGTTAACCACTCTTTTAAAATCAGGAGAATAAAACATTTCCCTCCAAACGTATCAGTTAGTTTTAGGCAACAAAACTGCTTCGTTAGGTTTCGGAAAAGATCGTGTTTAGTGAGGAAATACGTACGTTTTTTGACAACCTGGTCTGTCTTAAAACGCGTGTTCAACATCTGGACTTTTTTCTCTCCTTCTAAGCCCCGTGAGAGCCGATCCTTCAAATTTATCAAAAAGCATAATCGCAGCATTGACCCGCCGTCATAATCTCATATATTTTTAGAAACGGGAGTTTCATTGTCTCCCCTGTTCTCCTCAGAGAGTTACTGAGAGAGAAGGATTCAGAGGACCAGTCAAGGGAAACAAGAAGAGATTTGGATTAAAATGAGAAAAGGGAAAGAAAGAATCAAAGTGCTTTTGAAGCGCTCAGATTAATTTCAAAACTCTCCAGTTTGTAAGTTATAGCCAGCATTAATATTTGAACGCTCGCAGCATGTGGGCTGCTCAGACTCAAAACAGACCTACAATTGAATTTCATTCAAGTGAATGAAATGGAATTTAAAAAAAGTCAAAACAAATGGAAAAGTCCCTCTTTCATGCACAATAATACCAAAAAAAGCAGCAGAGCGGCATAATAAACAAATCAACTGGGACATTCTAGACACACCGAGGGATTTACGGTGATAACTGCCGCAATAAAGTCATAAAACACAGAGGTTCGGACCTACATAAGAAGTGGACGTGAGTCATCGTGACGTCACCCATTGGTCTGTCGTGTTTTGAAGCCTCGAGTTTGGCGTTTTGGCGGTCGCCATCTTGGTTTTTGCAACCAGTGAACAGGAAGTGATCATATCTGGACTGAGGAGGAGCGACGTAGAGACGCCGTATACGTCTCTGGTGGAGACCTGTCAATCACTGTGTAGCCCCGCCCTAAAGCATAAAGAAGTTAAATCAGGGTGTAAGAAAAGGTCAGGTGGGTGTTTAGTTTGGTCCTGGCCAATCAATGACTTCCTACAGGCAGGAAAATGGGTTAGACACTAGCAATGGAACATTTCCAATAATTGCTTTTTTTCTGTGTGACAGGGAGGTCACACCTTCTTAATTAATTGCTGAAAAGTGGTTGTAGGATATCACAATATCAAATGTTCAAGCCATCAGAAGCTTCAGATTAAAACCCCATACTAACGTTAACAAGCCACTTAATTGTTCACGCCCTTCACTGACGCACAAATGCAAACATATAGAAGCACTAATATCCTCCCGACGAAGCAGACGAGGCACAGACATCCAGTCTGCACTCAACCTCTCTCTGCTGGAGCTCAGAGCTCAGGTGGGAGGCAGCCAATAAATCTGTCCGTGCAGCCGTCACAGCCGGCCAATGAGCAGACGGCACACAAGACGTTGGTAGGCAGACGGCTCAAGAAGGTAAAACGCATTATTAGGGATCATATTGGTGCGTTATGGGGTTTCCATGTCAAACAATCCGACCTCGGCAAGACCTCATTATTTCCCTTCCGGCCTCGTGAAAACTAGCCGTTAGGATAAAACACAAAGATGGAGGCAGACAGACAGATTCAGGTCCAGACAGACAGGCGGTTGTTTACGCGTTGGTTGGTTGTCGATCAACATCTCGCCTGATGCTTTTTGGTTTGCTGCTCCGAAGAGGCAGAGGATGCTGTGCTGGAGGCTCTCCAGCCACTTTGTATGAATCAAACAGTATGATGGGAAAAACTAGGGGGGGGGGGGGGGGGGCAACATGGTCAGAAGAGACGTCTGAACTACCCTGCTATTGGTGTTTCACTTTGCATCATTCACAATGGGGTGGCAAACTCAATCCATCACAGCTGACGGGCAAATGAAAAGCAGATTTCTTCCTGAGGAGAAACCTGCTCAGTGTAACCCTGCCCAGGAGAGTCTGTGCTGTCACATTGTTTACCTCAGTTTTCTCTGCAGGGGTCTCAGACCTCGCTGGTAAACAGAGAGGAGACCAGGTCTGCTGGCTGCTCCAGACACTCAGCTGTGCAGCTGCCTCATTTCAAACCACCGAGTGGAACTTGTTGATCGCAGTGAAAGGAGCCGTTGTTCAGCAGCCAGACAGCGAACAGTGAGCCTTGTTAGTCCTGCTTTGTTTTTCACCATTCACAACTACTCTTGTTGAATAGACAGTAAAAAACTGGCGGCCAGTTGATTCACATGTGTATTTATGTTCCTTCTTCAAAAGCAATGAGTTTCACGACTAAAGAAGCGTTATTTTTTCACATTTTGATCACTACGATCCCAAGAAAAAGGTCCGTCAGAGACGTAAGAGCTGAATCTGGGTTACAGCAGGTTAGGTTCAATAAAAGATGGTGAAATACTTAGTCAGGTTGAGGAACAGATCGTGGTTTGGGTTAAAATAACAACAAAAGTGCCGTTAATGAAGTACGCAAGTTACGTGAGAAATGAATCAATGTTGAATTCTCGTTTCACGCGGTCTCCTGGGTGAAAGACGTATACGGCGTCTCTACGTCGCTCCTCAGTCCAGATATGGTCACTTCCTGTTCACTGGTTGCAAAAAAGCCAAGATGGCGACCGCCAAAACGCCAAACTCGAAGCTTCAAAACGCGACGTCACGATGACTACGTCCACCTCTGGATTCAGTTTTTCATCTGTTCAGAAACATTTTTCATCCTTTTTGTCGGCTCTGAGAGAGTCTGATGTATTTACTGTGGAGATATGTTCATGGTTGTGTGTGTGTGTGTGTGTGTGTGTGTGTGTGTGTGTGAGGCGTTAATGGCGTGTATCCCACGCAGAAAAAGATGCTTCAATCTCGCCGGTCGCCCCGAGACTCACGAGTAAACGGGGCGCGTCTCTCCTCCGGCTAATCACTCTGACTCGAGTTCATGACAGCATGAAGTGCCGAGTGCAGCGCTGCGTTGATTAACCACCCCCCCCCCCCCCCACAGTCCAGAATTACTTAAGATAATAACCAAACTCATTCTTCATCTCCGGCTGTCGTCTAATACCATTAAAGGTGGGACTCTGCTTCAACAGCAACTCTTTGGAGCTCTTTCACTTTGCGGACCCCTCTTTTCTGTCGACACTCACCCAAACACACTCAGCCGGGATCCAATCTCATCGGCCGTGTTGATTATTGTCTCCCCTCTGCGCTGGTGTGTTTGTCTGCAGACTGTGTTGCAGAGGAGGAGACACCTGGTGTTAAACGCTGAGGAGAGATTCTCATCTTCCTACCGATCCTCCATTCACACAGAAGTGGGGATCTCAGTGGGGGTCTCTCTCTCACCATCTGCTCCCACCAGGACGCATTTTAGAGGTTTGAGATGGTTTACAGCGAAGTCAGGGGAATTCCAGCACCCCCCCATCTATTAAAATGTGGGCTATTAATGTTATTAGTATTGTGTGTTACATTATTATGATCACAGAGCCACTTTAAGGATTTAAGTTTCATTTCAACTATTTTTTTGGAGCGTCAAACATTTCATTTCCTGCATTGTGGTTGAATTTTATGCATTTTATTTCTACTTCATGCAGGTGAAAAGAGGAAGAGAGCTGCCGCTGTACGACGTGAATACAAATGACTGTGATTTAAAGTCACACTGAAACACAAACAACATAATGTGGATAAACATAAAGACGAAGAAGAAGAGAGAGAAATAAAAAGGCAAAGAGAAGGAACCGTGTCCACCAGACGGCGAGGAAATAAAAGAGACGTCACTGGATTTATTTATTCGTGGCACCCAGCGGAGCAGCAGACGATGACACATTGGTGACACACTGAGACGTTAACACACACACACACACACACACACACACACACAGAGGAAACATCCTGAACACCAACACACTCACCAGGCCTGAGGTTTCCTCTTGAGGAGGCCCTGTCTCCTCCACTGAGAGTGGGGGCTGAGATGATACGTCAGCTGACGGCAGACTTTCTCCATCGCCCCGAGAGAGTCGCCCTCCTGTCGGACACAAGAGACAGAAACTCAGTCAGCTCACTGGAGGAGGAATAACAGCACTGGTGGCCATGTTGGAGGGATTAGACGGTAGAACCGCTGCTTGCATTTAAAATGCCAACAGAACCTTTTTGGAAATTTACGTGAAAAACCTGAGATACTCTCTGAGATTTGAGTCATAAATTCATGAGAAATGAACTGTGAAAAGTTTGAATTAAAGTCGTGAATTTACGAGAAAAAAACTTGGTTATTCTCTGAAATTAAAGTCTTAAATTTAGGATAAAAGAAACTCCACTTCTCCCCCTCCTCCTATGAGACATTACAGTAGCATTGGAACTGTGAAGGACCAGTTGCACTCATGTTTCCAGTTACATGTGTTGAAGTGCTTCATTGGTGTGGTGTGTTTAAGGTCTCTGTAGCGCGTCATGTTGGACACGACATCGTGACAGAATGAGACGGAGCGGTGAAGTGTTACAAGAGCAACAGACAGGAGGAAGTCACTAAAGGATTTGAGGACCACTGGAGCGAAGAATTAGGAAACACACCTTCTGTGATGTGTTTGATTTGACAAGAACACACACACACACACACACACACACTGAAGCTGGGGAATTGGACGCTACATGCTGAGTTGATCGGTTGTGTCCACAATCACTTCCTCTTTGCTACATTACATTCACTTTGTGCCATTAAGTGATTAAACATTAAAAATGCCGTTCCCAGAATGACTTTCCCAAAGTGAAATTATTCTCCTCAGCACTTCAGACGACTGACATGTAGATCGTCATTTGTTGGTTGGCGCGAAATAACGATGAATCCTTGATGTCACCACAACCTTCCTCTGTACCGTGTGTGTGTGTGTGTGTGTGTGTGTGTATTGAAATTAATTTATTCAGGTGGTGAGTCAGGTTTGTGGTTCCCAAGTTTTGAGTCTAGAGCAGATGGTGAGGGGAAGAAGTGATATCAACAAAGACACTCAGTTCTTAAACTGTGAAGTACCACATTGTTGTTCACGTCTGTGTGTGTGTGTGTGTGTGTATATATTTTTGCTGTGTAAATTACTGCAGGGCAATAGCTGAATAGTAAAGCACAAAAAAAAATACAATTTTCTAGCAGACAGCGTTGATGAAGGTGAATAAATTGATGCCCAGAAGGAAGCAGAGCAGAACATTTCTTCCACGGCTGCTAAATGAATTTCTCAATTTTCTAATTAAATGAAGCGACAATGATTCCCGTAGAGAAACTGTGAAGGTGTTCTTGTAAAGACTTTGCAATTAAGAAGAAAAAAAAAAGTTGAGGATGCATTTTGTTCATTGTGTAGATTCACACTTTTAGATTCATAGTGAAAGAACTGATTTTCATAATGTTTAACACTCTCACTTATCTGGTCTCAGTACTCTGCTGCTCTGCCAACTGTCTTGTTATTCTTTTGCATTTATTATATATGTATATCAGAGAAAGTCTCTTCAGTTCTACGGAGCATTTCTCATCAGTGTCGTTTCCAGCAACACAAGGCAGCAAAAAATCTCTAAAAGCCCACTAAAGTAATGCCTGGTGAGCATTTAGCAGTGAAAGAGCTAGATATTTATTCTAGGGGCTGGTGGAGACCAAACCAGAGCAAAAAGAGAAAATACTGGACTTAAATATATCTGTATACATAGACAGGGACTAAGTTAAGACGTATTGTGCTGTGTTTCGTACTGACACTCTTAATGCAGTAAAGAGAGTCTCGTCATGTCAATAAAGCTCCATGAATTGAATCGTGTTGAAGTGAATGAGCGAGAACTGGGGTCGATGAAAAACAGCAGCCTGCAGCCTCTTCATGGCTTCCCTGTGGCCTTCTTCACATTTCACCGCATCCAGCTCTCACTCCCTCGTCATCCCTTTCTTTTTTTATCCTCTTTCGATCTCTTCTCCTCCGTTTTTTCTTTTTCTCTATCCTTCTCCCTCTCTCTTCCTCTCCTCCTCTCTCTCTCGTTACATGATTGATATAGAACACATCTATGAATCTTTTTCCCGTCTCCAGAGAACCGATGACCTCTCCTCTGCGCCCGTCCCTCTGTCTTATTTATCTGTCTGCTTCATCTCTATTCCTTCCCCTCAGGCCAACCTGCAGATGAAGTTATTTTGCACGGTACAAATGGAGCCCATTACTTTAGTCATATTTGTCTTTGCATGCCCTGCATGCTACGGTAAATTACGGCAGAACTGTTCCTCCATTCTGCGGGTGAATTGTTTGGATAATTCAATCTTATAGCTGTCGTTTCAGCGGTCAGGAGGTGAAGGGGAAGACCTGGCAGCGAGCTGACGGAGTATCAGGGCTGGATCTCAGATCCCAGGAAGGGGCCACTTAATGTGCTCTACTGGGGTAAAGGTTTACAGAGGACACTGATGTCTGCTGTGTCAGGGTGGGAGTTACCTTTTACAACTGGCATTACAACTGGGATTTAAAAAAAAGCTATTTCAGTGTTTGTTGCACTCACTGATAAAAATATAAGATTCTGTACATAAAAACAAAAGGTTAGGGATTACAGCTGCAGACTATTGCTAAGCTATGTCGTGTCCTCTTTGAGCTGCAGACTAACGTTAAGCTACGTCATGTTGTGTCGTCTTTGAGCTGCAGGCTAACGTTAAGGTACGCAGTGTCGTCTTTAAGCTGCAGACTAACGTTAAGCTATGTCATGTTGTGTCGTCTTTGAGCTGCAGACTAACGTTAAGGTACGCAGTGTCGTCTTTAAGCTGCACACTAACGTTAAGCTATGTCATGTTGTGTCGTCTTCGAGCTGCAGACTAACGTTAAGCTACGCCCCGTCGTCTGAGCTGCAGACTAACGTTAAGCTACGCCCCGTCGTCTGAGCTGCAGACTAACGTTAAGCTACGCCCCGTCGTCTTTGAGCTGCAGGCTAACGTTAAGCTACGCCCTGTCGTTTTTGAGCTGCAGGCTAACGTTAAGCTACGCCCTGTCGTCTTTGAGCTGCAGGCTAACGTTAAGCTATGTCATGTTGTGTCGTCTTCGAGCTGCAGACTAACGTTAAGCTACGCCCTGTCGTCTTTGAGCTGCAGACTAACGTTAAGCTATGTCATGTTGTGTCGTCTTCGAGCTGCAGACTAACGTTAAGCTACGCCCCGTCGTCTGAGCTGCAGACTAACGTTAAGCTACGCCCCGTCGTCTGAGCTGCAGACTAACGTTAAGCTACGCCCCGTCGTCTTTGAGCTGCAGGCTAACGTTAAGCTACGCCCTGTCGTTTTTGAGCTGCAGGCTAACGTTAAGCTACGCCCTGTCGTTTTTGAGCTGCAGGCTAACGTTAAGCTACGCCCTGTCGTCTTTGAGCTGCAGGCTAACGTTAAGCTACGCCCTGTCGTTTTTGAGCTGCAGGCTAACGTTAAGCTACGCCCTGTCGTTTTTGAGCTGCAGGCTAACGTTAAGCTACGCCCTGTCGTCTTTGAGCTGCAGACTAACGTTAAGCTACGCCCTGTCGTCTTTGAGCTGCAGACTAACGTTAAACTACGCCCTGTCGTCTTTGAGCTGCAGACTAACGTTAATCAACTCCGTGGGCATGGTTTCGAAATCCTCCTTTGGCTTATTATTCAGCTGGCACGGATTTTCACATCAATGCACATTTAATTTTTAACATATGACCCCAAGAGGTTTCCATACTGTCACCAGACCAGAAATTCAGAATGGGATGAGTCTCCAAAAACCCATACTAAAGTACGGTGAAGGGATGACGTGGTCACAGTTAATAAAAGGACAAATGTTAGGCGCTGGCAAATTAAACCCTGTGACCAAAGCAGTGACACAAATCTGAAACCATAAATCAGAGCCGATTGGCTCATATCTGACATGTAATAAATGTTCAGTAACAGCAGGGTCAAACGCATACAGACATTAATACTGTACTGCAATTATAATAAGAAGATAAGTGGGAAGACCGGAGAAATGGGAAGAATAAAGGAGTCAAAAGGAGAAGAGAAACAAAACACAGCAGCTGCAGTGATGAAGCTCTCTGTACAGATTCACAAGCCACCCTGCTTAGCTGGAGTCACACTGCAATGAATGGACCTTTCACCCACTCTACGGAGGCTGCTGTGTGTCTGTGTGCAGCCGAGGAGAAACTGCGTATGAGCATGTCTGCATTTTTCTACGAGCAGAGTGAGGATTAGTGTGCATGTTAGCGCTGAGTCGGCTTTTTCCCTTTCCTCTGGGCCCGATAGACCACATTCCACCTGTCATGATAACATTCATTTCCCCTTCAGCCTCACATCAGGCGATATCACTGACCCACAAAACTGTGTGTTAAAGCTGCATTCTCTCTAGTGTCCACCAGGGGGCCACTCCTCTGGTTGTATAGAAGTCTATGAGAAAATGACTCTACTTCTCTCTTGATTTATTCCCTCAGTAAACATTGTAAACATGAGTTTATGGTCTCAATCTCTAGTTTCAAGTCTTCTTCAATACAGCATGATGTTCATTTAGTACATTATGGTTCATTTAGAGTCACACAGACCATAAAGCAGGGGATGCTTTAGGGCGGGGCCACACAGTGATTGACAGGTCGACACCAGAGACGTATACGGCGTCTCTACGTCACTCCTCCTCAGTCCAGATATGGTCACTTCCTGTTCACTTCGCTTCCTACCCCGTAAACTTCCGGCGCCCTTGCTCCGACCAAACCCATCTTTGAAATCTGCCCTAATTTTGATCTGAACTATACACCTCCTCTTTCCGGGCTCTGGATCTGTCCACGGTGGACCGGTCTCTGCTGGAGTCTGAGCTGAAGGAGGTTCTGGTGAACCTGCATGAGTTCATCTGGTTTCACCAGAATCCGACCCGGTGGCTCCGATGACGAGCATCAAGAATAACTCTATAGAAACAGACCATCTTGTCCAGGAAGTTAATTCCAATAACTCAACACGTTATATTAAGACCAATGCATCCACTTCCTTATGTTGACCTTTAATTAAACGACAGCGATATGATGGCTGAGATGCAGTTGATTGATCGCATATGTACCATAGGATCGATCAATACCCCCCCCCCCCCCCGCCTGCTGTTCTCATACTGGATTGACTGCAATCTGATTACACTCAAGTGTTCAGGAGTGTGTTTTACAGCATTATCCATTCACTTTATTTATGATGAGTGTATAATACCATAACCGAAATCAAATCAATGCATACTTTGAATAAAACAATTGGGTTTAGCTGTTGAAATATAGAATATTTAGTTTGTGGCATATAATTACTTATTCTGATTTATTGGTGATCTATTTTTGTTAATTGTTTCAGGTTCTCCTTAAATGAAGCGTAGAGAGGATTAACACTGATGTAATTAATGATTATATTTCTATTAATGCACCGACAAAACTACCTCCAATCTTTTAATCCCGTCTGTTGACTGACCAGGTTTTCAGTCCCGTTGTTTATTTGTGGAAAGGAGCAAAGCAAACAGTGCAGATAATAAGCAGAGCTCGGTGAATATGGTGTTGAGGGGAAAACAACAATCTGAAAACAGGTTCCCTCCTCAGTTATCAGCTGCGTGAAGGCAGAGCAGGTTATGTGTGTTGTGTCTCTGAGGAAAGTCGAGATGGAAATTTCCTCTGAGGAGGAAGACTGTCAACATCTGTTTCTGTCTGGCTGTGTAGTCTGCAGCGATGAACGAGACGTAGGGATGCAAAAAATCTAAAGAGGAAACCTAAATCCACCATTTTTAGTCAGTAATTTCTACACATAATCACTTTATTTAACATATCCTCATACAGCGGTTTGTGTATTATCTTATAAAGAGGTTTCCTATTAATTCAGCAAAACGTGTCAATTTACGCTCGTTACATGAAATACAGCCTTTTCAAAATAAATGTCCGACCTCACAGGAAACAACTTTTGAAAAGATGGTGAAATACTTAGCTAGGGTTAGGAAAAGATCGTGGAATACTGCGATAGGTTGAGGAAAAGATCGTGAAATACTTAGTATTCGGAAAAGATCGTGAAATACTTAGTATTCGGAAAAGATCGTGAAATACTTAGTTTTAGGAAAAGATCGTGAAATACTTAGTTTTAGGAAAAGATCGTGAAATACTTAAGTTAGGTTTCGGCCACAAAACTACTGAAGTTAGGTTTCGGAAAAGAAAGTTGTTTGGGTTAAAATAACTACGGAAGTGGCGTTACTTGTTTACGGAAGTAAATGACAAGTAAATCAACATTGACTTCTCGTTTCACACGGGCCACGAGTCATCTGGGTAAAAAAACTGTTTCTGTTTGAAATGTTTGCAGTATTCAGCGTTTTCCATGTTGTTTATTCTTTACGGTCCCGGTGTGTAAAGGCCTTAATAAGTTGTAATATTGTTATTGAATGAAAAGGATTACAATATTTTTCCAGTGAAGCTCCATGTTACCACAAAACCGCACCGGTGACAGCAAAAAAAGTGTCCTTGATGGTTTTGGAAAAAGAGACATTCATGGCCCATCAGAAGAGAAGCAGTGAGGCCTCAAACATCTGTGATGGCAAGTTCAGGAGAAGTAAAACAGAACAGCAATCAAACATGTCAGACAGGACGGAAAGAGCAGAACGAGGAGGAAATAACACCTCTCTCCGCTCGTCACCTCTCTCCGCTCGTCGCCTCCTTTACTTCCTCTCTTGCTGCCTTCCTCTCCGCTCATAACAACACCCTCTCTGGCGTTTCTATCACCCCTGCTCCACTTTTTCTCATCATGAATTGTACACAAAAGCCTTTTCCTTGATTTCCTCTGCAGCTTCAGCATGTGTGTAGAGTCTCCCGCAGAATGTGTCCTGTACACTGATAACGAGCATTTTTCAGCTCCAACGATGCATCCAGGGACTCATAATACAAATCTGATTCCACTTACAGTGAATACAACATTTAAAGAAAATTATTTTGTATTCTTTCGGCAACAAAAGCTAGAGACATGTTCATCTAGTTCTCCTAAATGTGAAAACCTTTCGTCTTATTTGATCATTCAGAAGCTGTTCTCACGTCTCTGTTCACTAAAATACAAATCACCTTCTGGGTTTAGCTTTATATTAGAAGCTTAAATATTAACACATTTATATTCCTTCAGCAGATATCTAGAGGAAGATTTAGAAGGTTGACCTGTGACATTAATCCTTAATTCATTCATACAAATAGCAATAGACCAGCATAGACCAGTGACTGAACGTAACGTTAGCCTCACATTAACATTAGCTTACCTTTATATAAACTATTTGTAAGTACACATATATATATATATATATATATATATATTATTTTTTCGTACAGGACTTGGTTTTGTGTATGTGCGTAATTACTGTATATTCCAACAATAACACATATCTCCAGCATCCTGTTTTCACAGGAAATACATCACATTAAGGAGGCAAAATGGTGTTTCACGAGGTCAGAGGAGAAATATGACAGCCACACATTACTCAAACATGAATTAGAACAATTAGCTTTTCACATTCAAAGCTGGAGGAAAGATGTCCTCCAGCTGTTTCTCACATGGCTCTTAACATCAACAACAAATGCCGGCAGCATAGCGGTCAGCAATGTTTCAGCACAAAGCACCGCGCAACGATCAGGCCCTCTCAATTCATATCTTCATCTCCATCACGCCTCCTTCCTCCCTGCATCATTCATCCAGCATGGCTGCTGTCACGCTTTCTCTTCCCCCCGGTGACATACTGGACAACGTGAATGAACAAGCACAAAGGAGGCGTCCTCAAGGACGCACACACACACACACACACACACACACACAGCCACTTAGAGCACTTCCGTAACCCAATAGTGTCACAAAATGATCATCTGATAGCAGCAACGAAATGAATCATGGCCGTCTGTGTGTGTGTGTGTGAGCATGCACAAACGTTTACTGTAATCGCCACTATTTGTGCAGTGTGTTTCAAGTTAGATGACACGTGTGTGTGAGTGTGTGTGTGTGCGTCCTACCGTCTTGGGGCAGTGGATGTATCGCGCCAGGCTGATAATCAGGTCATGCGTGATGGGGTCGACCAGGTTTCTGAAGCTGGCGTAGCGGTACAACACGTCATCCAGAGATGTTGACTCCATGCCCAGGTCCTACACACACACACACACACACACACACACACACACACACACACAGAAACGCATATAAACTACACAATAACTATGAATCACACATCCACTACATTTGTTTTCCTTTATTACCAAACATAAAAAAGTACAAATTAATTAATGCACATATGAATCCCCACATACACATAAATCTCCCTCGTGTGTTGTTAAAATTTTAGGCTTTTTTCGTTTTTGAGCTTCAAACACTTCATTTCCTGCAAGCTGGAGAATTCTGATGCATCAGCTTATGGTGGGAATATCCTCCGATTTTGTTTTTTTAAAGGAAAACACAGGCGACAAGTCAAGATATTAAGACATGATGGAATATAATGCAGTAAGTCAAATATTCTCTTCTGCAAATCAGCTTTTCTCATCCGATGTTATCCCTCCTTAGTCAACTTCAAGCTTCACATGGTGGTCTCACGATGAAATTGTGAAAAATGTGAATTTGAATGTGGGACTTAACTGGCATTAAAAAGCAGACACACACACACACACACACACACACACACACACACACCCCTTCCAGCACTGTCTGAACGCCCCCCCCCCCAGGTGTGCGGTGCCACCCTCATTAAGAAACGCGACCCTAAAGCATTGAATTAAATTGCCTGTTGCATTGCTTTCAAGCCCGTCTGTCTGCTTGCTGCTGAAGGCGTACGGACAGCGTACGGATCATTAGCCTGTTGGCGGCGCTTCATGCATGAACAGCTGCCTTGTTAAATCTTAAAAAACATGTATGACGACTCTGCTTGATAGACACTTTACAGGACTGTAAAGAAGCTGCTGAGCGTCAAAGCAAAGCGATGGCTGCACGTATTCAGCCTCACACCATATGTTTGACATTAATAATTTAGATTATTATCGTGCTCCATTATAAGCATTTAAAAAATGGACTTTGTTTGGAAACAAGATTCAAAGTTAAAACCATCAGCAGCTCCTAAAAGCTGTTCCTTCATCCCAGTTAAATAAGAAGAGGCCGGACACAGTGAACGACACCATGACATCGTGGCCTCGTCGTAGGAGTGAAGGAAAGGCCACGAGCTCCCTCGGTAGCATGAATGTGCTCATTTCATGGCAGCTGCCCAATTAGATAAAGAGGAATCCTGACATTTGGAGCTCACACAGAGTGCAAAATGGAAATGAGGGGTTTGAATGTGGTCGGGAAAAGTCTGGGTAATCTGCTCATTACATATTGACATTTATAGAAATACGAGTGGAAGCCATAGAGCTTGATCGTGGAAGTACAGAAAAAGTTTGGGTCACCAAAATAATTGGCATTCACCTCACTGAGGGCCATGTGGTGTTAAAAACATCCTGCCTCAGTTCTGAAGAGTGAAGTCAAAGCTTCACGTGTTAAAGCTGCATTCTCTCTAGTGTCCACCAGGGGGCGACTCCTCTGGTTGTATAGAAGTCTATGAGAAAATGACTCTACTTCTCTCTTGATTTATTACCTCAGTAAACATTGTAAACATGAGTTTATGGTCTCAATCTCTAGTTTCAAGTCTTCTTCAATACAGCATGATGTTCATTTAGTACATTATGGTCCATTTAGAGTCAAACAGACCATAAAGCAGGGGATGCTTTAGGGCGGGGCTACACGGTGATTGACAGGTCTCTACCAGAGACGTATGCAGCGTCTCTACGTCACTCCTCCTCAGTCTATATATGGTCACTTCCTGTTCACTGGTTGCAGAAAACCAAGATGGAGACGGCCAAAATGCCAGACTCGGATTCTGGAGATTCATTTAAAAAAAATGTCAGCCTTTCGAGAGAACAACCACGACGCCATATGCAATAGATTAACTCGTGGATATTGTAAATGTATTACTGCTACATCTCCCCATGGAGACAAAATGTCAAAATGTCAACAAACCTGTAATAATACGGCTCCAATCCACATAAAATACAATACTAGCATTCACACAAAAGACACGATTATACTATTTGTTTGTAACTGGTTTCAAGATCTTTCGTTTGTTTCCAAACGTCCAGAATGAACCTGCATTATATTTTTATTTCCTATATTCTGACTCATGCTGTGTTGATGTTGTTCCTTTCATCACGAGGACAACAGCCATTGAGTACCGCTCTCCCTCAAACGCTCTGTCATGGGTTCTATCCTCCTCACCACTGTTGTGATTTGTGTTTGTGAACACATGTTGAGACTGCAGGTAAGTGCAGGATCATTGTGTCTGCACATATATTATTGGTGTTTGTTCAGGGTTCGGTTTTTTTGCAGACGGTTAAGTGGCAGCGATGTTCAGAGAGAGACAGAGAGAGAGAGAGAGAGAGAGGGGGGAGAGACAGAGAGAGAGAGAGGGGAGAGAGAGACAGAGAGAGAGAGACAGAGAGAGAGAGACAGAGAGAGAGAGAGAGAAGAGGGGGGGGAGAGAGAGAGGGGGGCGAGACAGAGAGAGAGAGAGACAGAAAGAGAGAGACAGAGAGAGAGAGAGAGAAAGAGGGGGGGGAGAGAGAGAGGGGGGAGAGACAGAGAGAGAGAGACAGAAAGAGGGGGGGGAGAGAGAGAGGGGGGCGAGACAGAGAGAGAGAGAGACAGAGAGAGAGAGAGACAGAGAGAGAGAGAGAGAAAGAGGGGGGGGAGAGAGAGAGGGGGGGGGGAGAGAGAGAGGGGGGGGGAGAGAGAGGGGGGAGAGACAGAGAGAGAGAGACAGAGAGAGAGAGGGTGGGGGGGAGAGAGAGGGGAGAGAGAGAGGGGGGAGAGACAGAGAGAGAGAGACAGAGAGAGGGGGGGGAGAGAGAGAGAGACAGAGAGAGAGAGACAGAAAGAGGGGGGGGAGAGAGAGAGGGGGGAGAGAAATGCTCGCTCTCCCACAAAAAGGTATGACTCACTAAGGTTTCCATGCTGACTATTGTTTTGCGTCGGAGGTGCTTTGACTGAATGACATACACACACACACACACACACACACACACACACACTAATCCGTATTTTCAGAAGGGAGCGACATTAATAGCAACACAGATGAGAGAAACCTACAATTAGAGCATCAACAGGTGTACATTCTATCCCATTGTTTCCAGTTGACATCACACCATCGCACAAGATGCATTGTGGGTATTTTAATTGATCTTTCCGACGGTGAAAGACTACCGACTCGTTATTTCTATCGGCTGCAGTTTCTGCAGCGAGCTCATGTAAACGCTTCAGATGGATTCAGATTTAAATTCAGGTTAAATTGATATTTTGTGATGAGAAAGAAATGTGACCTCGGGTGGACAACACCCGCTAACATGTAGCTCATCTCTGATCTACTTTACATTTGTTTAATCGGCAAAATTTATTCTCTTTTTGACCTCTTTCAATGTTAAATATGAGCTTGTTATTCAATAACTCGGGTGAAGAGTTAAAGGAAGATGGATACCGCTGCATTAAAGTTACTACAAGGAGCTCGAGTGGTCGTGTTTCTGAGCACCAGACTCCCTTCAGGCTACAGAAATGTTTATCTTACGCTGCCTTCCATTTATGTCCGAAATCGGGATTACGGCAAATATGTGTCGTAATAAGCTGCGCGTACAAATTACATACGAGGATGTTTTTGGGGGAAAGCGAATAACCTTTTTCCCAAAATGTCAAACTAGTCCCTTTAAAGGGTTGGTGACAATTAGAAATAAACCACATTCATTACATTTCGTCAATTTCGCTTTGCAAATGCGTGTTCATCAACCCCGTCTCCTGTGTCTCTAGTCTGAACACAAGAAGGTCTACGAACCAGCAAGGTCTGCAACGGGAAAGAGTCGAAAATAAACCGTGGAACACGTTGAAACAAAAGCCGAAGACTTTGTATATATATTTGGTATATTCTCTCTCCAGAGAAGACATCAATTATTAACAACAGGCCCTCATGAAATAAACATGAGAAGGACAAAATAGAGATGTCTACTTCTTGAACTCTTAACGGGAGAGTGTGTACACACACACACACACACACACACACACAGTGTGGTCTTTTCTTTCATTAGAGAGCACCGCCCACACTAATGAGTGCCGGTCGGCATCAATGCGTTTTGGTCCGAGTCCAGATGAACAAAGACGGAGACGAAAAACACGAGGAGGGCTCTGAGGAAGATGAGAGGAAATGACAACCGGGAGGAACATACATATACTGTGTATATATATATATATATATATGTATATATATATATATATATATCTCTCTATATATATATATATATATATATAGATATATATATATCTCTCTATATATATATAGATATATATACATATATATATATATATATCTATATATATATATATATATATATATATATATATATATATATAGAGATATATATATATATATATATATATATATATAGATATAGATATATAGATATATAGATAGATATATATATAGATATATATATATATAGATATATATATATATATACACTCGTCCCCCCTCTGACATGATTAAGGATGTTCTTTCACCACAGCCGAATATCTATTATTGTAATTCATATTTCCATATTAATAGCGATTATTTTTGCCCGATTAAACATCTTCTCAGGTTTGACATTTTGATGTTGTGCAGAATGAAACCATAAACGACGGCTGCGTTCCGTTTGTCCGAGTCCTGGTGTCACCGACATGGCTCTGTGATGGAATCAGACATTTATTCATCACCGAAAAACAGGTCCGTCTCCGAGGTGACATCGTGGGGAATATTAATTATTCATGGTGGCAAACCTATGGCAACATTTTCATTGTAACTTCACATCAACACAGAAACCGGCTGACGGTCGGACACATCTTGACTGTAGTGGAATGAAGTGAAATGATCCGTCGTTTGTGGCCATACCTTCACACAAATGAGATTTCGTGGTTTAATCAACGCAGAACCTCTCGTTACTCCACAGAAGAAACCCGGTTACAACCGTTAACCAGTTCTGAATGAGTAAAAACCCGGGCAGGTAACGGTGGTGATGTCATACGTTAGTGATGTCATACGGAGTTTGATCAGAACAACAGGATCATCAAAGAAGGACAATATCTTCGATAAATCTTTAGCTGAGAATGTATTTTAAAGATTTTAGGAACTTCTTGTTATGCTGTTTGTTTACATACAAGAATAATGAAGCAATGACGATTCTTTTATTGATTAATTGTCGTTTTTTCCCCAGAATACAATCAAAAACATCCAATAAGCAGTATTGATAAGAGTGCTAGTATCGATTACACTGTTACATCAAACAGCGAGGGAACCTCTGAGGAGGTCTCCACGGACGCTGATGGTCATCGTTTAGCGGTCAGCTGAAGGGGGGGGGGTGGGGGGGGGGGGGGTGGTGGAGTAAACTGAAGGGCGGTGATTAAGAAGGTGGCCTCCTCGTTAGCTCTTAACAGAGCTCCAGCTTGATAATCAATGTCTATTTGCCCCCCCCCCCGGGGATCGCAATGGTTTCCGGGCAACGTGGCGGAGAGCCCGGTCACCACTAACAAGCTTCTTCTTCTTCTGTGTCATTTCCCCTCTTCTTCTTCCCCGAGTGTCCTCTGATGTCTCTGGAATCACTCGCTGACGCTGCCTCTCTTCTTCTTCTTCTTCTTCTTCATCAGTGTCTGTTACAGCTCAGCCCTCATGGTGCGTATTCTTTTCCTCAGTAATTGTCTTCATCCAATTCATCGTGTGATCCGTTTGTCATGTACCGTTCTGTGATTTGGTTTTCATGACCCAACATGTTGTGTCCATCCTGCGGCCCCCCCCCCCCCCTGCGATTTACGGGATGAAAGTTACAGGGCAGAGGGTCTTGCTCTCTCTCTCTCACGCACAAATCAAAGCTACTTTAAAATGAACATTTACAAATCCGCTCCGTAGGGCTGATGCCGCCGCTGGACACGCCCGCTCGCTAATCGCTCCAATAACAGCTGCTTCCTTCCAGAAGAGCTTGACCTCAACCCTTCAGCCACCGGATCAAGTCTTCTGCTTTCTATTGACACGACAGCACTGCTCGCTGCTTCAATAACTGTGTAAAGAACGAGATGAGGAAATGTGTTACATTTGTAAATTGTGTACGAGTCGCCCTAATGACAGGAGAAGTAGCCCACTAAGTGCCGATAGAGGCTTCATAGTTCACCACAAATCTCCAAGCAGCAGACGCCATAATGGAGGTCTCAGTAAAAGAGGCTGTTTGCAAATAAAAGCCTGAATATCTCACAATGAGGCCAGACAAAGAAAAGGGACTTAAAACTGACAATTTAAGCTGCTCTCTTCAGACGAGCCACCAGTAGAATAAAGCACATTATTGCACCTCAGGATTCCTTCTCTCGCAGGTTTGTGGTTAATACAATCCGAAGAGATTTTAAAGTTTAGTTCTACGATGTAAAATAGGTCAGCGAATACCCCTCTGGTGAATTTAGAAGCTTTTACGTGTCTTAAAAAAAGAGTGTAAATGAGACAACTAAGCGTGGCCAGCTGCAGCGCTGGGTACAACGTTCCCGCCGCCTCATTCCCGGTCTCTAGTTAGCTAGTTGGCTAGCTTGCTAATTCCACCATGCTTTTATGGTTACAGAAGATTAGCTGAACAGTGGGCCGGTGGTCCAACGGTCCCTCCGCCTCGCTCCTCGTCTCTCTCCGGAGAAGCACGAGCTAACAAGCTAACAAGCTAACTAGCTAACAAGCTAACAAGCTAACTAGCCAGCCCCTCCGTCTCCGGCTAGGTGTTTACGACACTTTACGGCCCTACTGGCCGCGTGTTGTCACCGTGACAGCTAACCTCAATGGACGTTCTCTTTTGTACTCGTCAAATGACCACGATCAACAGTCAAAGACATTCAGCTTACAGCGATCTAAAAACAGAGAAAAGCAGCAAAATCCGCAGACTGAAGCTGAAAACCAGTTTTGTCATTTACACCTGAGAGACTTTCATTCACCAGATTGTTCAATCTTCTGATGATTGATTGAACAAAAAGACAATTAATTCCTTTGTTGTCCAACCAGACAAAGCCCAGTTTTAAACCTGGGTGTATATTTATAACCTGAGACTGTGACTCTCCTCCTCTGGAGCCTCGTAGCTCAATCGAGCAGCGTCACGGATGGTAAGAATGCTAAATGATAAGAAAACTGGAACACAAAAGCGGCCCCAGACAATAAACTGTGAAAGCACTGTGTGTGTGTGTGTGTGTGTGTGTGTGTGTGTGTTAAGGTTCCCTGTGGTTGAGTCATAGAGGGATAAACAGCGGCAGCATATGGATTGTGTGCAGTTCCGTCTACAGGGATGAGAGCTTATAGCTGCGTCTTCACTCTTATCCTCTCTCTCCGTTTCCCTCTCCTCCCAAATGATAATCGCATATTATATTAACTTTGCATAATTGATCAGATCCTCCTTTTCTTTACAGCTTCTACAAATCCGACCAATTCAACTGGTGGTATTTCTTGTTTTGGCAGCGACAGCAGCAGCAGAGAGCTGCAAAAATGTCTTGAAAGACGTAGCGAGGCTATAAATCGTAGCAACTAGAGGTGGAGAGAAAAATCAATAGCGATATTTAACGTATAGCGGTATTGTATCTGTACATGGACACCAATTATCTATCTGTTATTATACAAACTATTATTATTGTAAATGCAAATTAAACATTTTGCTTTTTAGTCTACTGGAAAAATGAATTAAGCGTGATGAACCAAGTGAAAACTTTACGTTATTAGATAAAACAGATGACAAAAAGGTAACAAATTGAAATTTTCCGCAAAAAATATTTAAACGTATCGTGAATTTAAGTTCCTAAGTAATTGAGGAACTTTTAACTGGTTATTAAACAGTCTCTGTCTAATAAGTAAACGAGACCATTAGAGAGAAGATTGGCTGTTCTTATAGTTATTCATCGGTGGCACCGGGTCGGATTCGGGGCAAAAATCGGATTAAATCATGTGACTCCCTTCCCTTCGTCGGTCTCCGCTGGGAGCCGGACCCAGGACGTATTGCTGGACCCGCTGGAGGGAAGGGGGGCACGGGAGAACCAGAACCAGGACTGAGAGGGGCAGACTGTCAGACCCTGCTGCAGTAACATGAGAGGTTTTCTAAAGGGACTCTGGTGCTCAGACACTACCGCTTTAGTCCACAGGGGGCGACAGAATCAACAGGAAATGGAAGTTCCATCAAACGTTGATTCAGTTGAAAGTCATTGCGTCAACAGTCCGTCTGAGAGTCTGGTTTCTGTTTCTGCATCCGGTGATGACATCAACACACAGAAAATAAATGAATGAAGGGATGCTTGTGGTGATCTTGTGACCCCTGAGAGCGTCACACACACACACACACACACACACACACTATACCTGTCGGAGTGTCTTGAGCATCTCCGTGGCCTCGTCCTGCTTGCCCTGCTTGGCCATCAGCATCATCTCCTGGATCATGCCGATGCGACGCTGGTAAGGCGGCGGCGTCGACCCGCCGCGGCTCAGCCGGTCCCCCGACTTCAGCATGAGGGAGGCCAAGATGTCGCCGCCGCCACCGCGCTCCTTGGTGGGCGTTCGCCTCCAGCCGTGCTGGGGGCTGGCCCCTCCGGGCTCCTGGCCCTTGGTCTGCTTGGCACCCATTGGGTGCTGCAGTAAATTTGAACTGTGAAGAGAAACTCAAGCAGTCACGCACATCCGGGTCTGATCAGTGTTTGGGATACTTTGCTCATCTGAGTCTGCAGCTGGGAGCAAAACAAATCCAAACTGCAGGAGAAGAATGCTCATCATCCCCCAGTCACAGACGAGTAAATGGCTCCAAAGTACACCAAAGGCACCGTTTTTGGGTGAACTTGGGGAATCCTGGAGGGTGCAGCTCAGGTCGGGAACAGGTCGGAGGATGCTGCGTGCAGCATGGCCGCAATAAGAAAAAACCACGGACACAGCAAAGTCAGGAGGACGCAGGACTCCTCCTGCGTGCAGAGTCTGCAGAGCTCCTATCCCGAGCACAACTTCACCGCCATCTCCAACAAATATATATTTACCTCCAAACAACCGCGTTACCTCCTCTGCTGTTATCCTCTAAAGCCCAACGGAGGAGGAAACGCATCCGAGGAGGTGGTGCATGAAGCAGGGCATGGCAATGTTTACGTCTCCTGCAAGATCACCGCTGTCTCCCTCCTCCCTCCTCCTCCCTGCACGCGCTGCCCTGTCCTTCCTCGCGCACACACTGAAACAAAAACACATTCGTCCTTCTCCAAGCTGGATCCGTCCTTCCGCTCCCGGAGCAGGACGCAGACGCATCGGTCGTCTCTGAGGTGCTCGGTCCTCGGTCCTTTTTTGTTGTTGCTGGGACTGAATTATACGTTTCACCCTCCTGTCCAACTGAATGGTGGGCGCGCGCAGCGAGTGCACGTGATGGAAGCGAAGGGCGGGGAGAGGAGCGCGAGCGCAGCCAAAAAGTTTAAGGTCGTTTCGCTCTCTAAACAGGCCACGTGCCAATTTACATTAAGTAACGAGTTGTTTGAACGTTTGCTCATTTTCTGCATTATATTTGTTGTTTTAGTTAAATCTTTGCACTATTACTTAGTCAATTTAATATTATTACATTTCATGGTATTGTGCATTTTATATGTTTTACTTTGCGCGATGAATAAAGTATTTGTCTATTTATATATTGTCGAGATGATTTGTACCGTTTACGATCTTGTAGTCTTTTCGTAAAATCAGCATATTGATTGTACAATTATCAATTAATTAAAAGAATATCTACAATATAAATTAGGCTAACTGATTAATGCTAGCTAGCATATTGAGGCAGAAGTAGGTCACATAATCTCTACATATTTTCTTTTATCATTATCTTTACTATATTTTGATATTATTTTCCTGCTTTCTTTATTAATGGAATTGGTGCAATTGATTGTACTTAATGTTTATTGTACTTTTATTTAAATGCTTCGTAAGATCTGTTACATTGTCAACGCAATATATTGAAATTAATAGTTTTTAAAAGTTTAAATTTATAAATGGCCTCGAGTCTTTCAGTTATTTTTGCTATTGAGTAAAGAATAAAGGAACATTGTTGCTTATCTGTTCATTTAAAATGCTTTCGTGAATTTTTAATATGTAAGAGATTATATTATATGAAGCAGTTTCACCAGACTGAGTCAACATTTAGTGAGAAATCATTTAAAACTGAGACAAAACTTTTCATATTGATTCAATGCAGTAAATATGATCACATGCTTCATACACTAGAGGTCAATGTGTAGACAAGGAGGGCTACACTGCCCCCTGCTGGTGGCTGTTCAGAGTATATAAACATGTATATTTGTAGCAGCAGTAATACAGCACATGAAGAGGATGTACTGTGTATTTGGTTACGAATGTTCAACAGAACAGTCAAATTAAAGCTCATTCAACAGATGACACATTTTCCACACTTGTATTGACTTCACAGGAGCATGTCTGAGACTGAATACAAATACAAGAAATGTCAAGATGTGCTTTTCAAAAAAGGTTTATTATTTATTTGTTTTTCCTTTAATTACATTTCTATTTACAGTAGCATTTAAACCACCACAGTTGCTTCAAATCACTTATCGAAACAAAAACGATGTTCAGTTTCTTTCCTCTCGTTAACCAGAGACATCAGATTAAAAAGCAACGACGTCCCGGACGAACACCTCAGTCTGGTTTAAAACACACAAAGCTCGTATCTTCGGCTTGCTTTAATGACTTCATGGTTGCTGCATTTGTTATTAACTAAGAGCTGAATCTCACCTTCTTTACGGCAACAAAGAAAGATTCTTTGTCAACATTTACAGTTCACTGCTAATAAAAGGTATACCCCCCCCCCCATCCTTGAGTTGTTAGTTTGATCTTTTACAGCATTGAGTCACAGAGGATGGAACTATGAATGATCCTCAATACTATATAAATTATAATTACATATTCACTCCCTTTACTGGTTTTATACGTTGCATTGAGTGTGAAGTGAAGATGTGACGTGTTTTAAGGCTTTGTTTACACACCAGAAGTCGAACAAACAAAAGGAACCGTGAAGATCCACTAAACACACGAACGTAAATATATAAAATATATTACATTTTAAATCAGACATTTGGTTTAATTCTGACGAGTGTTTTCTGTTGATGTGACGGATTCCATCCAGTGTGCTTCAATGTTGTAAATAAATGTAACTTACACACAATCAGCAGCTCACAAGTCAACCTGACGCAACTAAACATCTCGGAGGAGAAAGTAACACGTTAGACTGGAAGTATCCAACTGGAGGTGGAAGCTCGGCTGCAGTTGTTGCTCTTTTCATGAACCCAGCAGGAAAGATTCCCTCGATAATAAAAAACAAAACAATATCTCCCTCCCTCCCTCCCTCTCCTCTTCACTGTCGTGTCTCTTGAACGGTCGATAATGTCTCCACCTCATGTCAGTTAATCGATGATGTCTCTGCTGGATGATCTATTAAATGCTATATTTTCCCTCTGCAGCACCTGACTCAAGCTGTTCTAGACGAGGAGGCGGGGCCCCCTGCAGGTGGGAGGCGACTACTCGCAGTTAGAATGTGTAGCCAGCGGGGGGCGCTTTGTCGTCTTTGTTGCTCTCCAGGGAGAAGGGAGGGATGCGGACGTCGAAGTGGGAGCCGTCGGTCCTCTCGATGCGAAACGTCCCCCTAAAAACAACAGAAGAAGAGGACGGCGTTGTTTGAGCCTCTGGAGGAAGAACCGACGAGTAGAAGACGTAGCAGTGACGGTAGACTCACCACATGTGACCGCTGGGGGCTTGTAGAGACACATGGCTGCTGTACTGGAAGGCCGGCTGCTCTTTAGACAACACCGGCTCCTGAGAGAGAAACACAAGATCAGTCTGAGTTCATACACAGAGAATAGATATACTTTAAAACAGAAATAATCAGCAATAAAAAAGATAAAGGAAAAATAAAAATAAATAAAAAATGATCAAGTAAAAAAAAGAACCTAAATCAAAGAAAAATAATCTATAAATAAATATATAATAATCAATAAATAAATAAAAATAAATAATTTTTTTTTGAAAATAAATAAAAAATAAAGTAATCGATACAGATACCGGGCGACGCAGCTAACAACCTTTTAACAGTAACTAAAAGTGTGTGTGTGTGTGTGTGCGCGCACACTAACCCGGCCTACGACTCCTCGTCCTCGGACCGTCTCCAGGGTTCCTGACAGGCTGAAGATCCTCCAGTGTCTCTCTCTCAGCTGGACCACCTCACTGCCCATGTTCTCCAGACGGATGCAGTAGCGCCACTGCAGGAAGACAGACATGTCGGTACTAGAGTAATAACACCTGTAATAACACGCGTACTCCAACTGAAACGTTCAGTACATTATGCCCTGTGACTCATATGTATGTATATGATACCCATATATGTACGACCCAACTGGATTGTGGACAATACAGATTTAAAACATTAGTTTGTTGCTTCAGCACAGCTACAATGCGAGTTCACATGTGCTTAAATGAGTACAAGCTGCACCCCAGACAGAGTCTAATAATTAACATTTACATTACAGACTTATTTATTTGTCTTATCATTTTCAAAGTAAAACATTTTTGGATCTTTTTTTGTTGTCTTCCCAAAAACTAAGGTACGTACCGAAACACAAGTTAATTATAATGTTGTATATATTTAATTTGCAATGTTTTGTTAGTTTGTTAATATTAATATTAAAGCATTAAAGCCACTTTAAATAGATTCTGCTGACACAGACATGTTTAAAGCTCCCAGCTGGTGTTAATTCCCACAGTGACGGATAATAAAAACTACTCACCCAGTAGACATGGGAGTTCTGGGCCTCCTGAGAACAACAAAGACTTTCTGTTAGCATCTACAGAACAAAACAGAAAACGGCTACGAGAAGCCAACAGGAAACGGGGTTTTTTGATCATCAGAGCCAAAATGGCCCCCGTGCGAGGCGGTAAGTTACTCTGGTGAATTACCCTCATGCCCATGTAGAAGGGGATGACGGTGACCCGGATGTTCTCCGTGGTCTCCCTGTGGACGTCCGAGAGCTCCAGCCAGGGGTGGTTCTTCTCCTGCCACGCCTTCAGGGTGTCTCTGGCTGTGAACGGAGGAGCTGCAGGACGACACAGTTCACGGTTACTTCAACAACGTAAACCGTTAACGTCAACGATCCGGTGACTTGTTGTAGATCAGGGAAAAACATTCTCGCATGAATATAATGGGTGATGATATTATCTTTTAATAGACATAAATCACGGTTAAGAAGCTACGATATCTATGGTGTCTTGTTTGCTGCATGGTTGTCCTGCGACACGTTGTGTGTGAGAGCTGGTTTGTTTTGAGTGTGTCAGAGTCGTGTCACTCACTTGAAGCATTAAATGTCAGAAGCAATTAACATAGCAGCCTTATATCTCTTAAATCAACAGCGTGGGAGCATTTCGGATATAGAAAATGACCAAAGAGTCATGTGAACCGTGGATCAACTACACAGATTAACCATCAGAGTGAAATAAAGTTTTAGTGCTGCTCGTTAACGGCCTGGATTAAATTAATAATAATTAAAGCTGCGAGCGGCGATGAACGGGCCCTCGCATCCTGCTGCACGTCGGGGGTGCCGGCGGGACTCCGGCTCGGGCGTCCCAAGAGACTTTTCTTTAAGCCTCCATGAGTTACATGTGCAAACAAACTTTCATACATGTAGGAGGACCGTAGCGATGGGGCAGCTCATTGTAAAACGTGTAGGGGGCGCTGTGGCCCAAACAAAATATGTGTTCCCATCATCTATGACACATGAGCATCCCAAGCCACAGAAATACAAGCTTCCTTTGATACAAGGATACTTTTACATCAAGAAAGTAAAAGTAAATAGTTGATAATATTTTGCTTCATTAGCTATATTAGAAATATTCTGGTTAATCCGTGATATCAGTATTTCATAAGGCATCTTTAAAGGTGTGTGTGAGGAACGATGTTTACATTTGGCCGGGTTGAACATGAGGAAGCGCTCAAACAGCTCGTGCTGGATTGGGATCTGCTCTGCAGAGTTGTAGGGCAGGATGTCTTCGTGGCTCACGTAGTCCAGACCTGAAGGAGAGAAAACGCACACGGGGATGAAGCCGACTGTAAAACACATGAAAAGGGAAAGTTTCATAGAGACGGGTATCTGAATGTTGTATACTGGAGTAGAATTAAAGACGGTAGAATGATAACGTCCCGATTCAAAGCCGTTAGACGTGACAGTACTGTGCGGTCAACATGCCGGTGGTCTGGCGTCTCTTTACCAGTCTGCATACCTGGGATAGCGTACAGGGCTCTGCTGTCGTCGTGGTTGGCCAGAAACGTCACTGCCTCCGTCTGAGACCTCTGAGACTGTCAAACAGAAGAAAAGTCACACAGCGACTCGACACACGTCCGACACGAGGGTCCTGGGACATGATAGAGACACGAGGGTCCTGGGACATGATAGAGATACGAGGGTCCTGGGACATGATAGAGATACGAGGGTCCTGGGACATAATAGAGATACGAGGGTCCTGGGACATAATAGAGATACGAGGGTCCTGGGACATAATAGAGATACGAGGGTCATGGGACATAATAGAGATACGAGGGTCCTGGGACATAATAGAGATACGAGGGTCATGGGACATAATAGAGATACGAGGGTCCTGGGACATAATAGAGATACGAGGGTCCTGGGACATAATAGAGATACGAGGGTCCTGGGACATAATAGAGATACGAGGATCCTGGGACATAATAGAGATACGAGGATCCTGGGACATAATAGAGATACGAGGGTCCTGGGACATAATAGAGATACGAGGGTCCTGGGACATAATAGAGATACGAGGGTCCTGGGACATGATACAAGGGTCCTGGGACATGATACGAGGGTCCTGGGACATAATAGAGATACGAGGGTCATGGGACATAATAGAGATACGAGGGTCCTGGGACATAATAGAGATACGAGGGTTCTGGGACATAATAGAGATACGAGGGTCCTGGGACATAATAGAGATACGAGGGTCCTGGGACATGATACAAGGGTCCTGGGACATGATACGAGGGTCCTGGGACATAATAGAGATACGAGGGTCATGGGACATAATAGAGATACGAGGGTCCTGGGACATAATAGAGATACGAGGGTTCTGGGACATAATAGAGATACGAGGGTCCTGGGACATAATAGAGATACGAGGGTCCTGGGACATGATACAAGGGTCCTGGGACATGATACGAGGGTCCTGGGACATAATAGAGATACGAGGGTCATGGGACATAATAGAGATACGAGGGTCCTGGGACATAATAGAGACACGAGGGTTCTGGGACATAATAGAGATACGAGGGTCCTGGGACATAATAGAGATACGAGGGTCCTGGGACATAATAGAGATACGAGGGTCCTGGGACATGATACGAGGGTCCTGGGACATGATACGAGGGTCCTGGGACATAATAGAGATACGAGGGTCATGGGACATAATAGAGATACGAGGGTCCTGGGACATAATAGAGATACGAGGGTCATGGGACATGACAGAGATACGAGGGTCCTGGGACATAAGAGATACGAGGGTCATGGGACATAATAGAGATACGAGGGTCATGGGACATAATAGAGATACGAGGGTCATGGGACATAATAGAGATACGAGGGTCATGGGACATAATAGAGATACGAGGGTCATGGGACATAATAGAGATACGAGGGTCCTGGGACATAATAGAGATACGAGGGTCATGGGACATAATAGAGATACGAGGGTCATGGGACATAATAGAGATACGAGGGTCATGGGACATAATAGAGATACGAGGGTCATGGGACATAATAGAGATACGAGGGTCCTGGGACATGACAGAGATACGAGGGTCCTGGGACATAAGAGATACGAGGGTCATGGGACATAATAGAGATACGAGGGTCATGGGACATAATAGAGATACGAGGGTCATGGGACATAATAGAGATACGAGGGTCCTGGGACATAATAGAGATACGAGGGTCCTGGGACATGATACGAGGGTAGCAGCTTTAAAGGTAGCAGCTGGTCCTAAAGGAAGAACATGCGGCTGTAGTGACTTACTATGTGAGGGCAGTCCCTGGTGTCGATCAGGACTTGGTAGTAGGTGTGAGTCTTCCCCTTCACCTCCTTGGAGCCGTGGGCTCCTGGAGGATCGGGTTTGCTGAAGGAAGACGGCGACAGAGACAAAAATAAATCTTTGTTTTTAACCACAAAACAAGCCAGTCCTTCAGCCGGCGGTTTACCTCTCGGTCAAGGGAGGCGTGATGTCTCTGTCGTAGAGTCGGGCGTGCCAAGGAAACAACACGATGCCTCTGTAGCCAAACACGCTGTGGAGAAACAGCTGAGGGGGGGGTGGACACAAACGACAAGCAGAGAGATTATATCAGCAGGAGGTTTAATAAAGCAGAACATTTGATTACATTCACTTGACAGGATCGAGCAAATGTGCCATCATAACAAAACAAAAAAAAGATACTCGAAAACAGTATTAAAGACTCTAATATAGACTCGTGTGATATCGTGCTGTAGACGGTTTGGCCTCTAGGAGGTGTTTGGTGACAGAGAGACTCACCTGTCCTGTTTCATATTTTCCGTGCTGCTTCACAGCCTCAAACATTCCCACCGTCTCCAAAATCTTCCCTTCGGGTCTGCTCCTGCCAAACACAGGCAACACCATGACACACTGGACGCTGTGCGTGCGTGTGTGTGTGTGAGAGAGAAACCAACTTCAAAAGAAAAGCACCACAGACTGTAAATCAGAAGTGGACGTAGTCGTCGTGACATCGTTCATTGGTTTGTGGACTGATGTTCTGTGAAGCCTTGAGTTTGTCGTTTTAGTCGTCGCCATCTTGGCTTTTTGCAACCAGTGAACAGGAAGTGACCATATTTGGACTGAGGAGGAGTGACGTAGAGACGCCGTATACGTCTCTGGTAGAGACCTGTCAATCACTGTGTAGCCCCGCCCTAAAGCATCCCCTGCTTTATGGTCTGTGTGACTCTAAATGGACCATAATGTACTAAATGAACATCATGCTGTGTTGAAGAAGACTTGAAACTAGAGATTGAGACGATAAACTCATGTTTACAATGTTTACTGAGGTAATAAATCAAGAGCGAAGTAGAGTCATTTTCTCATAGACTTCTATACAACCAGAGGAGTCGCCCCCTGGTGGACACTAGAGAGAATGCAGCTTGACGACGCCAGAGGTTGACGCCCTAAAAAAAACCCAGATCTGTATACAAAACATGTAGACGGAGATCAAAACAACTTTCTATCGTGACATATTAGACGATTCATCCCTTTAAGGAGAATCTCTCCTCCCCGTCAGCCGTAATCTCAATCACAACTTTGACAAGATTGAATAAAACGCCTCGACTTGTCCGATGTCAACAAAGAGGAAGATCACTCTAATCTCTACGCCTGCAGACTCACAACAACAACACACACGCTGACAACAGCTGGTCACTTCAAATAAATAACACGCATACTTGTGCAAAGCTAATCTTCTAAGATTGGGGGATTAATGAGGTGGATATATGGACAGTGGGATTAAACATCACACTGTAGGTTGGTTTCAGGTTATTGTGAGAATAATAACCTGATTTTTTTATGGAGTTTACAGCAGAAATCAAATTGCTTCCTTGTGTCTGCTACAGAATATACATCTGCTCTGTAGATGTTAAGGACATTCAGCAACCAACAGGGAGACATTTATATTTCATATCTTGTAGTTTCATGAGGGCGCCCCCTAGTTTTGCATTGACGTTACGTATCGTTGGATGCAGCCAATAATTATCATTTGCAAAGTAGGTTTTTAACAAATATTTGCAATTGCACGCTCTTGTTTCCTTGCTAGCTGTAGTCTTTTTAACTGCTGTTATTGGAGAATTGGTCCACTAACATGATATCTGGTTTGCATGATTCAATGTGAATGCAGCACAAAAATCCTCAGGAATATCCAGATGTTTTCACTATACATCAGAACACGAGGAGGCCTCAGCAGCTCTTTGAACACATTTATTTCTGTTGTTTCTGAAACCATCTGAGAAATGTCAATAATCTGATCTAAATATAGACAACCGTTCTAAAACCCTGCAACCAGCCTGAACTCTGGTCAACAACTCTCCTGCCAATAAGCGAGGGAACAGTTGGACTTCACCGTTCTGCTTCTGCACACAGGAGTGAAGCCACAGAGCCGTCATCATGCGGGGGAAAGGTCGGCTAAAAGAGACCGGAGATGTGATGACACACTGAAAGAAGGTTTTCAGAAACCAGTGAGAGATACGAGCTGAGGCCGACTCACCGCTGGTATTCCACCCACCTGTACTTCCTCTCACGGAGGTTATGTTTTATTAGGTTTTACAAATAAACTCTGCCGCTCTTTCAGTCGTGATACGACCAGATTTCTTATAACTACTTCTAAACACAGAGCCACATGTTTCTATCTGCACTGATCACAACGCTCCTTTTATTCCATCACAGAGACGTCGGAAAGACTAAATAATGTCTGGAGTAAATTACTACATCACCATCAGTAGTAACATTGTCCTGTTGTTTATGGACATGTTATATTTTTGTGAAGAACTTACTTTTAAAACGCAACTTTGTGACTTTTGATTTGTTTAATCTGAGGCTAATTATAGTTTTCTGATTACAGGGAGATTATAATTCCTACAACCTCAACCACATCAATGACTGTAATCGATTAAGTTGATTATAAACTCAATGATAATCAGTTGATTATTATTGATCAACTATAAACAAAGATTCAGCACAAGTTTGAATCACAAATATTTATATTAAATATATTAAATTCAGAGATGTAGATCGTAAGCATAATGAAATTACCTCTTTTTTTGTATATAAAGTATGACATAATTGTATTTTTAAATGTACAGCACTTTGAGCTTCATAGTCTGTATGCAATGTGCATTATAAATAACATTATCATTATTATAATCCAATGGTGAATGTATAGAAACAAATATCCTTAAACAGTTATTGCAGTTAAATGTTTGGGCTTTTATCGAAGAAAAAGTACAAGTTATATTTAATAAATAAGTGATTAAACATGACAACATTTATCAAACAAAAACAAACAATCCGTCCAATAAACAATGCACATAATCACTGTTAGATAAGATACAAACACCAGTATGTTAGATAATGTACAGATAGTGTGAACCATCCAAACAGTTTATAATATGTCACTAAGACTAATGTTTCTTAAACATGCCTAATCATTAATAAACATCCTCCATGGTGAGTCATTTAACGCAGATTTGGAGGCTGTCAGATCAGATGTTGCTCAAAGCCATGCTGGCTAGCTGTATAGCTAGCTAGCTAAGCAGCTAACAGCGAGCGAACAGCAGAGGACAACGTAGTACGTAGTTAGCTAAAGTCGTTAGCATGTTAGCGTTTCCACACTTGGCTGCAGAGTCGCTTACCGTGATGTCATGAACCGCCTCTGTTGGACGGGCAGTGCACAGGTCCGGCATTGAACCCGCGGTCTGAACACCTCGGACCCGCTGCTGCCGTTAACGACGCTCAGTATTCTGTGTGTGTGCTTCTTGTTGTATTTACTGACAGTGCTCAGCAAGCCTCGGCGTAACGCACAGGCCGCCATCTTTACAACAGCCGGAAAGCAGTCAGCAGGGCACGCTCACGTATTTACAGCGTAATGATGTGTCATGCTGCCTTCAGGGAGCGATTGATTGAGTCGTATTTACGATAACTATTTGCTAAACTTGAATTTCTCTGATTTTTAACACCAAGATATGATCCAACTAAATTGGAGCTATTTAGCTTGCTTTCATTATTATTATTATCTAGCAATTAAGTTTTAATTAATCTGATTAAAAGTGAGCAACAACCCATTCAACTTGAATATATGGCAAATTAACTGTTTTTTAAGCGCACGGATCATACAAGCGTGGACGTCAGTTGTAATTAATCATAATTTAGACATTAAGTGAAAAAAGGTTCCAAAAACAAATTTAGTTTCACACTAAAGCGCGTTATCGCCATATGTTTTTCGCATGTAAAGCCTGTTGTTTTGGAGGCCTGAACGCACCAAAAAGAGCTCGCGCGTGTGTGTGCCGTTAGTGAGCAACATTTGAGTTGAATGTGGAATCAAACATTATTATTATTATATTATACATATATTATTTAAATATGAGTTTACAAAGATTATAAAATAAATTTGATTATTATTAAATATTAAAAAAAAACAATAATAACAAAAAGTCACGCAGGTGGTCACGTGACCGAAAATGTTATCATGTCACATGATAAACAACATGGCGGCCGCCTCGGCTGCAACAAAGATCCTTCACTAGCTGTTTTTAGCCGTTAAACGCCGAACTTTATACCATTTTATAACAACTAAAACAGTTTCGGATAGTTTTGGCTCCATTTCTTATCACCATATCTACGCTTACACCTCGAATTATTATTATTATTTTTTATCTAGACAGCTGCATCGCTTAAGAAATCACACTTCCGGGTTCGGAGTCAGTTGGATTTAAAACCATGGCTTCCGCATTTATTATCGTCGGGGATACATTCAGAAATAAGGTGACGGAGCTGTTGGAGCAGACGGATTCGTGTCTGCCCGAAAGATTGAGAGAAGAACTGGAGGAGACTCTAGGAAAACCGGAGCCAGCAATGATATCCTTCAGTACAGCGAGGACTCTGAAGAAATACCTCCAGGAGAATGGTAACGTGTGCAAAAATGTAGTAATGCTGCTGTTTTATGAATGAGACAGGTGGACAATGTGTTTGGGTATTTTGGAAGTTTTTATAGGACAACTCTTACATTTTTTTTATTAGATATATAAAATACATACTCTGTCTTCCTGATGTGATGTTCTGCAATAAAAGTAATAAATACTAGAAGCCATGCCATTAATAATGTTAATATAATGTGTATTACTTTCGCTGTTTCTTCCTCCAGGGCATCCTTTCTACCTGCATGAGTTGTTGGAGGACAGCTCGCTGCACCTACCTGAGATTGTGAAGCCTCCCAGAGTAAGTGAAACCAGTCTGTGCGTGTGTGTGTGTGTGTGTGTGTGTTATATTTGTCTGTTTAACGTCTAACAGTTGCATGAGTGTTGTGTTGCATTCACAGCATGTAGGAAACGAGGCGGAGCGTAAACTGTTGACTTTCCTCCCTCAGAACCCCGAGCTAGTCGCACGTCTTGAGAGAATCAAAGCCAGATTAGCTAACGAAGAATACAGCAGAATCACACGGAATGTCAACACTCAGGTACGTTTTTATGTTTACATAAAAAATATCTTCATCAAGGTGTGATCTCATGCTTTGAGATTTTACCGTAGTATAACATACATCTAAATATAGATATAGAGATCTTGTCATGTACTTTTGTACAGATTTTTGTAGATTTGCACATATTTTATTGATAAATGTTTTTCTTTGTCTTCAGGCAATCAGCCGAAATGGAACATTAGCGGATTTTGGACGTGAAGGTGAGAGTGGTATAGTTTTAATATCTCATTACAGTTTCAATGCTTATTATATAACCACCATGGCAGCAATCAGAGGCTGAATTATATACATTTGTAATGAACTTCTTCTTCCTCCAGTGCGGTCGGTCAAAGCGGTGGTGGCGACCGTGTTCAACTTCCTGGTCACGGTGGTTGCTGCTTTTGCATGCTCGTACATGGGGAGTCAGTACTTGTTCACCGACACCGGGGCGGTAAGAGAACGGTTAACCAAACAACGCCGTTTACATGTTCAGATGTCGGCCATGTTGTCGTTTGTGTTGCTGCTGTTTACGTTCCTCCGGATGGAAATTTTAAATAATGTACTTCTGTTTTGCTTGTTCTGTTTTTCTTGTTTTGCTACGACTGCATTTCTTTGAGCATCTCTGTGTTGCATAATGACAATAAATTATCCTTGAATCCTTGAATGCTACACACGTAGCATCTCTGTGTCCTGATCCGGACAGTTTTTAAGCTAACATTCCACCTAAAATACTGGTATAAATGATCGTGTAATGTTTTCAGTTGATTTAATGGTGTTAAACTGAAGTTTAACTTCTTACCTTTCTAACTGAATATCATTTTATTTATTAACTTTAGCTTTGCCTTCACCAGAGTCGGTAAAAGGATGCTAACGACGTTGAATTAGCCGTGCGCCGCCCTTGTCTTGGTTCAGACTAACTTCTATCCGCGTTGTGAACACCGGGCGCTGATGGTTTTTCGGGTGTTTCAATTTGTTTTCCGGGGTCGCCAAAATTACCATCAATGCTGTCAACGCATCTGAGAACGTAGTTAAAAACACACTCGTATGCTAACTTGTATTAGCAGTACTGTGAAAATACAGAGACTCTTTTTAGAGTTTTAGATCGTTACTTTCCTATAGTATTTAGACATGTAAACGACCATATATATTCATGACATTTGACACGTAGATTCTTTGATGTGTATAAATGAATATTACTTGTATTTCAATGGCGATCGCCGAAGAAAATTACAACAAAAATACCAGAAATTGACTCTCACCCAATGCGTCCGAACCTGGCCAATAGCAGCTAGCGCAGCCCGAACCAGGACACCGAGACGCTAGTTGGTGCTTCGCTACATGTTTGTTTTCACCTAAAAGTGACCAAACTTTGTTTTTTCTGTTCGTTTCTGTGTCTTGTTTTCCAGCGAGTGATATCGGCTGTGATCGTAGCGTCTGTGGTCGGGCTCGCCGAGCTGTACGTGCTGGTCCGGACCATGGAGGGCGAACTGGGGGAACCGTAGCGGCTACGCTAAGAGAACCACGATGTTTTAACTTTTAATTTGTCGGGAAAGTTGGTGGAATTTCTGAGTGAAGATTCTGAGAATTCACAAAGCGATGAGGAAGGGAAGCTGGAACATTAAAAGAGAACAAATTGGTTCAAAATGAGTGAATATCTGTCCTTTGTAAAAGTATTTCTGTTTTATCGGACGTTCAACAAATTGACTTTCATTGGTCATTTACTAAACACATGAAACATCTGTGGAGGAACTGCAATGTCTCGCTCAAAGACACACGGACACACGGACAGTAGGAGTTGGGGAATGGAACCGACAACCTTGTGGTTAAAGGAGCTACAGCTCCTTTTATTTATAGTTATTTTCTATTTTCATGTGAGTACAATTCCTTCCATTGTCTTCTCTGATGTTTTTGTGTTCAATAAGATCATCAACACTAACTGGAGCTGATTCATAAAGTTTGGTGTTAACTTCCCCATAAAGCACATTTCATGTTTATGAAGGGAAATGGAAATACTTTAGAGGACGCTCTGATGTTGGAATGTGAAATCTGCAAGTTACTGTTTTTTGTTTGTGAGCTAAAGTGTCCAATAAATGTAGATGTATAAATGTTGAACGGATTGTCTTCTATATTTTTGTTATTGTCAACAAATTACATTAAAAACAGAGAACCTCGTCCATTTTCAAAATGCATCCATGTTGTTCCACTAGTCTGAATCCATAAATACTAATAAACATGAATAACTCCCCCACAAATCCTAACACTAGAGTAACAAAACTCAAGTTTGAAACCTACATCTCTGGTTTTAGTTAATATTCTCAGTTTTCTCTCTGCTGAACATCCTGCATCAGAAAAGTACGAAGTTCAAACAACCAGAGAGCGAATAGAACGATGGCCGAGCGTTAAGGGAGAAGAAAACAATGAATTTGTCAAAGATTTAAAATTGTATTAATCATACATAATTAAAAACTAATTATGTACGACTGTTATAAATACAAACGATACATAATTCAGAAAGATAATTGTATTAAAAGTACCTAATAGAGGGAAAGTGTTCAAATTGACCCGTTTAACACAAACTTCCTGCAGTGATTACGCTATTACGCATCTACTATCATCTATTACTAAGTATCTACTGTTTGGGTTATTTGTACAGCTTATCAGTTCTGTCCTGTTACTTATGCATTAAATATAATATGAAATATCTATAAAATATGTCACTTAGTCGGGTGTTGTCTCTTAAGGAGAAATGTTGAATAAGACATATCGTGGTTAATCTATTGATGACAGTAAACAAAATGTATAATAGCACCACCTTTATCCTGTAAGATTTGATACAGTTTGATGTTTTGCATCAGTAAAATAATATTAGTTATACTTCCTTTCACTGAAACTGAGCGAAAAAAGTTCTCAGTAGAGCAAACTCCACAGATGAAGGCCGTGAGTTAAGGCTGAAAGCTCTGGAAAAACCCTCTTGAGCTGAGCTATTTAGTGAAGTTTAATTTTTCCCTTTGTTTTGACTCAATAACCCACCAGCTGTGACACCAGATATTAAATACTGTTGTTGAAGTCTGTTCTCATGCAGCTCCACCTGCCAGATGTGCTAATGATTCCTCTCAGAGACACACAAACACAAACGATTACTTGAACGTGACGTGAAGACTGACGGAACAACAACACCACGTCGTCTTATTACTTCATACGCCACGCTGGATCTGATCCCTCCTCAGAGGAACTCATATTAGTTATGTATTCTGTTGTAAACTATCCCATCCTCATATCAGAGGAAAGATTAAAAAGATGTAACTACATCTGGAATACAAAAAAAAAAGTATCTTCCTAAGATCTGAGATTTGACACCCGGATTAAAGGTTTACTGAAAGATTATTGGGTATTAAAGATGATTATGATATGCAGAGATCTCTGTCATATTTGCTTCTGTATTATACCGCTCATGTAATATTTCAAAAGTTAAATCCAGGCAGAATTACAGAGGCTGTAAGCTGATAGACCCTGAGCTTTAATTTACTTCTTATTTTTTCATTTTCTGATACTTACAGTATCAGGAATATATTTTGATTATTTCTGTCATGGTATCTTCCCGCAAAGGAATCATTTTAATCAGGATGTTTTGAAAGATAATACTCGCAGGGACGTAAAGCATTAAAACATGCAGCGGTTTGTCCAGCTTACAGCAGGAAAAACAAGGAGAGCAGCTCATCGTGTCCGTTATGAATCCTTCACTTCGTCCTATTTATTCAGAGAAAAACACCAAAAACGAGACGAGAAACACGAACGAGTCTCCACATATTTTACACATTCTCTGGCTCAGAGATTCAGTTTCATCCGACAAACATTTGTGTTTCTCTTTGTGTTGTGTATCTTGTATTTGTTCTTTCTTGTACTTTGTGTTTTTATTCTGTTTGTTCTCTTTGTTCTGGAATCCCAAAGGACCACGGATGCAAATTAGCTGAATGGTAACTTTTTAAAATCAAATAAATAAAAAGAATCTCACATTGCACACAAGTCATTAGGTAATACAACACTGCACATTTATCCGGGCGTAACAACACGTTATCTATTGTAATCGTTTTAAAATAAGAAACACCTCCTGCAGTGGTTTCCTCCTCAACATCAAAGGAATAAAATGTGCAATTTCAACAGAAGTCAGTAATTTACTTTTTAAAGCTAAATATTGCTGTAAATGAACAGCAGATGAAGTCGACTAAAGTCAGATTTTAAACTAAATTAGGCCAAAAATGTTCTTTTCAAACAAGACAAAATTATTTACTTTTTCTGTTTGTTTCTATCTAAATGTTTAAGTCTAATTTAAAACTGTAAATAATAAACCACAACTTACTCTACAATCAGTTCATTACATTTAACGTTTATCAAAACATTTCTTTCTGTGTTCTACCTCTTCATACATTTGACGTTTGAGGTAAAGTCACTGTGTTGTAATTCTGCTCACCTGCTGATCTTAAAGGGACAGTTCACCCTAAAATCAGAAATACTTGTGAAAACTGAGCCAGAGATGTGAGGAACATATTTAAAGCACGACAGGAACACACGAAAAGACAAACCAGCAACAACTGGAGGACAGAAGTTTGAGGAACAGTCCGCTCTGGTACCACACAGGACAGATGTTGACAGATGTTGACACAGGAGAATATAAAGGAGTCTATAGAAGTATTGATAGTTCCCTGTTGGTGATCAGAACTCCAGGAAGTTGGTGACGATAGCAGCGTTGTAGATCAGGTCTGAGATGTAGCCCATGGAGGTCTGTGGTCCCATTTGCGGGTGGTGATGGTGTCCCTGGCCCTGAGCCACCTCCCAGTACACCTGCTGAGAGTGGGAAGGAACCACCTGGTCTACAGAGGTGTGACCTCCACCTCCACCTGCAGCGCCAACACCGCCTCCGTACATGGCCTGATGGGCCCCAGAAGGAGCCACCGCGCTCTGGGGTTTAAAGTTCCTGAAGGCCTGGTAGGACCGGGCGGAGGCCGAGTGGTGAGGCTGCCTGCTGCCGGGCTGAGGGAAGGAACCAGGAAGGAACCCGGGGAGCGCCGGTCCCAGGTGCTGCCGCTGGTGGTTCTGATGGTGGTCCTCCTCCCAGAGACGAGGCTCCGAGGGTTTTGAGGAGCCCGGCGTGGGGTGGAGAGATGAGGAAGATGGTGGCGATGACACGGGGTTGCTGTAGATTTGGATCCAGTCGGAGTAGATTTGCGGGACGTCCTCGCAGGAGTGGTTCTGCTCCGGTCTGAATATGTCCGCCAGGGTGGTGGAGGAAAGGAAAGCAGCAGTCACAGGACCAGGGGAGGGATCAACAACCCCTCTACCTCCCAGGGGCTTGGTGGACTTGGGGAGCCTCACAGTCTTGATACTTCTGGCTCTTCTGTTTTGGAACCACACCTGTGGAAAACAAAAAGATATTCCTGTCATCATTTTGAGTTGATTTTGTTGTCCCTGTGGACTAAAGTGGTAGTGTCTCTGAGCTCACTCCCTTTAGAAAACCTCTCATTTTACGAAAGCAGGGTCTGACCGCCTGCTCCTCTCAGTCCTGGTTCTGGTTCTCCCGTGCCTCCCTTCCCTCCAGCGGGTCCAGCAATACGTCCTGGGTCTCCAGCAGAGTGGTGTCGGTGTTGGCTCCCAGAGAGGAGAAGCTCTGCTCCTGGAGGAGGAGGAGACGCTGCTGCTGCTGCCGCCGGGAGCTGAGCTCTCCTCCTCCCTCCGGAGCTCCGTCTGCAGGTCCAAGGCTGCAGGTGAAGCCGGATCTGAGTCTGTCCACGCTGGACCGGTCTGAGCTGAGTCTGAGCTGAAGGAGTTTCTAGTGAACCTGCATGATGTCATCTGATTTCACCAGAATCCGACCCGGTGGCTCCGATGACGAGTATCAAGAATAACTCTATAGAAACAGACCATCTTCTCTCTGATGGTCTCTGTACTGATGGAGGTCTGATAGAGGATCAGGACTACACTGAGTCTGTTTCATATAAAGGATCAGGACTAAACTGAGACTGGTTCAGGACCAGATAAAAGTTCCTCACAGTAACTTTAACTACTGTTTGTGGGACCGCCCCTATTCACATACCTAGTAAGTAAGTTTTTCTCACCAAAACCATTGATGGATTGTGTTCATATAATAAATGACAACACTGATAAAGAGACTCACCTGTATCTTGCTCTCGGGCAGGTGTGTGTGCGCGGCCAGCCTCTCCCTCAGCGTGATGTCCGGGTACGGGGTCACGGCGAAGGCTCGCTCCAGCTCGGACAGCTGTGCTCGGCTGAAGATGGTCCTCTTCCTCTTCCTCTGGCCCTCCATCAGACCGGCGGTGACGGTGACGGCTCTGTCCGGCTCCGGAGAGGACACCGCGCTCTCGCTGCGGGCTTCTTATAATATAACCAATCAAAGGAGGTGACACAAACAACATAGATATGAAATAATAGCATTAATAATAAATAAATCAATATGAAATAACAGACATTAACAGCAAGGGAGAGAAATACATTTAAATATGTAAATGTAATTGTTTAGGATGGAAACGCAGTGAGTTGTGAGTGCGATTAATAAATACATTAAATCACAAACTATGGGGTGATAAAAAAAAAACTTACACCGAAAAAAAAGTTAGATTTTTGAATTTGCTTGATTTTTAAATACATTTCTTTTTTCCCGTGTAGGCCTTATAGCGATACGCATTTTTTTAAATTTCATTTAGATAATAATTTGCCTTCGTAATTTCGGCTGTGATTTTTGTAACTGCCCTATTTTTCCATTAAACGTGTCATATTATTCAAAGTTACTAAAAAAAAAAAGAAAAAAAATTATTTCAGTTATTTAAATGATTCATTTACACGTGCTGTGGTTTCTCGAGTGGAAGCCAAACATGGAATCTAAATGAGATTCTTACCTTTGCAGTGATTCGGTTCTTCTTCAAATAACGCTTTAAAATCCATCATGTCTCTGCTCTGGTTCTGCTTCAGTAAAGAGAAGTCTGAGTCCATGAACAGAGCCATCACTCCACTGAAGAGCCTCTCTGGAGGAGTGACCGCCTCTTATACCAGCATCAGGGGACACCACCCACACCACCACCACATCAGGGGACACCACCCACACCACCACCACATCAGGGGACACCCACCACACCACCACCCGTCAGATCCAGGATCCAGGTGTTGTTCACCTCTGAGAACCTTGTTTTCATGCTGCACTGCATTATTTGTTATGATCAGCCTGGTTATGAAGAGTTTTTGGGGGTTTGTATCGTAAAGATGTGTGTTGTTATCATAACAGATGCAGCATTCCAGAAATATATTGTCATATATTTAGATAATTAATTAGCCGATAAATGATGAAACCTTATGTGACAATGTGTCTCATTTAATTTGGGAAATTCTTTGGAAATAAAAAAATGTTTTTAATCAATTCGACCAAATACTGAAGTTAAGAATCAGTCGGAATTAAAAGGAGCCAAATGTGCACGTATTGATATAATGACCCACATTTGTTTTTTAAAATATATCATTTTTGAAACTAATTTGTCTGTCGGACTCACCAAACGTTTACATGTTGAGATAATAGCCATCGAATATTTCCACAAAAGTTTCAAAGTAGGTCAGATTTAATCCGCTGGAGTGAAAACAGCTCAGCAGTGAAATAATAACTAGATTCTGAAAACTTCAATCATCTTTGCACGGAGAGATCTTCTTCTTCTACTGTTATTAAGATGCATTCATGAAACCAGATGTAGAAAACAATCCATGTCTGTATCTCTATCTGTCTGTCTGTCTGTCTCTCTGTCTCTCTGTCTGTCTGTCTGTCTGTCTGTCTGTCTCTCTGTCTGTCTGTCTGTCTCTCTGTCTGTCTGTCTGTCTGTCTGTCTGTCTGTCTGTCTGTCTGTCTATCTCTCTATCCATCCATCTTTTAAATATAAGCCGTGTCTGATCTTAATTCAGTCTAAAGGTAACAGGTGTGTAGACCAAAATCCATCGAGTTCACCTCCAAAATCATAACCTCTGACAACTAAATATAATTTACAACAATGACAATAATTTACTTCTTACATAAAAATAAAAAACTTAAAATATTGTTAATCAAATATAATAAAATAATTATAAATAAATAACAAATTATTAATGTTATATATATACATATATATATATATATAATTTTGTATTTATATATTTTAAAGGATATAATTAAATTATAATCTAAAACAATATTTAAAAAAAGAATAGACATATAATTATTAATGCTATTATACAATAGAAATATAATTTTATATATATAGAAATATATAGTTATTTTATAACAATCCATTGTTATACATTTTTATTTAAAGATATTGTTATATATATATCTTCAATTATATATACATATATAAATTTGGGGCGACCGTGGCTCACTGGGTTAAGAGGGTCGTCTGGCAACCGGAAGGTCAACGGTTCGATCCTCAACTGGGACGTGTCACGTGTCGAAGTGTACCTGAGCAACACACTGAACCCCCGGCTCCCCGGGCGCCTGTCGTTGGCAGCCCACTGCTCCCTATATACAGGGATGGGTCAAATGCAGAGACAAATTTCCCCCTTAAAGGGATCAATATAGTAAAATAAATTAAAAAAAATATATATATATATATACTGTATATATATAGTGTTTTCGGATGTTAAATATATTTTACTATAATGCAGAAATCTCTTAGATGCTCATTAAGGAACACAATGTCCACATGTAGGTGTCAAACTGTACAATTTATTGATTTCATTTCCCATATCTCTCAACTCATCGTCTCAATATCACAGCAGCATAGTGGATGTAAATACCAGTCAGCAACACACATATCATATATTTAGCCTGATATTTTCACCCTGAGCTCAGCTTCAACACAAACCGTTCAGTTATACGTTTGTGAAACACACTTCCTCTCCTCTGCTGCAAATATTAAAGATTAATATGCACTTTCAAACACGTGCGTGATAATAAAGATGTATACAACACAGCAACTGTTGCACTCTTATCTCAACTACACACAGAAAAACAACTAGTGTTGACAAACCAACCCGTGACGTTTGTGTGTGAACTCATCTTCTTCATTACAGCTCACATCACCAGCAAACAGTGTTGTTGAGTCCATGTCCACTGAGCTGTGAGCACTTCCCCTGCAGCATGTTGAGGCACGGTCACCACCACCAGGGGGCAGTGTAGGCTTTTACAAAGCCGCCACTTCTTGAGCTCCAATCTGCTTTAAAGTCTGATTCAAAGAAATGAAGAGCAGGTTGAAAATCTGTCGAGTCTAAAAGCAGAATAACAGCAGGACGTTAGATGCTCCGCCTTTTCTTTCTTGTTGAGCTTCACTCAAACTTGCGCAGGTGGTTGTAGAGGGACTGCACGTAGGTGAAGACGCACATGGGGTCCGGTTTACGGCCCATGATCATCATGTCCTCCACCTCGATCAGCCGGTCGCAGCCGGCCTTCACCCTGCAGACACAGACACAGGACAAGTCAGACGTGGAGGTCTTTAATGCTGCGAGGATTTTAATCGCTTTACGGTTTCTTTGGCGTACTGACCAGTCAAAGAAATGGTGGAAAAATCACGATTACCTAAAGCTCAGCAGCCCTAAAATCCTAAAATCAACTGTCCAAAATGCTTAAGATATTCAATTCATCATACAGACCAGAAAAAAGAAGCAAATCCTCACATTTGAGGAGCTGGAACCGCAAAATGTTTGGTAATTCTGCATCGAAAAATTACTTTAATAACTAGCCGATTATATAAAACGTGTGCTGATTCATTTTGTAATTAATAATAATTCTTAACTAATCAGCTCAACATGATGTGAGAGGTAAATCAGCCACTTCATAAATCAGTCTAAGCCGTAATCTGCATCTAATATCTTGGGTAGTCTCGATGAAAGCGCAGACTTTTCCTTTAACAAACATGCTTTGAAATGCTGTTCGTGTAATCATTCGTCCACGTTTATTGTCCTTTAAGTCTCCGCTCTGTGATCTCTTTAAGAGGTCAAATGTAAAGCTGTGACCATATGAAGGATTGATCCGGCCACCAAGAGAATAGTGGGGTTTTTCCAGTCAAATCAGCTTAATTCTGCAGCAGCAGCGTTATCGGCCGTAGAATAACACATTCTTCAATGGAGCAGTGGTGTTTAGGCCCGGAGGTACAGTGTGTGTGCATGGCCTGTGTAGTGTCTGATCTGTAGCAGCAGCCTGTGTGCACAGTGTCTGTCTGCGGAAACAAGAAGCCGCATCAACAAGGAAAAAAGCATGGATCAGACCTAACACACAGGATAATCACCGATTAAAATGTGCGTTCTGCCGTTTAAATAATGACTTTGTAGACGGCTGTAAAACAAAAAGCATCAAAGAAATCACATAAGAGACATTCAGCCACAGTAAAGTTAAGACCTGCATTGTTGACGCAGTTTAAAGTCAATAAATACTTTAAGGCCGATTCAGCAAAAAATCAGAAAACCACAACGGACTCTCTGATCACAAACAAAGTGTTGCTGCTGCTGCAGGATGAGACCGTTCAGTTAAACTGCTGGAAGTTCAGGTTACGTTGTGGCTTTGAAGGAGTAGTTCATTTGTTTTGTTTCCGAGAGTGAGATGAGAATATTGATCGCTCATGTCTGCAGTACGGATAAGCTTAGCTCCCCCATCGCTCCAAGACAGCACCTCATATTTGTACAGATAACATTTAACGGAAAACAACACAAACAAAAGGTGAAAATGAAGAGCAGGTTAGTGCCAATACAACTCTGATAAGCAATACATTCTAGTCCGGATTTTCTCTTTGACATTTTCATGTTAATCACGTCAAAACAGCGTTTCCTTCTATGGTAAAACACTTTTATACAGTAATACCATGACTGTATATAAGAAGTGGACGTATAAAGTCTTGAGTTTGGCATTTCGGCCATCTTGGCTTTTTGCAACCAGTGAACAGGAAGTGACCATATCTGGACTGAGGAGGAGTGACGTAGAGACGCTGTCTACGTCTCTGGTAGAGAGACCTGTCAATCACTGTGTAGCCCCGCCCTAAAGCATCCCCTGCTTTATGGTCTGTTTGACTCTAAATGGACCATAATGTGCTAAATGAACATCATGCTGTATTGAAGAATACTTGAAACTAGAGATTGAGACCATAAACTCATGTTTACAATGTTTACTGAGGTAATAAATCAAGAGAGAAGTAGAGTCATTTCCTCATAGACTTCTATACAACCAGAGGAGTCGCCCCCTGGTGGACACTAGAGAGAATGCAGGACATGAGACATGAAGCTTCACCCTTCAGAACTGGATGTTAAACTGCATCACATCAGAAACACTTCTTTGTATTCAGATTTTGCCATCACTCACTCTGCGGTACCAAAGGCCAGCTCAAAGTTGTGTTTGCGGTCGGCGGGCGACAGACAGTTGTAGTCGAACTCGGTGGGGAAGAAGGAGTGCACCAGAGCGCAGAAAGCCATCCCGTCGCTCCAGCTGGACGAGAAGTTATGGAGTTCCATGTTCTGAAGAGAGGAAACAGAGAAGATTCGGTGACGATGATGACGACGAACTTTCTGTGTCATCTCAGAACCTTCGTGTGCTGAAAGATTGACGGAAGGTAAAAAGAACACGGCTCGTAAAACGTCATAGGGACATCTACCCGTTCACTGCCTCGCCCTTTATTCTGATGCATAAAACAGACATTCCTTCTCCTGCTTTGTGCCTTTGAAATCATGTCATTACAATGCTTTATAGGTCTGGAGTTTCATTTGAATGAAATGCAACATGTCAAGTCATCGGATGGACATCTTTCTCTCTCTGTGTGTGAGCTTTTGCTCCCAGTTAATAAGCGTCTTGGCTTTGCCCGGCTGGGCTATAACTGAAGCCACATGGAGCTGCTGGCACAGAAAAAGGCTGCTGTGAGGGGAAACATGGTACCGGAGTGTGACGGCGTTCTCAACCGTGACTCAAACTACCTCAACCCCTCAAAACACACAAGCACCCCTATAATCAGGGACCCTCGCCTCCATACACCTCTACAGTTGAGAGCGGATAATTAGCATATTAGCACGGCAGTGTGCGCTGACAGGGTTAAGTTAAGTGAAAAAACAGACAGGAGTTGAGCTAATTTAAAACAGATTACTTATATTTCTCATCCCATACTGGAGATTTTACACGTTGAGGCAATTTATGACAAATTGTGTAAATATTGTATTTATGCTAGCTAGCTTAAATCTTTCTGAATGTTTCCCACCTTGGCTGTAATATATAATATATAATAATGTGCTCAACATTATGGGAAACACGCTTATTTTCTTTCTTGTCTCACCAGTAAGTAAAAACCTGCAGCCGAGATGCAATTAGCCTAGCTTAGCATAAGGACCTAAAGCAAACAGCTAGCCTGGCTGTCTCCAAATGTGCTAACCAACACATCTGACGCTCGCTAAATGATATGTATCTGTTGATTTAAACTGTACATAGAACTGTAAAAACAAAAATAAAACAAGCTATATTTGTCATATTTTTTATGACACAGAAGATTTGTACGTGTTGTTGAAGGTAGTGAAATGGTCAAGTCGTAACAAAGATGGTATCCACTTCCTGTCTCAAGTGTTGGCATTGTGTGAACGTCGTGTGGATGGATGAAAGCAGATTGGGTTATATAAGCATAATGTATTTATATTTCCTTTTGCTAACATTAGATATTTACACAGCTAATAGACATATTTAGCATTACGAAATATAGTTAACCAGTGCGTTAGGAGCCAGATCTGGCGAGAGGGTGTTGCTGAGACAAAGAAATACATCAAAGAAATTTATGATTTATTATCGTATTTGTAAACTTTGAAGAGAGCCAGGCTAGTCGTTTCCCTCTGCGTCCAGTCGTTATGCTAAGCTAGGCTAAACCTGCGCCAGCTCCAGCTTCCTCTTCTCATCGATCGAAACAGAAAATCATTTCTGTGTACTCTGAAAATTCACGTGCCAAGTTTTGGTCAACATAGGCAATCCATCATGAATATCTTTCAACATCTGGCTGTCTATTTTTGTTTAACATTACATTATTATATCATGACAGTAAAGTTAAACGCCTGGCTGGATTTCAAACGCCAGCTGATGTGGTGTGTTTATGTGTTTATCTGTAACACAAGTTTGAGGAACAACATCTCATTCCTAACTTTTGTTGCCAGATAAGTGAAACCTAAATAGCGACCAGCTGGAGGACATTTTGTAAAGGATCACGTGAGTTTATTAGCTTCTTGACTTTACGTTGCTGCTGTACAGATCAGACGTTCTAAACCTCCCCCTCGGGACATGCAACAAAATCAGTTTCCACGACATGACTGCAACAATAACGTGATTTTGACAATAATAGAACAATACACACTCGATGACCTAATCCAAGCAAGTCTTTGCCAGTTGATTTTCACGCTGTAGTGAAATAAACTGATGTAATCGACTGTCTCGGAGGTAGGAAAAAGATTTAACTAGAAAATGAGCTATGATCTGCTCTGGAAAATAATCAGCAGTGATGTAATGTTTGTGCAATTTGAAGCTGAACATGCATCATCTTTAACAGCTTCAGCTTATAACAAATGGACCAAATGTTAGAAAATATGGCTCCAAACAGGCTGAAACACATTGGATAACATTGCCGGGCAGGAAGCGTGCAGTTGGTCATTTACCTGGTAGCCGATGGTCTTGGAGCGGCACCACTCGAGAAGGATCTGTTTGATGCTGCTGGCGCTGGACACCCCAAAACTCTGAGACCGCTTCAGTGTGGGTTTGGAGTCCACCGGTTTGGGGCGACTGTAAATGAGCAGAAAGCACGGGCGAGGATGCATGAGAGGGTTAAAATATTCAGGGGAAACTATCCACCGCAACCGCAGCGTGACGATGCATTTACCTGTTGCTGGCTTCAGAGTCCAGTCTCTCGAAGATGGATCGGCGGGCCTGAGCGCCGATGTTGCGCGGCAGAGTCTGCGACCTCACCAGCTCCCGCCTCCTCTCCACTCCCTGCCCGAAGGACCTGTCGCTGCTGACGTCAACGTCTCTGCAGGGACGGGGAGCAACAGGAAGGGTCAGAACCAATATTGTACCCTATCCGAAAAAAAGATTTCACGGGTCACCTTCCAATCACCTGTCATGCTGCAAAAGCCCCGAGTAGGTCACAGACTTAGCCGGGGCCGAGTTCGCTTTCTCTGCAAAAGAACAAACAGTCATTAAATCATGTCCATGACACCGTAGCCTCAAACAGGACGTGTCTCTGAAAGCACGGCTCACCTTGAAGGCGGGGGGATCCCAGGGCTCTGATAGGTGTAGGAGTCCATGTAGAAGATACTAACAGCAATAAAGAAAAAGGAAATAGTATATAATGCTGCAAAGTGGGTCACTCAACTTTAAGCCTTAATATAATTTAAACGGGGGACTTAAATAACAATCTACCCCCCCCCCCCCCCCGTACAGTTGTCATGAATGGGGATATTAGAGACCAGCCTGTAAACATGTTTATCTATGCTGTAAAGTTGGACATTTTAACATGATTTACCAGCACCGGAGGTTGCTGCTTTGCGTCTTCTAGCAAATGAATCTGGAAAATGACTGATGTATTGATTGCATTTTATTACAGGTCTGAAGTTGGACATAAACCCTTAAAACCCCCACAAAGCCTTACTCATGACCTGCAAGCTAAGGCAAACAGCATTCTCTCATAAGAGGCTTTCACTCTCACCACACCATGAACGCAGCTTCTTAATAACTTCATAATACAAACAGAGGGTTGTCTTGACAGATTGAGGTTAAGTTAAGAAAAATCAGTCACCTGGCTGAATTGGAGACTCCTCTATTGGTTGGGTCTCGTTGGTGCTAGCACCTGATTGGCCGGCAGGTGAGGCCTCAGAGACCGGGGAGGAACCAGAACTACCGGGGCTGCTGGGAGAGTCGGGGCTCTTCATTTCTGCCGTCTTGGTTGTAGCGGTGATGGGGAGGTGGGGCATCCTCATGGCGACGGGGGCTGTGTGCTCGTGGGGGAAGTCAATGGGTGGAGAGATCTTTCCGTGTACCAACTCCGAGTGTTCTGGTTGGATAATAAGATGTAAAATAATCATAATGATGATATGTTTTATGCAAACAATGGCTTTAATGACTGTGTGTATTGTAAAAGGGGTCGCTCATACTAACAAACCCACAGAGAATAATCACCAGACTCTACAGTTTCTGCGTTTTATCCATTTTTAGCTCATTGTTTTGGGTGTCCAGCCCCAAAAAACAGCTGATTTCAATAAAAAAAAACTGAAAAATTAGCACCTGCCCATCACTAAATGGCAGACTGACAAAGTTAGCGACTAGCTGGTGAACAAAGTGGAGTATTAAGTTGTATAAAGCTATATATTTCCCTCAGGATGCGGTGGAGACCAAAACAGAGCTAAAAGGGGACTGAACATTGGACTAACAGTTGGACAAAAACACAATTTCAAAATGAATGCTTATGTTGCTCCTTATCTTCTGGATGTGATAAATAAGCAACCTGCTATATCAACTTTGTAAAGTAAAGCAACACAGTCTCACTCCATAAAATAGTCATGAAATGCAATCTATTGGTTTCGTGCCGAGCGACACACCTTCTTTTTCAGGAAGATGTTGCGCTATAAAAGGAAAGCAAAACCACTGAGCAAAGTATTAGAATTACCAAGACTTTAAACAGCAGCAGGTTACCTGTGACAGCAGCGTGTCCGTTCTCCAGACCAGCATATGTCGGGGCGGGGTCCACCTCTATCGGCTCCTCTCGCTCAATACTCTGAAACACATGGAATCACAGTGAACATTAGCGCCTTTCATTGCTTTTTAAAGGTGCGTGTGGAGGCCATCAGAGCAGCGAGAGGCTTGTTTTAAAAAATCATGAATTAGCAATTGAGAAAAACTGCAATTCATGTTTTCCTTAATTGTCTCCACGAATGTTTTTGCTGTGTTTGTATTCTATTTAGAATATGTTCTGCTCTGAATGTAAACTTTGGAATTGGATTGATGTATTGATTGATTTTACAATGTGGAGAGAAACAAATATTTCCATCAGTGTGCATCAGCAGCTGGTCTTGTTTGTTGTGTTTGGTCAATATATTCAAACCCAGACTCATTCGAAAAGTAAAAATGAGCTGCCTTTAAGTGAATGTATGTTCTTAAATTCTTTTTGTTATTATTTTTCTGCTGTTATTTTAATTTTAATGTCTGACAAACCTTATTTTTGTATCTATGTATAATGTTAATATGTTTAAACGGATACAAATTTAAATGAAAAAATAAAACAAGAAAAGTAAAAATGTTGAACGTATTATAGATTGAACACAGCATTGTGTAACCGGTTCAAAGAGAATCAGATAGTTTGAACCGTCTGTGTGCCAAACTGTGACACAATTTGTTTTTTATAAACTATTGTATAGTTTTGAAGTGTTTCATTTAGCAAAATGTCTGACGTGTTCTGCTACTTGTGTGTGTGTCGTCGTGTGAATCTTGTGTAGTGTTTTGATAAAATGAGCCCCGGTTTTCAAAGCCCCGTCATAAATGTGGTATTAATCAGTTGTATTGATTTATTGCCCACAGTTCTACTTGTTATTTTCCCCTCTAATCTTGCATGAGTCATTCATAAACCAATATGTTTGAGTCGTGCCATCAAGTTCCCAAAAAAGAAACCCAGATGTCCGCTGCTCATTAAGTCATTGCTGAACCATTTTTACTCTTTTCAGGTTTTTGGACTTCTTCCTCCAACATGTGGGCTTTTTTGAAACGACTTCAGACAAAACAAAACGAACCAACAACTACGACAAAGCCACGACACGACTCGGCACACTTCAAAGTGTCCGGATAAACCGAGCTGACTGTTGAGGGTCGTGCGAGGCTGTTCTGTTCAGTGTGTCTGCCTCTCCTCACACTGATAAGACTTGAGAAGTCTTTTGTTTTAAATCAGGCGCCGCTGTCACCGTCGGGAGAGCTGCCAAAATCTACCGCTGTGATTGCCATCAAGTTCTTTAATGTCTAACATCAGGATCTAGAGTTCACATCTCAACGTCTATTTCCCGTCTCTTTTCAAGCAGCTAATCACCGTCCTGAGCTGACACTTCTATCTCGAGCTCTTTACCACGTGGTGCCGCTGACCCACATAGGTTCGGGGTCAAGCTGTCATCTTTGTGGCCCTGTCGGACCGATAGACGGAGCTTAGTGCGGTGATAGTCGGGCCCTCTTTGGCACAGAACAACACTACTCAGGTCAACAGTGCAGCGCTGATAGCTGTGCACGTTTTCACAAGGTCAGCATCGAACCACATATTTATTTATTGTCTCCAGCTGACCCTTAAAGAGGCTTTCGGAGAGACGTTCCGAACCCCTCGGGCAGCCATGTTGGATGGACGTCCTCAGCTCTTTGGCAAACAAACACCCCTGAACAGCTGGTTGTGTTTCAAACTTGGCTGTCACAGCGGAATTAAACAGACGAGGCTGATTTTCTTGTTTGACCGGGAACACTATTTCACCACTGATGCATCAGTTCTGTGTTTAGATAACGTCAGTGTGTTTGGAAGCAGACAAGCAGCATCTGGTCAGCTTTTCTCTGCTGTCAGAAAAACCACAACTTGAAGGGATTGAGGAGTATCTCACTATAACACAATGTTCAACCATGGTTAGCTTGAAATGCAAGAGCATCTGAAACCATTGCATGAGAGTCTATGGAGCAGAGATAGTTGTCAGGCCCTGGTTTGGAGCTGGCTGATGCTACGCTATGATTGGACAGTCTGCGTCCGAGGGGCGGGACTTAGCAAAGGGTGAATTCTCCCCTCCCGGCTCCCTAACAGTCAAGATGGTAGAGAATATAACAGAAAAAGGGGATTTATTCATCTCGTATTGGGCTTAACTTTGGTGGATCATAACATTTCGGGTATGGAATTATTTCCATTTATCTCCATTGTTTTTGGTTGGAGGAACGAAATGTCAGAGACGGAGATCTCAAAACCTCTACATATGAAAACTATCTGCGTGGCGAGATACCGCTACAGGTTGTCCGTGATGTGCGTGAATCAACCTGTTTAGGAATTAAAGAAAGGAACTCTTTTTTTTTTTTTTGGCAGCCGAAAGATAAAGTCTCTAGAGAGGCAGAAACCTAAAACCACCACTGTATGCCCTCCTGTCTCACACACACACATCCAGAACAATATGCTGTTCTTCTGTGAGATTGCACACTGTGCTCACTCGAGGAAATGAGTGTGTTTGTCTGAGCTCACCGTATAGGAATGCTGGTGGTGTGTGTTAAAACAAGGCACGGAGAGTGTGTGTTGTCAAAAAATATGCATGGTAGTCAATGGCAAGAAATAAATCATTTATGTCCCATTTGAATTGTGCCGTGAATTACACATTTTATGTTTGTAAATTTTAAAGATAATTTAGCAATTTAAGGAAGTCTCATTTTGTCGTAGTTTTATTTAGTTTGATGTGAAACCGCTCGGTGAACTAAATCTCTCGTCTCGCACAACTTACATCACCGACAACAACTTAGCTTGGCTTGCTAGCTAACTTACCTACGTTTCACGCTCAAATGTACCGCTGTCTTACACGATGTGTTTAATCTTTTTATAAGCCGGGAGGAGAAAGAAACGAGATAGACCTGTTGTTGGTGTGAGAACATCCTGGTACGAAACTCACAAGCATCGTAGCTTCAGAGAGACGACACTTACAACACTTTTGGTTGTGTAGTCTTTTTAATTATGTATTTTCACTTTCTTATACTGCAACAGTTTTATGACAAAATCAGACTTTCTTGATGTGTAAAATTATCTTTTAAATTCACAAACATTTTGGCGATTTTGCCGTCGCCATCTTGGAATACGATCGCCACGATGTTGGCTTTTCTGCTAACCAATGAACGGAGGTGACCATATTTGGAATGCGGAGGAGTGACGTAAGACCTGTCAATCACCGTGTAGCCCCACCCTAAAGCATCCCCTGCTTTATGGTCTGTTTGACTCTAAATGGACCATAATGTACTAAATGAACATCATGCTGTATTGAAGAAGACTTGAAACTAGAGATTGAGACCATAAACTCATGTTTACAATGTTTACTGAGGGAATAAATCAAGAGAGAAGTAGAGTCATTTTCTCATAGACTTCTATACAACCAGAGGAGTCGCCCCCTGGTGGTCACTAGAGAGAATGCAAGTTTTAAGACACTTCCACAGTGGCTTCAATCAGCAGAACTGGAGGTTGCCGCCTGGTGAAGACTTTATGCATGAAAAGGTGAGGAAGGCACAGGGGAGCATTTGCATATTGCATGATGGGAGATGAGGCAGAGGGACGTGGTAGCGAGGGTGGAAACAGCTGGCTATCCAGCAGGAGGAGGGAGACAAATTGCAGAATGTCTGGCTTCGGGGAGGGGGGAGCTTTCCCGGCTCAAGTGCTCAGATCATCAGACGTCCACAGTGGGTCAGAGGGGGGGGAAACATGATAGCGGAGCTGCTGAGGTTCCTGTAAACTCTCTGGTATCTCGGGGGCTTTTTTTTTTTGCTGGCAGAACACACTGGCACTTAACACTATAACATGGCACAGTACTGACCAGAAACCTGAGGGCACAAACATCAACTGATATCTGTCGGATTTACTCTGCACCCGACAGACTGATTGATTGTTTTGAGGATGATCACCTTTCATTAAATATCAGCAAGACATACTGTTGATATTTTTGCATTTCTACATCCATGCTTTATAGTTCTATCCACTGTCTCCCTGTTAGTCTATGTGCTAAATGTGTGATTTTAAGACCATTTTGTCGTGAGATGAACGGAATAATAAAAACATAATTTCTCCCTTTTTCTTACGCAATAAGAACAGGACCAACTGATACAGAACACGAGCTATCTCTGGTGTTATATCGTAGCCGGGAAGCGCTCAAGTGCAATGATCTCACAGGTCAATACTGCCGCTAGCAGCTGCTACACAGCAAATATTTATACATTGGGTAGGTGTGGATATATAAGTCCTCAACAGCTATGAAAACCTGTGTAAATACACTGTACAGCTGCTCCATAGTGACTGAAATTGTGCGCTCTTACACAACTAGGCCAATGTTTCAAATTTTCCAGGTTACACAACGTCTATGTAGCCGTAGCTTTAGCATAGTTTAGACAAAAAACATATTAAGGGAATATCACGTGTCAATTCCAGCTTCTTTGTTGACCCGAAGACACTCAAAGTGGAATGTATTGTTTGCTCCATGACCTTTTGACCCAGGCATGAAGAGGATTTCCCAGACAAGCTGAATGGCGAGCATGCTAGCAGTGTGGCTTAAGCCTTAAGGAATAGCAAGGTGGGAGTGAGATATCTTGGAACATTGGATGAATCGCAATGAAATTTGATTGAAACGTTCATATTCCCATATTAACTAATGCCATTCCCATCCGTCTAAGTTTTACTTTGTGTCAGTATTAAGTTCGTGATTGAAAACTATGACTGAATGTGTTCGTCAACAACCATTTGTTCCATGACGAGAAGAGACAATGACGAGACGTCATCAAACACCAACTGTGAGTATATAAAAAGAAAGACATGACTAAAATGTAGTTTAAAAATACTTTTTTTGTTTTTTTAACCAAAATGTCTCTTTATTTTCCTTGACAAAATATTGGAGACCAATTTTTATACTTGCATTTTTTTAATTTGTGCATTATCAGGACAAAAGCAACAGCACACAATGAGCTTAGGCAGGAAGACTCAGAGTAACGTACTTAAGTTAAAGGTAACAAACGTTAGCATGCTAACTCTATAGGTGCAGATGTAGGTAAAAAACATATTTGCTAAAAATTAGCATGTTATCATTGTTGTGCGCATGTTAGCTCGTTAGCATTTAGCCCTGTTTTGTCATACAGCCTCATTCGTAGCTTTACTTGTGGATTGTTAATGGATTTGGACACAGAAATGCTTACTGGACTTGCACTTAAAAATGTGATCAGTAGTATTTGTTTCCCATGATAGTCCCTAAGAATGACACACCAAGGGTCAGAGAATCCTTCTATATTAGGAATCAAATTTAAAGATATCATCACAGCAACCCATCAGCTTCATTAACTGTTATCACTCAGTACACTACAAGTCACGCAGACACGTTTATTAGAGTGTTGCTGCCTACCGATAAGTTTCTAAAAGTAGAAACCATCATACGAAGATGACACTAAAATAGACTGACTTGACCTGTGAACTGTGTGGGGGACACTGGTTGGACGTACAGGAGTGTGTATTTACATTTAACTTCATCCTAATTTGTCCCTGCCTGACTTCAATGAGGTAAATCAGATAAAGCTGATTGACCAGTTGTTTAGTCACCCTCTTACTGCACGACATGGAAGAGGAGCTGCCCATGAATGTACCGGTAACGTCGGCCTATAAACAATCCGATTCATAACAGACTCATATTGGAGTGACAGACGTGTAAGCAGACGAAAGCTCCCCGTTGCTTTCCTCAGGGAACAACAGATCCCTTACTCCCTGAGAGTGCGTCATTGCATCATGAGTGGGGAAAATGTTTGGACAAAATGAGTGAAACAGAGCAGGAATGTGGAGAGGCATTAGAGCAGGGACAAGAGGAGGAAGAAGATGATGAAGAGGCAGCTGAGGAAAGAGTTTGATTATACTTTGCTACATTTTTGCCATCTTTACTGGGTATCTCACCCTGTACTTTATGTGTACTTAATGTGTTATGTCTTATTTGCCAAAATCAAATTCTGGCAATATGTCCACTGGCAAGAAATGACCCTCACCAAACAGGAAAAATAAATAAAAATGTGCCCTAACCAGCTGTAGCTAACTTTCCATGTGGAGTAAAACACAAAACAATGTGAAACGTGGCTGCCAACTTGTATTGGTAATGTATTATTTAGTTTGGTTGTACTCTGCCAACAGTTAGCTTCAAGCTAACGTAAGTACAACAAATCAAATGGCGACATTTATGTTTAATAATTATAGATGTTGCCTCACATTTTGTCCTGATACATTATCATGTATTGTAGCCTGAATTCCTATAAGTGAGAGTTTCCATACTAAAACTAAAGGTCCCAACTTTTATTACAGTGTTAACTCAGTGGATGTTAGCCACAATATTAGATGTTTGCTTTGGGACAACGTGCCGGAGAAACCCGTCGATTCAAACAGGAGGAGGTATGAGGGTGCTGCTGGGTGAGCGGCCTGTGTTTAGGCAGAGGATATTGTTAAGCTGTCAGAGGCGTCTTCATCACTGACACTTTAATAAAGACTTTGCAGGGGTGGGAGGTGAGGTGTGGACGGGACAACTCGGCTGCTGGAGGGTGAAAATTTGACAAGGGTACACTTTAGACTGCTGGGAAACACACAGTATCAGAACGGTCACACACTGTTGTGTTGGCTTTGTACTGCATGTTGAATTTGGAGTGAAACACGATGAGATTAAAGTGCCAACTCTCAGCTTTAAATACATGGTGTTTATCAAGTTTTTACTGTGGCTTTCACTCACATTAATAATATATAATATCATACTATACTAGCTTATGGTGTGCGACTGCATTGACGCTCAACTAGTCATGGTAAAAAAAAAGACAAACTACTTTTATTTTATTTTGTTGGTTGGACGGATATGTTTCAACCGCAGGTGGTCTTCCTCAGATGAAAGTAAAGAACACACCTGTATTTATTTGGAAAGAGTGGTATCGATCTTCTGAGCTGAAAGCCGTTTCACACCAAGCACGGATTTCTGTAAGCGAACTTAGCAAATCTTTAAAAAATATATTTTGTGGGTACTTATGAATGCTTGTACGTGGACTTCAGTGGATTTCCGCCTGAGGAAATATATGTTTGACGGGAGACGGTTTAGCATCTTTGGACATGTTTTGTTGATGTTTTGTTGTGTGGAGTGGACAGAGGTGATGTTTAGGAGTAAACTCATTGAGCCCCATTCACGAAACATGCGTAATATAATAGCCAACTGCTAGCTAGTTAGCTTAGTCTAAAGAACCGGGGGAAACAGCTCACCTGACTCTGTACGAAGGTACACCAAACATTTTTTACTTTCAGTATCCGGTTTGTCATCCGAAAATTTGCATGTAGATTTTCCGCATTTTCATATTGCACTGCGGAAATGACTTCAAACTTTGTGCAAACAAGCAGATGGCTATTTTAACATGAATTTATGTCATTATTTATAGACTGTATTTAAAAATCTGTTGCAATTCTTTGCATTTCCGTATTGCTAACGGTTCCTAACTTTTGAACTCATTTAATTTGCGAAACAAAACACAAAGATTGCCATCGAGACCCCGCATGAGCACGAAGAAGCCTTTGTGTTGACAGCAATGAGCTGAATGAGTGAGGTGACAGGCTTACAGTATGCTACACATTTTGAATTATCACAAAGCTTGTGAACTGCCATTCATCACTGTCAACTACAATAAAAGACTGACAGCCAAAGACTTGGCATTTTACTGAAGGACGGATTAAAAAAAAGAAGCACGGCAGCAGTATAAAGCAGATGTAACATATGGAGCAAGAAGCATGCTGGTGTTCTACTGTAAAGACATCAGCTGGGTTCATCTCAGCTTTCAGGGGAAACACTTATTGACAAGGAACTCCTGCTCTGTAATTTCCTCCAGGGAGTCTACAGAGGAATCCTCTAGGAGGAAGAAAGACACCCGTTCTTCAAATACATTCAAGCAGCCTGCAATTTCTGAACTGAGAGGATATAAAAATCCTAATTGCAGGTGAGAGCAACTGTGCAGAGAAAGGTTCTCTTCATAAAAAGTGCTGCTGAATGCAGGTTACAGTCTAAAAAAAAAGATTTTGTGCTTGATTCTCCGCAAACGGCATCTGGAAACCAAGAGTGTATTTGTGCTTTTATTTATTTACCGACAACAGACATTAGCAGAAAAACTAACCCAGTAACGTTAACACAAAGGCTAACCCAGTAACGTTAGCACAAAGGCTAACCCAGTAACGTTAGCACAAAGGCTAACCCAGTGACGTTAGCACAATTAGCACAAAAATTAACCCAGTAACATTAGCAAAAGGGCTAACCCAGTGATGTTACTACAAAAACTAACCCAGTAATGTCAACACAAAGGCTAACCCAGTAGCGTTAGCACAAAGGCTAACCCAGTGACGTTAGCACAATTAGCACAAAAATGAACCCAGTATACTGGGTTAGTTTTTGTGCTAACGTCACTGGGTTAGCCCTTTTGCCAATGCTACGTTAGCACAAAGGCTAACCCAGTAACGCTAGCATTAAGTTTAACCCGGTAACATTAGCATTAAGTCTAACCCAGGTGCACATAGCAAACGGAGTAATGTTAGCATAAAGGCTATTAATAAAAATGTAAAACTGTGTCAAACTGTATCAAAAAACACAAGTGTATTTATATTCTTTGTTTCTTTTGGTCTAGATCAACAACAAATATTGAATAAATTCCTGGCCAGAGACTTTGGACACTCACACTTCATGATCTTTCCTTTAGTTCTATCATTTATGCAGCACTACCTGGCAAAATCTCAAATAAGTCTATTTGGATTTTTGAGCTGTGGGGGAAAATATCATTTTTCACTCTTGTACTCCCTCCTCTACAACATATGGCAACAATAGAGAGAGACTCCCCCTGTCCTGCCTGTCCTCCTCCCGTCCTCCTCTACTCCTCTTGTTCCCGGCAGTGAGCCAGAGGAGGAGGTTAGGAGGAGGCGGTGGAGTCTAACCTGCTGACCTCTGGTAGGTGAGAGGTCCTAACACAGACAAGTCTGTATCACCTCTTGCTTCACTCCCATTTCTATAGAAAAGCTGACACTGGACAGGTGATTCATGTGTCCACAATTGACCGTTTTGTTTTTACTTTGATCTTCTCCATTCGGTCAATTAAAGTTAATCAATATGTCTGTTTCCTATATGGGCAGATCGCCTCTATGTCTCTGTGTTTGTGTGTAAAAGTTAACTTGTATGAGGCACTAGTTCTGTGGTGTTGGGCAGGTTTAGTGTGTTTGGTAACAAATAGTACATTCATTTATCATTTCGGCACCACATGTAGTTATTCAACATATCCTCATACTACGTTTCATATATCTTATGAAAAGTGTTTTTGTGTGTTTTCCTGCAACAGTCTAGCAACACAATTTCTGCTTGTTACATACATACATACAGTCTTTTCAAAATAAACTTCCGTCTTCACAGGAAACAACTTGGTTAGGTTTAGGCAACAAAAATACTTACCGGTAGTATTAGAAAAAGATGGTGAAATACTTAGTTAAGTTAAGGAAATAAAACCACTCAGGTTTAGAAAAAGATGGTGAAATACCTGGTTAGGGATATTTCGAAATAAACTTCCGTCTTCACAGGAATCAACTTGGTTAGGTTTAGGAAACAAAAAATCGTAGTTAGGTTTAGGAAAAGCTTGGTTACGATTAGGAAATAAAACCCCTTAGTTAGATTCAGGAAAAGATCGTGGTTTGGGTTAAAATAACGACATAAGTGGTACGTCAGTTGAAGCTACGTGACGAATAAATCAATGTTGATTTCTCGTTAAACACGGGGCTTGATCAACAGTCTCCTGGGTGAAAGACAGGTCCGCCTTGTGTAACTTTGTACGGTCTTTATACTTCATTATCAATGATCACATGGATTACACACCATTTCATTTTGTTGGATATCTACAAATTAAAGTGCATTCATTTTATATAGCTATAGCTACTTATGCTGTATGATAACTCTTTTTTTTCTTCACATCCTCATTCAAATATTTCCACAACATTTTGTATTGTTGAACTTGCCAGCTGTGTCTCATTTAAACATTTACCATTTTCCATATTGTCATTTATTACTCAGTTTATGCTGTCATTGTAGCCGCTGCCATGCCTGCCATTTCCCTGCAGGGCTCCTTCAAAGTTTCATCTTGTTGTGGAAACATCCGCGTCATCATCCAACCTCTGGAGAGTTTACATTTTCATCCCCATGCTGATTGACAGGAAGATAAATTAACTCCAGGTCATGTTCCTACTTCTGCTGAGCCCCACCAATATGCCCAAAGCCGTAGTTATATCTGGGGTCACCCTCCCCCGTGGTGGGAGACTTAATGTCTGACAAAACCTGAAAACTCCCGGGAACTCCTTCTCTCTCACCCGTGACCCCCGCACCGTGTCACCCAACCTCTTAAAAAACAATCTTCCTTAAAGCGCCTTCTGGGCATTATTCCAAAAAAACACTGGAAGTGAGTGCAGCTAAATGACATTGTAAAGTACTCCTAAGAGGCAACCTTAGAAAATCTACTTCTAAAGTCCACTTCCAGTCAGGCTTACTGGTTCCATCGAGGGGGCGAGCTCTCCCACCGGCCAGTCAGTTATTAACCTGTTTCCACAGAGATGATGACGGGAACACGGCCTATTGTCTGGAAGTCATTAAGAGAGCCAGGGGTAGCCAGGGAGTGGCCGCATACCTCTGTTAAACCCCCAGCATGTGTACGCACACACACACTACCTTCAACTGTGCCCAGCTCTCAGTTTCTTTCTTCTATATCGTATATATATTGTTTTCTACTTCTTACTAAAAGCATCAGAAGAAGCACTCAAAATGGTCTTAATAAGTGAGTTTTTATTGCCAAACCACTCATGCTAATTAATAACAATGGTGTAGTGAAATGATATTTGGTAAAATGATAAATCAGGTTTACAAGCAAGTTTTTATTTGCAATTTCAGTAAATATTGAGTGTTTTGGAGCTCTGTTTTCCGTCTCTTGCATGGCTGTATTATTAGACACATTTGGGGGGGGGGGGGGGGGGGGTTTGGTGCCAGGAATCCAGCCTTAAAATGTAGCTGAGCTCTGAGGAGGAGGTTGGGGGAGGGGTAAAAAGGGTGAGGAAGGGGCCACAGAGAGGCAGGGAAGAGTGCATGGATGGATGGATGGATGGACGGGTGGGTGCTGCTAGGACTTGAGTACAAACAGAGGGCCAGAAGTTGTATGTCAACACTATCAGAGCTGGCTCAGCCTGGAGAGTCTCCACGGACAAGAGTGTAAATGTCAAATGTCTTTGTCATGGAGATAAAGAAACACTACACCATATGATCTCTACTCAGTGAAACCCTGACTGAAACACACTCTCACTCATTAAGCTATCTGTAAAAGGTTAAAGTTACTGTGAGGAACTTTAAACCAGTCTCAGTGTAGTCCCGGTCTCCGGAGGGAGGAGGAGAGCTCAGCTCCCGGCAGCAGCAGCGTCTCCTCCTCCTCCTCCTCCTCCTCTCTGGGAGCTAACACCAACACCACGCTGGAGACCCAGGACGTATTGCTCTGGAGGGAAGGGAGGCCCGGGAGAACCAGAACCAGAACTGAGAGGGGCCGACTGTCAGACCCTGCTGCAGTAACATGAGAGGTTTTCTAAAGGGACCCTGGTGCTCAGAGACACTACAGCTTTAGTCCACAGGGACCAACACAATCAACACTAAATGAAAGTTCCTTGTAGAAACTTTAAAGACCTAAAGTTACTTGAAAATTGCAAAGCAATTTCATTTTAATTGACCTGAGAGTCATATGAGGCAGTTAAATGACTAATTTCCACTCAAAATATACAACTAGCTTCAACAAAGTATTAAAAACTTTTCTGCAGTATGTAATTTATCGGAAGAATTCCATCTAAAGCTCATTATTATACAACACCATCAATGTTTACAGAAGCACACGTCTTTCTTACACAACACATTCCTGATGGTACGACTGGAGCGTAACGTTAGTTCAGGCAGAACATTAAAGTCGCGCTTGATTTAGCTGATTGACATTAGACGTTTCATTCGGTGCTTCACCACTCATTCATCAGCTGACTAGGAACATCCAATCATATTCATGTATAGGTGTGCAGCGCTGCCTTTACAACCTGCATTAAAAGTGTACAAAACAGGTTTACGCACCAAGCATATCATTGCAGTTTCACCTTTTCCTATAACTTAATGCTACAGGAAGGTCTGTGAATGTAAACGTGTGCAGCAGCAGCAGCCAATAATCACAGTGCAATTCAGTTTGGGCTGGGATCAGTAGATTTTAGTACAATCTATCCATCAGACTGTTCTCAGACTGTGACTAAACTAACGCTGTAGTGGTCTGATGCTCGAGTGAGTAGGAACAGATAGCATCGAGGTGAAGTTGTGTAATGTTAGTGGGAGATGGAGATAATGGGTGCACAGGAGGGGATGGAGGGAGGCAAAGTACAGCTTGTCGAAATTTGTACCAACTCACACAGGATGTTCTCATACAGCGTTCGTAGCGATGCCTACGAGAATTAATGTGCTGCAATTCGTAGGTATCGAAATCAATTGGTATGTAATCCATGTAATCATGAAGCAGACAATATAACGACCGCAGAAACCCACACAGGGCGGGCGAAAGTGCAGGTCAATGGGTCAAAACAAAAAACCTTTCACCCAAGAGACCGTTGTTCATGCCCCATGTGATGCCTCTCAGTTAATTTAACAAAAAACACAATATTTTCCTCAACCTAACTAAATATTTCACGATCTTTTCCGAAACTTAACTAACTATTTCACGATCTTTTCCTAAACCGAACTAAATATCTTCACGATCTTTTCCTAAACTTAACTAAATATTTCACGATCTTTTCCTAAACCTAACTAAATATTTCACGATCTTTTCCTAAACTTAACTAAATATTTCACGATCTTTTCCTAAACCTAACTAAATATCTTCACGATCTTTTCCTAAACTTAACTAAATATTTTCACGATCTTTTCCTGAACCTAAACTGAAGTATTTCACGATCTTTTCCTAAACTTAACTAAATATCTTCACGATCTTTTCCTAAACCTAACTAAATATCTTCACGATCTTTTCCTAAACCTAACTAAATATTTTCACGATCTTTTCCTGAACCAAACTGAGTATTTCACGATCTTTTCCTAAACTTAACTAAGTATTTCACAATCTTCCTGAACCTAACAATAGTTTACGTTCTTTTTTTAAACCTAACAAAGTAGTTTTGTTGCCTAAACTAAGTTGTTTCCTGTGAAGACGGAAGTTTATTTTGAAAAGACTGTATTCACGTAACGAGCAGAAATGAACACGTGTTGCTGGACTTTTGTAGGAAAACACTCTACAAATGAGGAGTAACTTTTCATACATTATCACACGAACCGTTGCATAAAGATTCGTTGACTCACCAACACATATGTCACCATTCACTTGACTTGCTGGTTCCTCTGTAGGACTGAATCAGAACATCAAGTAGTAGCTTTAATGTGTAAGACTCAGACATTGTCAAAGTTTGGTATAATTGTTAAAAAAAATGAGACAAGGGTGGAGACAATGGGGAGCTTCTGTCTCACAGCCGTGGTGTTATGCGTACAGATGTTTCTCAAAATTAAAACCACATTTCCTATAAATCCTGTTGCTTCCTGCTAGATTGTTTTTATGCCAGCCACCAGCGACCAAAACGTCTGCTCAGTTTGTACCACACTGACGACAGCAGGAAAACCTCAAGAAATGTGCACGGTAACGAGTTACCGATGTTGAATTGCTGCATGTAACACCTTTAAGTGGAAACTCGTGCGACATCTATACAGCCTGTACTTTGAGCCCATACGAGGCAAACACATCCACAACTGGCCCAAAACTCAACTTTTCCATCTCAAGAAAAAGCACCTCTTTCACAACGAGTGATGCAAGTGATGTATGGAGCCATAAACCAAACGCACCCAAGTCTCTGTGCGTTGATAGGAAATAGTAGATAACCCTCTGACTTGACCGCGCTAATCGGATCTGTTCATCCGCTAATGGACACAAACATGCGGAGAAAGAGGAATGTGTTATTCTCTGCAGTAGTGGAGCGGTACACGAGTGGTTTGGAAAGGTATTTGTAGGTATGTGTGTGTGTGTGTGTGTTTCTGTGCCAGAAAATGATAAAAATTAAGAAATGTTCCAGTAATTATTTTAATCCGGTCAACCTCTGATACGGTGAAGCTTGTAACTGATACTACATTTCAGGTATAAAACTGTTTCCCACAAACAAAAATCTTTTTAATTTAATTACATTATAACCCTAACCCTAGTTTTATGACAAAATGAGACTTTCTTGATGAGCAAAATTATCTTTTAAATTAACAAACATCATTCATGGCACAATTCAAACGAGATCAAATAATGATTTGTCTTTCTTTTTACTTTTTTCTGAAATAAGGTCCCATGGTGGTCAAAGGGGGCGGGACTTTGCCTCTCTTTCATAAATATGTCGTCTCCGAGTCCAAGCTGAGATAACCCTGATGACATCACTGTGACATCATCGAGGTTATTTTCTCTAGACTTGACAAAGACGACATTTTTCAGCTGTTTTCACAGTATGAGTGGTGCTGACCACGAGATCCACTTACGAGCTTCTTCCAGAGCTTTCAACCACAAGATATCTCCAGCCACACATGACCACCTATCACATATTTATTGTATTATATTTTCTATTTCTACTATTAACATCGGACTTTCAAGCTCAATATCTGAACTCAAATTTATCAAAACAGTTTTAATTTTTGAAAATAAAAGTGTCAGCCTCTGGTGAAACATTTGTTGAGGTGAGACGAGGGTGAGAGATGGAGAGGAGGAGAGGAATGAGTCAGAGAGGAGGGTTGGTTGTGTAATCCCTCACTCAATGTATTCCCAATAAAGCACAAGAACCACACAATGGCCCATTGAGGCGGCTGCCTTGGCCACTGTGATTGGCAACAGCGGTGTTGTCTGCTGACGCGTGTGTGTGTGTGTCTGTGTGTGTGTGTGTGTGTGTGTGTGTGTGAGTGTGAAGGGAGAAACAGAGGAGGAAGAGGAGACATTGTTGAGGAGGTTTTGGTCTTTTGCCCTAATCCTAATCTTGACTAATTCCTGTTGCCCAGAACCATTAGAGGATCGAAAAGAGCCGCACAGCTGCCTCTTTACAGACCTCAAAAACCTTCCAGATGGGAAGCACACACACACACACACACACACACACACACACACACACACACACACACACACACACACACACAACACTATTAAACACACAGCTGGGTTTCCATTCAAGTATTTTTATGCGAATTCCGATGTGCTGAATCAGAAAACTGGATCAGAGGCGGCACAATATGACTTATTTATTACCTCAGTAAACATTGTAAACGTGAGTTTATGGTCTCAATTTCCCAAATATTGCAAAATATTATAAATTTGTTTTTTTTCATAATTCATACTGATACGTGCTGCAGGCGAGTTTTCCAGATGAACGAGGTCATGCTGCAGGTGTGTGTGTGTGTGCAGGTGTGTGTGTCCTGTTGTAACAGCTTGGGAAGTCACGGTGAAGGTGCACAGTAACAGCTGGAGAGCAGGAAGACAGAGAGCTTCATGTCGATCAGGCCTGTTACAGCTGAACTTTATGTGTTTTCTTCACGTCTTTCTCTGACAGACCAACACAGTCTCACAGCAGCTCGTGAAAGAGTCAGGAAATGTAATATATTGTATGTGTAGAGAGACACAAATAAACAAAACTACTTGGTTAGGTTTAGAAAGACAGGGTTCAGGCTACAGAACACCTTGGGACACACTGTGGTGAACACCTGTCTCGTGGGTTGAAAGTCCTGTTTGTTTGATGGAGCCTTCCACTTCCCTTCCCGACCACCATATTTGGTCTTTGTCGCTTTTTAAAACTACGTCATTAGCTCTGACCGCTGCGTAGTCACGAGGATAAGTTGAACTTGAGCGTTCACCTCGTAAAATGATCCAACTTTACTTTCCATTGGCATTTTTTCGTCCTATTCCTCAACCTGCTGTGATCACGGGCCGCACAGACAGGTGAGGATGTGGCAGAAAGAACGAGCTTTAATTATGATTCAATCCAAATGAATCCAATGAAGCTAATCACCACGATGTGAGCGGAGAAGCCACAAACAGTGAAGCTCTGTGCGCGTACAGTTCAGTGTTTGATCCGATGTGTGTGTTTGGCTGCGGGGATCTCCCACAGCAGAGACACACAGAAACAAAGGTGCCCTTTGTTGTTCAGCTCTGACCACATGATTTCACAGAAGATAAAATTCCTCTGTTGTATCCACCGCATAGTTTGGTAATTAAAGATGCATGACCAACAGCTCATTTGCATAATGTGTGCGTGTGTTTCTAACTATTTTGTGAGACTTATCTGTACCTGAATGTGTGCATCTTAACATGCTGTGCAAGACTTTTGATGTTGAACAGACGCTTGTTGCTGCAGCAGTTACAATTTTGGAAAATCAGGACCTCGATATCTTTAGAAACAGGTTCCAAAAACGCAACCTCCCGTCCTGTTTCAGCCCGTCAAACACACACTCTGAGAATACAGCTGTGAGTTTACAGACGAGACAAAGTACAGAGCTTCATAAAGGAACAACTCTGCTCCAAATAATAAAAAAGACAATCTCAATACATAAACGTTCCACAGCGGGACAGAGTGCCCTGGAAGTAAATAATATCGTCTCCTGCCATTCAAGTTAACCACTGTGGCTTTGAGGTACTTGTAAAGCAAAACAGTTTGACAAGTGATTTCATGTCTGTGGTTTTACTGTTTACTTTAGGTAATAAATATATAACACTACATGCTAAGCCACAGTTGATTGATTGATTGTTCTGGTAGAAAACCCTCCAGGCTGACATACTGGCTGATATCAGATTATATCAGCTGTATCAGCACACTCATACTGAGAAGTAACAAGTCCTTGCAAACCAAGAAATACCAAACAAGGTTTGACGGAATTTAGGTTACACTGACAGCGTTTACATGCACATTGCAGACGGCAACCTCCAGTTCTGCTGAGTGAAGTGTCTTTAAACCTGCATTCTCTCTAGTGTCCACCAGGGGGCGACTCCTCTGGTTGTATAGAAGTCTATGAGAAAATGACTCTACTTCTCTCTTGATTTATTACCTCAGTAAACATTGTAAATATGAGTTTATGGTCTCAATCTCTAGTTTCACGTCTTCTTCAATACAGCATGATGTTCATTTAGTACATGATGGTCCATTTAGAGTCAAACAGACCATAAAGCAGGGGATGCTTTAGGGATGCTTTAGGGGCGGGGCTACCTTGTGATTGACAGGTCTCTACCAGAGACGTATACGGCGTCTCTACATCGCTCCTCCTCAGTCCAGATATGGTCACTTCCTGTTCACTGGTTGCAGAAAACAACATGGCAACGGCTGTATTCCAAGATGGCCACGGCAAAATCGCCAAACTCGAGCCTTCATAACATCAGTCCACAAAAGAACCAATGAGTGACGTCAAGACGACTACGTCAGGACTTTGATCATAACAGGTTTTTTATCCCAACACCGACCTTTTCAAGAAGACGGTTGAAGGAATGAAAGAGGAAGGTCGAGTTCACCCGGTCAAACAGTCTGCGGCCGTTTTTGTGAATGAGGTACAACACAGAAACACTCTCATGTATATTCAATCACCTGAGGATGGGAAGACTTGAGAAAACAAAACTCGAGATCGCATACAGCTTGCATAGACTAAATTAACATTTTCTAAATTTGTAGACAGACGTTTCTTTCTGCTGTGAAAACCGAATACATTTATGACCAGGAGACAAACTGCACAATCATCATCAACTGTCTGAGTCATGCAGCGACCACAGAGCGGATAGAAGTCAGGAGATTCTCTCCTTTTCATCAGAAGCAAGTCAAGCTAAAAGAGCAAATAAATGAAACTACTGTATGGGACTACAAGTCCAACTCTGCAAAGACGTACTTCCATGAGCAGCATCCCGAGGTGACAGTAAAACATTACAGAGACAATAAATCAGAAAGTATGAGTACTAAAACACAGACACATCTGGTCACCATCGATGTAGTGATTGAATGTAATGTAACCCTCGACACAGTCAGACAGACATAAAACCAATTTGAACACAACCTTTGTACCAAAAACAAATGTCATTCAGCTGATCTGAAGCTAGATCCCTCCGTTTCTTTTTATTTATTCAGTCAAGTTTAGAAAGAGTTTCACAAGACCACTGACTGGAATCTTTCCAAACCAGAACCATGCAAACGTTCACGTGAAGCTAAGAATTTCCCCAAAAGCCTGGACCTAGGATGACAGCGCTAACGACTAACCACGGCACTACATTTCACAATGCTGACTTCACATATTTGACTCAGGTCTGAAAACCACGAGACCACACTAACCTCACCTCCCAGGAGCCTGCTGGACTCATGCAACCGCTCTTCATAGATACTTAGAGCGTCATTGGTGCAACCGCAGTGACACAGCCAGCGACTCGTATGACACCAACCACACAACCCACAATGCAACACGGCTTCAGTCACACTGACATTCTGCCTGTTTAACACAGCAGCCCTATAGTTTCCCAACAAGGACAATTAGATCGCAATTACTGGATTAGCCCACCTCTTCTGCTATTGCTTATTACATTTCCCTCCATGTTACAAAGTTAAGTGGTGGGTCAGTACCAACAAGAGCGTCTGTGTGCATCAGGATACAAACTACGAGTTGACTTGGATGAGTGTCCTTAAGACTTGAGCTGTAGGCAGTTCTTGACATGTGAAACAGTGATTTTCAACCAGGGGCACATGTACCTCAAGCTAAAAGTTACGGATAAATGGCTGAAATAGTTAGTTATAAGTAACAGTTAAATGTTTGAAATAAACCCACATATATCCAGGGTGTCAAACTGACGTAGAGACGCCATATATGTCTCTGGTAGAGACCTGTCAATCACGTGTAGCCCCGCCCTAAAGCATCCCCTGCTTTATGGTCTGTGTGACTCTAAATGGACCATAATGTACTAAATGACCATCATGCTGTATTGAAGAAGACTTGAAACTAGAGATTGAGACAATAAACTCATGTTTACAATGTTTACTGAGGTAATAAATCAAGAGAGAAGTAGAGTCATTTTCTCATAGACTTCTATACAACCAGAGGAGTCGCCCCCTGGTGGACACTAGAGAGAATGCAGCTTTAAGACACTTCCGCCTGAGTACATCAGATAAATAACGCTGTTGTAAAGTGGCCTCCAATGAAAGCATCCGCCACCTCTTCTCCACTAACATGCAGTGGGGTACTCACGTTAGTCTTGCTGGACACGGCGAATGTGGCTCGGCTGGAGAAGCGAGCAGTGGAGGGGCTGCTGCTTGACACTGGGCCCGTCACCATGGAGGAAACTCTGGAGGCCGGGGGAGGACTGCTGGAGCTCGGGGAGAACGAGACGGGTGGGGACGCAGGACCGGACTGACCGCCGAGGCCACCGTAGGTCTGGGCTTGACCCCCCAGGCTGCAGGACTGGATGTGGAGGAGAGCCTGGCTCTGAGTGTGAGCCTGACCCTTTCCCGGAGATCACCTCTCTTATCTCCTGGTGGTTCTCCTGAATGTCACTGAGGTGATTCTTGTGATTCTGACTGTGGTTGTTGTTGTTGTTGTTCAGGAGCAAGGCGCTCCGGTCGCACGCCATCCCACTCAGGAGCTCCACCTGCAGGGTGAGAGCCTCCAGCTGACCCCGGAGCTGCCGGTTCTCCTGCTGCAGCTGAGCCACGGCTCGTCCCGAGGGGCCCGCTCAAGTTGGCCGTCTCCTCCAGACGGCGCTCCATGCCCAGCTTGAAGGCGCTGACGTCCACGTGGATCTCCCTGATGGCGTCCCGGAGGGTGTTCTCGTAACGGGCCAAAGCTGCACACACCGTCTCCCCCTCCGGAGAGCAAGAGCGCGGGTGACACAGGTCTCCCATCTCAGCCAGGGTCGGGGCTTCCATCGCTAGTTCAGCCACTGGTGGCCCTCTGGAAAACCAGACGGCCTCTGGCGTCTGAGAGGGAGATCCTCCGAGGGTTTGGGGGTGAGCGTCTGCAGAGAGACGGGGCAAAGGTCTGGTCTGTTTTATCCCAAACCCTTCAGCTCTGTCTTGGTTGCGTCCTCTTCAATCAGCTGTGCTTTTCAGGTATAGATGTCTCACTCTTTCTGAAAAACACAAACATGAAAAGACTTCCACCTTTAGGGTTGTGAACAGCTGACACACTTGAAAGATCCCATCAAAACCGAGGCAAACATTACAATGCAAAACAAAACAGCAGCAACATTACACAATTTGCAATTGGCAAAAAATATCACAAACTTAAGTCAAACACAACTGCAACTCTATTGAATTTACAATTGAACAATAGTTTAAGGAGTCACAATGAGAAAGCGTGCATCTTTTTGAGCCAGTTATGTTTTTTAATTGCCATAAAAACACGACGGTGAGGTAATCTTCACAAACCTACCTCAGCCTCGCTCGCCGGTGAAAAGCTCAGCAGAGTTTCCCTCAAGCGCCGAACAGCTGTATGAATGTGTGTGTGTTGAGTGTGTGTCAGTGTGTGTTGAGAGAGTGTGTGAGCTCTGCTCTGTCGGGCTCTCTGGTTTGTTTAAACTCTCAGGTCGGTCACTCCTCTCTCTCTTTCTCTCTCGTGTGTGAGTGATAAGAAGGGAGGAGGGGAGTGGTGGTGGAGTGAGGAAACAACATGGGAAGAGGAGTAAATGTGAGGGGAGGAGGAAGGAGGCGGGGCGGATGGGGGGAGGCTTTTAGATCTATGATTTATGTAAACTGTTGGAAGGAGAACTCCTTGTCTCTCATACGTTCTCACTGCACCTCCTCCTCTCTTCTATCATAGATTCATGTCTTTTCTCTCAGTCATTCTTTTCCTTTTATTCGGAAAGAAATACATAACTAAACACGGGATCATAATCTGATTAGTGTCAGTGGAGATAATTCATGTCTCATCACCAATCCAAACACCTTTTTCCTCTCTCTCTCTCTCTCTCTCTCTCTCTCTCTCTCTCTCTCTCTCTCTCTCTCTCTCTCTCTCTCTCTCTCTGGTCTCTATCTGTAGTTGGTTTACTCTATATCATTATCTTTTCATCCCCTATCTCTAATGGACATTTCTATTCCAGAAAATTATGATTACAATACTACTAATTGTAACGTAACTTAAAGTTACTGTGAGGAACTTTAAACTGTTCCTGAACCAGTCTCAGTGTAGTCCTGATCCTCTATCAGACCTCCATCAGTACAGAGACCATCAGAGAGAAGATGCTCTGTTTCTATAGAGTTATTCTTGATGCTCGTCATCGGTGCCACCGGGTCGGATTCTGGTGAAACCAGATGAACTCATGCAGGTTCACCAGAACCTCCTTCAGCTCAGACTCCAGCAGAGACCGGTCCACCGTGGACAGACCCAGATCCTCCAGCAGAGACCAGTCCACCGTGGACAGACCCAGATCCAGCTTCACCTGCAGCCTTGGTCCTGCAGTCTGGAGCTCCGGAGGGAGGAGGAGAGCTCAGCTCCCGGCAGCAGCAGTGTCTCCTCCTCCAGGAGCAGAGCTTCTCCTCTCTGCTGGAGACCCAGGACGTATTGCTGGACCCGCTGGAGGGAAGGGAGGCACGGGAGAACCAGAACCAGGACTGAGAGGGGCAGACTGTCAGACCCTGCTGCAGTAACATGAGAGGTTTTCTAAAGGGACTCTGGAGCTCAGAAACAAAACCGACCGCCAAAATCAACACCAAATGAATGTTCCTTGTAGTAACTTTAAGTTTGAAGTTGGGGTCGCTGTGGCTCAGAGGCTACAGCGGGTCATCCTTGGACCAGAAGGTCGGCGGTTTGATCCCTGGCTCTTGTCAAAATTAGCCTGTATTTATATGATGATTATGTTTTAAAGTTATTTTTGGTACTTGTACAGGTGTACACTATAACTATAGCGGGTGTTCAAGTTTACCTTCCACTGTTTCCTTCATGTTTTCACTCTTTATGTTTTTCTATTCTACTGTAGTGTGCTTGATGGCAGGACGAGACAAACACACAGACAGACAAGCTGGCTGCTGAAGGAGGACCACCACCCTCCCCCTCGTAACAGGACCCCAACCCAGCAAACATTCAACACCAGATAGCAAGTGTGTGTGTGTGTGTGTGTGTGTGTGTGTGTGTGTGTGTGTGTGTGTGTGCAACAGACAGACTCATGCAAATACTTAGACATTCCACCCTCCTGCTTACTGTCAACAGTGTGTGTCTGTGTGTGTGTGTGTGTTACATAGTGTGCAACAGGGAGCGTTTGGGAGATGATGAGGGGTCTTGGTGAGGTGATTTACCAGAAAATTGACCCCCCCCACCTTTCCGTCTCTCTTTCTCTCACACACTTAGTCAACACTCCCTTCGGGGGTTTTATGGGAGTCTACTGGGGGCAGTACAAGACACAGACGGCAACAAACCAATGCAGAGGTAAGAGGTCACGGGTATCAGCTTCATCAGCCATCCGAGGCTTTTACAAACAGCCACTGCTGTTGTGTCTTATTATGACAACATGAAATGTATCTTTTCCTCTTTTAACGCTGTTTTTACATTACGAAGACAACAGCGGGTGGGAGTGAGTGGAGGTGTGTGGGTCAAACTGAAACCTGTTCTTCACCCAGGACACCGCTGTTCGTTCCACTTGTAAAAAATAGAAGTTAAAATGAATAATTTGTCACGTAACTTGCGTACTTGAGTAACCGCACTGCCGTAGTTATCTTAATCTTTTCCCAGTAGTTTTGTTGCCTAAACCGGACGAGGTATTTCATGATCTTCTCCTAAACCCAACCAAGTAGTTGAATGCTTTTGAATAAAGATAGGAAAAAGCACCATATTTCTTCCCCTGCGTTATGTGCCATGTGGTGTGTTTCCTGTGAAGACAGAAGTTTATTTAGAAAAGACTGAATTCATGTAACGAGCAGAAATTGACACGTGTTGTTGGACTTTCATGGGAAAAATGCACGAAAAATGAGAAGTAACTTTTTGGTAAGATATCATACAAACCGTTGTCGGGTAAAATGTATTACCTGTAATTAAATAACACTTTAATATGTTAGTCATTTACTGGCAGAAGCAGAAAGACATGTGAATGAGAACACCTGCTACCGGGCCATTCTCCACCACAGACGTAACACAGAGTCATGTTTTGATTACACACCTGAGTCACTTTTCTGTCACAAGAGCAGTCTGCCATAGCCTTTGAAAACACTGTAACATGGCTGAAGACATAATTAATAAAGTAACAAATCACTAAAAAAATAACTTACTGTGATTGACAGGTCTCTACCAGAGACGTATACAGCGTCTCTACTCACTCTAATTCACTCCTCCCCCTTTCAAATATGGTCACTTCCATGTATCAGTTGCAAAAAAACCAACATGGTGCCGGCCGTAATCCAAGATGGCGCTGGCGAAATTGCCGAACTTGAGGCTTCACAACGGCAGTCCACAAACCAATGGGTGACGTCACGATGACTAGGTCCACCTTTTCATATACAGTATAGTCTCTGGTTATAATATTAAATCAATGGTAAATAATACGAGATTGGGAGCATTTCGATTGCCTCTAAAAGGCTCGTAGCTAATAACGCTAACGTTACGAACAACGTCAAACGTGCTGACCGAGCTAACACTGCTTACCTGAGGGGGAACCGGTGGTTTGCTGATGTATTAATGCTCTGAAGTTTGTATATTATTCCTTAAAGCTTGAATACAGTAAAATGAAACTGCTTAGGCACCCTGAGATTCCCTGCTGCCCCACCACTGCTGTCCAGTAACAATGAGTCAGCAGTTAACGCGGTATGACCCGCATGAGTCAGAGTGGTATGAAATTAAAAATGAAATGTGTGTGTCAACACAACAATAGATCTCTTGCTCTGTCCCTGAACTGCCTCCCACAATGCTGGTTTTCATTGTTTTGATAATGACTGAATCTGTTTTTGTTCTGACGCTCGCTCCCTCTGTGCAGAGCTGTGGTTGTAAACTATTTTATCCTCATCTGGTCTTCGACCAGTAAAACTATTTGTTGACATTGGAGAGACATTTGCAAACACACGTCTTCAACTGTGTGCGGTGGTTAAGTGTGGATTAGGTCACGTAGGAGGCTGGGGGACATTTGGGGTTTGCGATATATAGCCCACTTATGGACGGAAATATATCACAGCTGTCAGTAGTCAAACATCTGCAAAAAGTGAAGAAAGCCACTGTTGTTTCCTCATTTATGCCATTCTATAACCTCCTAACAGATCGGGGGAAACATCCTGAAAGACCTACAGAAGTACACTGGAAGCAATTTCCATTTATTGACTTCATTCAATATTGGCTGGACGACGTTTTCTTACAGTTAATTTACAAACATTGCTGGTTTTATAGTTCATATGCAACGTAAAGCAAGCAAGCTTCATGGCAGAAAAGGTAAAGCTAATGTCAGATGAGTTGGTAGGACTTATGGTACATGTGGAAGGCTGGTAAATGAGTTTAAGAAAAGTGTTGTATTCGTAGAGGAATGATTAGCGTCAGTGAAGTCGTTCACTAACGAACACTCCCTTGTGTAATCACGTGTGCACTAATAATGACGGTCTTGTAAAAGCTTGGCTTCCTTTATATTTTCATTGGCTCCATCACACTTTGGTTGAACTTCAGATGGAGCTCTGTGATACTCACACATATTTCATTGGCTCGTCTCCGGCTGCGGTCGAACATTACAACAGTTAAAACAAAACTGAAAGACCGCAGATTTAATCAGTTCAAGACGGAATCTCTGATGCCTTCAGGTGCACGAGGTGTTGCACAACAAGTCAAAACAAGAGCAGACAAACACAAATGGATGACGCATTCTGATGTGACAAAGGTTTCTCACACTGTCTTCTCTGTGGCTTTCACAGGAAACATGATGACTGCACGATACAGTTCATGAGATGTCAACATGTGAAGACAACAAATCCAATGCACCTTTTGGTATTCACGGGAAAATGGGATTATAGAATACACATGTTTGTATGATTCAACATCATCACAAACTATCTTCTGATCAAGTTAAAGAAAGAAAAGTCACAACTATTGCCTTTGTTTGAGATGTTCCCTCTCTTGTGCCAACAGGGTGCATTTTGAGTTGTCATTGAATTGACTTACAGGTCTATTTTTAAAGATTTTTGCATTCACATGCTGCCAGGAGGCATGGAAATGGCAGATGTAAATCTTATTCAAATTTAAAAAATGTTTTTAGCAAGACAGAAGAGCGATTCTCTCAGTCTCTTTCTGGATTCAGTCTTTTGTTCTTCTCAGTGTCGGCAAATGGTTTTATTTCAACACATTTCTCTGGCAGCGGTTAACATCTGGCGACATGAAAGGAGAATTCAATCCTGCATTTAAGTAAAATGATGTTTGATAGAGGGGCATCAGGGAATTAGCTGTTTCTAATTAAGCTGTTAATTATAGGTATGCTCGTATGAACATAGTTAAACTGCAGCTAAAGATGCCAAACTCAACCACATTCTGCGTCGGTCCTCTCTAATTTCGTCTACGTCATTATCCACATTCCCCAATACAGTATCTCTTAAAGGGGGTTAGGGTACACACATAAAACACACACACAGTGTTTTCATGACTTTTGGGGACATTACATTGACTTGCATTCATTTCCTGGAGATTTACTCTAATTCTAACCAACCAGCACTGGCACTGTTGTGTGGCGCAAGGCCGCTGTTGTGGTTCACAGAGTTTGTTCCCAGGCTTGTGCTTAACTGACTGTCAGTGCTGCTCAGGGTGTGGCCATAGAAAACCTCCAGTGCCAGCTCATACTGGAAGGACTTCCAGCTGCGCTCATAACCCTCCAAACCTGCATGGTTGCTGTACAGGTTCCTGAGTACACTCGACTTGGTGTACTCATTGCAGTCATGGCTTTTGAGAATAGTAATTAGCTAGATTTTAGATTTTTAATAGTTCCGCGCTGCTTGGTTCAAGGATCCTGAAAATTGGTGTGGGTGCGTGTCAGGGGTCCTTTCACACATCCTGTAAGGACCAAGTGTCTAGGCCTTACCGATCCTGAGTTATCTGAAATTAACTGGAGAATATTCTGCATTTTGGCCATTGCGCCCCCTTTTCCTAACCCTAAAACATATCTTCACCCCAAAAAGTTATGATTTAGATTATGGGGACGTATAATTGTTCCCATTGTGTCCCCCCCCCCAAAAAAAAAGAAATCTGGTCCCCACAATGCGAGGGTGTCCCCACAAGACACGTAAAACACACACACACACACACACACACACACACACACTCTTACTGCTGGTTACAGACTGTAAACATTAACAAGAGGGCTCTGAGTTCGCCCACAGAGTACAGTGTACGTCACCACTGCTTTAAACAGTACACAAATATGTCCACGATCCCTCAAACTCCCATTAACACACACACACACACACACACACACACACACACACGTTACGGATGCAAACATTGCTAAAAGAATGCAAAACTGATCGCTGAACATGAAAATGAGTCCGGCTACATGTCCGCTTGAAACAATACAGCTACTGATATGCTACACATATTAAATCTTAGACATGGTTTGTTCTTTCAGCTGATTGGATCCAGAGTTCATACATTTACATGGAGTTTAATGATGTGATGGAACTTCTGAATGTGTTTATTCAAGGACTGTACTTTGTTTTCGGTACTACTTCTGCTCTCCTCACTGGAACACTTGTGGTTCCCGGTGTGCTACAATAAGCTGTCCGGCAAAGTAATGCAACCAAATGTTTGCACAGACGTCTTCTAGCAACTCATGAGGATGTGTGTGTGCCGTCATCTCAGGTGGTTTGTTTCAAAGGTGATCCGAAGAAGGATTTTATGAAGAGGCTTAGCATTTATGAATTCATGAAGCTTTGAATTCATGAATGTAATGCATTGCTTTAATCATCCCTCAGTATTAATGTCAGAGTGTGATGTGGTTATTATTAAACTGTTCAGCCACTGGCACCTAATACCGTTTGAAATCAGAACCATCTGTTTCACAGGAACAATGCACCATTTAACGTTTACATATTTATCTCAAGCTGATGCGGCATCTCGCGCTTTCTTAGTGATCTACAGCATCTGGTCGCCCTGATTATATAATAATATGTGAGACTGGACACCTGTACAAAGTACAAACACATCATTTGCTTTTGCTTTTAAAATCATCTAAATGATAAGTACTTTTGTAATGTATTGAAGTTGACATTTTCTATCGCTCTTTACTATCTCTTGACAAGAGATGCTAAATATGAAGCTTAGCTTAAACACTGAGAACAGAGGGCGAGCAGAAAGCTCAGCGGTTGTGCCGGTTGCAGGAAGGGAGAGATCACCGAAACCCAAAGAAAAGGTAGATCGACGGCATGAGAGCTGTCGCGTTTATACACTGAATACCTTACTCGAAAAAATCCAGAGAACGTTTCAGAGCGAGAGCGTCGGGAATGAATAACAATATAATATGTTTGAATATATTACTACATTTTTCCCCGATGGTCTGAATAAGTCACAACATGTGTTGCGACACACTTTCCAGGCTCTGAAAAGCTAAATCAAGTTCAATCAATCTTCTCATCTAACTCTCAGCAAGAAACCAAAAGTTCTTAAAACATCAAAATATTACTTTAATTAAAAAAGAGTGCATCATCTTCATCATATTATTTCTGCTGGTATGAAAGTAGAAACCACACACACCATGTTTTAAATGGATTTCCTGACAGCAGTATTTGTTAGGATTTGCTCTTTGCCAAAGGATTTTTCGGTCGTTTTCTCCAGTTAAAGAAATCCAGTTCTTTAACTCTCACTCTGTAAATCCGGAACAGCTTGGCTTCTGACATCTCTGCCGGTAAAAACCCAACAGTGAGACTCAATAACCAGCAGCAGGACGTGCCAGTCCGTCCGTTGTTTGAGTCTCCAGGTTGACAGACGGGGCTACCTGCTGGCGTTCATCCCAGTCTGACACCCAGCACTGTTCCTGCAGGTACCGCCTGTCAACAGACATCACATTTCACCCGAAACACAGGCCGAAAAAACATCTACTCACCTCAAACCCCCCCTCCATGATATCAGAGTTTCCATGAGAACCTGTCAGGCCTAAACAGGGCGACGGCAGCCAAGGCATGAAGTCATTGACACTTCAAAGAACAACGTTAATGAAGTGCACATGAGAACCCGAGAGAGAGGGGGGGGGGAGCGAAAGAGAAAGAAATGCATTGAGCACGATTGGTACAAATTTGCAATTATTTTGTCATGTTTATACTGAATCTTATTAAGTTCCACAAGTGTTTTGGCAAAGTGGACGAAGTCGGCCACCGATAGAGAGGGAGATGATATCAGTGATCCTTTCTCCACACCTCAAGTCCGCAGTCTGGATGAAATGAGATGGCAGAGGGATGCTGCTGTGAATTTTAATTTGTTGAATCCCGCTTCCGAAAAGAAATTGTTCAAGAAATTGCGAGAATTATCTGACGTAAGCTGCAAACGTTAGCATGCCCAGCTAACTATCTTACTGGCAGCATGTCCACATGCAAGTGGGCCTGTCATTAGCGAGCCGTATTATTATGTGGGGATTACATGTTACGTTGAGGAAAGTAGCCGAGGTAGTCCGTCACAGACTCTGTATCTGCTTTACGCTCCACCAGCTCCAGCCAAATCTGCATTCGTGCTAACGTTTGCCCAACTCATGGTGACTCCTCATCCTCAAAGTCAAATATACTCTTTTGAAATGATAAGATTTCATATTTTAGTAAGCTTTCAAACCTTGCAAGGTTTATGATAGAACAAATAACATTTTCAGTTAAAATATGGTACAAAAGGACTTTGACTCGACAGCTTTCACCCTGCAAAAGAATGAACAATGCTGCTCTTTCAGCATGTCCATCATGTGTATACGTCGTCTGGATATTCAAGACGTGTTTAAAGGGTTAACAGGGCAATTAATACGCAAGCACTTTAGCCCTTTAATCTGCCGTGTTGGCAATGTGGAATGTCTCTTACTGTATGTTTTATTATGGTTTTAAAACCTATCCCTCCGCCCAAGTAGTCTTAATATTTGGGACTGCATTGGCATTGAAACACTCTGAGTAGTGGCATGAAACGTGTGTCCTCAGCTGCGGTTCATGCAGCGTGCATCGGCAGCGCTGCAGCGTTTTAACGTCTGTTTGAAATCAGCAGCTTTGACAAATCACCTCCCGTGTTTTCAGAAGTGCTCACAGATTACATGTTCCTCTGGAGCTAATGATGTTGTCTCTCCAAACTTTGAGCTCTGTCGAAGAAAAGGCCTCGCCGTGACGGATGTTCTCCAAAAAACGAACTGCTAATTGACTCCGTTCTTGCGTGAGAGTGAGCGGTTGATTGTGTGTGTGTTCGACTCCGGGGGCCTGGACGAGGAAAAGGGTGATGTCATGCTGAAGGGCCGATCTGGAGCATGGTGTGTGTGTGTGTGTGTGTGTGTGTGTGTAGATAGCAGAGAAAGAACAATTGATGGATATGACTGAGATGTATTTTGGCTCAGTGTGGCAGAATGACATCATCTCACACATCACTGAGAGTCAGTCATCATTTATCAGTTTGTCAATGGCTCCTGGGAAAAATTCATGTGCTTTCTCAAGCGTGTGTTCTTGCTTTAGTCAGTCAGCAGGTGTTTCTTTTGGCACTGAATGTTCCTGTGTGAGGACGCAGAGACAACTCAAAGATGCTTTAAGTGTGTATTTACGTGTCTCTCCCTGTTTATCTGCGTGCAGTTTACTTCCCAAAGTCCATCCAGTTCTTGAGTTCACATCCTTCCCTGTAGCCTCTGCACTGTTGACATTAAGGGTCTGTCCACTTCCACACCTATCTAATCAGGACGCCGTCCCACAGAGGACACCAAGTCCACATTCATTCACTGCGTTTCCCTCGATCTGCTCACTGTGTCTCTGCAGAGCATCAGCTCTGGTTCTCAGGTTAGCGTTCATGTTTCAGACTAGAGGCACACTGGGTCCGCCGATGCTCATGCTTTGCATTATTAATAACAGAGGATCATTTTGAGAAATCTATCCTCTGTTTGAAGAAAATAGCCGTCTTCTGAATGTTGCTGTCTAAAAATAGAGATGGTTTTGATTTGATTTTTTTGTATATTCTCCTCTGAGCTCAAATATGGTCACTTCCTGTTCACTGGTTGCAAAAAGCCAAGATGGCGACAGCCAAATTGCCAAAGTCGAGGCTTCAAATCAGCTTTCAACAAACCAAAAGTGCCGTCTTGAGGACTACGTCTCCTTCTTATATTCAGTCTATTGTTCATTGCACACAGAGGAGGAGAAATGGGGGTTTAAAGGGGCCGATTAGGTTCCCGCCCATGTGATGAACCTTCAGGAGCGCAGACCCTCCTGTTCGTCTGTACATTTCATTCCCATGTTGACATGAACTCCTGAGTACAGCTCAAGCTGTAAAACACACTAATAAAACACCCCTTCAGAATAAATCTTCTCTGGGTGAGAGGCTGAACATGTGACGTACACACCTGCAAGTTACTTATCTTTTTGCAGTATATCTATTTTAGTGTATATTTCAGGAGGGTCTCCATACGAGCGTGTTAAAACTACTGTATGCATACACATGCACACTGCATATAAAACAAAAGTACATTTATTCGCAGTTTATCTAAATGTTTTGTCAGGACTGAAGATAAAACTTTGCCGGTGTTTTCATGAGCCTGTAAATCCGGCTGAGTTCCAAACTCGCCCAGACAAGATGATGAGTGAAGTTGCGTCACATCACTTTGTATCTCTGCGAGGAGTAATGTCATCCAGTGACTCACGGTGGGATCTGCAAACACTGGAGGTTGAAATACTTCTGGATCAACCCTCCGCTGACCCTCCGTCCTCCTGCAGGCTGCTGCAGCTTCACTGATTTATACGTCGACTTAATGAGGAAGAGGAGAGAGGCCAGTTACATAAGGGAAAACATGTAGATGTGAGATCAGGTCAAAGTCTCTGTTATGTCGTAATAATTATTGTCTGCTGGTGTTGTCTTCTTTGGCCTTGCATCAATCAATGGTAACAAGTTGTTAAAAAACACTTGAATTTCTGACCTTTTATGGAGATTTATCATTTCAGAGATGGAAGCTGGTGGCATGTTGCTTCAGGTGAAGTTGAGACGATGTAAGAAAAATTAATTATTATTAAATCCACGAGGTCCAATTCCAGTGATGGCCAAACATTTCACCGTGGTTTGTAACGTGCATGTTTTCGATTGGCCAATTTTTGTTTCCGCCGAACGACCCCGTGTTTTTGTTTTTACCGAAAATGACTCTACTTCTCTCTTGATTTATTACCTCAGTAAACATTGTAAACATGAGTTTATGGTCTCAATCTCTAGTTTCAAGTCTTCTTCAATACAGCATGATGTTCATTTAGTACATTATGGTCCATTTAGAGTCACACAGACCATAAAGCAGGGGATGCTTTAGGGCGGGGCTACACAGGTGATTGACAGGTCTCTACCAGAGACGTATACGTCACTCCTCCTCAGTCCAGATATGGTCACTTCCTGTTCATCGGTTGCAAAAAACAACAACATGGCGACGGCCGCAATCCAAGATGGCGACAGCAAAATCGTCAAACTCGAGGCTTCAAAACATCAGTCCACAAACCAATGTGCGACTTCACGATGACTACGTCCACTTCTGATGTACAGTCGATAGTTTTGTAACCCCAAAGACCGTTCGTTGACGCTCTTTGGTAACTGCTACCAATAGCAGTTACCAAAGTGGTATCCTCTTCCTGTTGTGGTTGCATCATGGTTGACTTCTCTCCTTTGTGTCGTAAATCCAGGTTTTTCTGTTGACCCGGTGACAGACGGGACTGCAGAGCGAAACCATTGCATTGTGCAATCAACGTTTACTTCATGATCATAAGCGAATCCACTTTAATAAACAGAACCCGCACTAACCAGAGAGGAGTGTGAAGACATAAAACAAGACAAACAGGAAGAAACAGAGGAGAGACAAACAAGTCAGTGGCAGAAAACACGACAATGGGGTTGTGTCGTTTTTTAAATGAATAACCAAAGCAGAAGAAAACTTCCACACACACACACACACACACAGTCGGAGTCTGTCTGTTCCATCAGTACAAATGAGGTCATCCAGGATGAGTTGTATCATGGCCCTGGAGAGCCAATAAACGCATGAGTGTGCGTCTGAGGGAGTGTGAGACACCGAGACAGACGGACACGCAGAGAGACAGAACTCTTCCTTCTCGCTGTTTAACAGTCTGGGAATCGCTCTCGCTGACCTTTCCCCTGTTGCTCTGTTTGGGGCTCTGACATCGTGACATCTAAACACATCTGGCCTCTTCGTTGCAAATGAGTACCGAGCCTAATCCCAGTGTCAGCAGGAGTTACAGGGTGGTTGTTGCTATGCGCTGTCTCACCACTAAGTCTTTTTCTTTTTAAAAACCTTCTGCCCTTCATGGATCCATCCTGAATACCACCTACTCATGAAATAAGCGATGGACGTTAAGTAGCATGTGGACGTCTGCTTTTAAATTATAGTGTACGACATGCGGGGGGGGGGGGGGGGTGCAGTTTCAGAGGGATGTGGGATTTAGGAGTTAGGGAGTCTTGGAAAATGTACACTTTGGATATCTTTATGTCAGAGCTGAAGTATTCACGGACAGATAGAGAGGACATATCCTCAGATAAGTGATGAAGAAGAAGGTCTTTTGGTGGATAATTAGAAGAGATGTAGTTGAGGTTTTTCAGCTGGAGAGCAGACAGACCTCTTTTGGTATATCACTGAGCTGGGACTTTCTTTTTGTGTTGATTTTGGAAGTCCCTGAGGATGATGATGTTCCTGAGCACCAGAGTCTCTTTAGTAAACCTCTCATGTTACTGCAGCAGGGTCTGACAGTCTGCTCCTCTCAGTCCTGGTTCTGTTCTCCCGTGCCTCCCTTCCCTCCAGCGGGTCCAGCAATACGTCCTGGGTCTCCAGCGGCGTGGTGTCGGTGTCGGCTCCCAGAGAGGAGAAGCTCTGCTCCTGGAGGAGGAGGAGGAGGAGGAGGAGGAGGAGGAGGAGGAGGAGGAGGAGACGCTGCTGCCGGGAGCTGAGCTCTCCTCCTCCCTCCGGAGCTCCGACTGCAGGTCTGAGGCTGCAGGTGAAATCGGATCTGGATCCATTTTAGTTTCTATGGGGCAACGGTGTTAGTATTACTTATACACATTATTTTATTTTTACATTCAATATTTTTAAATATTATATATATATATTTTTAATATATTTAGTTTACTTATTTTACTAAATGTATCTTACTCGTATTTTTAGTCTTGTTTGCACCGGTGTCAGTATCGCTTCTCATACTCTTGAGAATGTCCATCAGGATGAATGAAGCTCTTATTTCACAGACGCATGAGGATTAAATTGAGACTGTTTCATAACCAGTTAATAAGTTCCTCGTAGTAACTTTAACTCACAGAGACAAGAGGGAAGAAGAAGAGAGATTGAAAGACAACAACAGAAAGAGTTTCACCAAAAGCAGAGCTCAAAGACCATCACGCTTATATTCATGGCTTTGGACTTGGGGTAGATGTCTTTCTCTTTTGAGGAACACAAACACATGCAAATGTTATTCGCTTCCACTCGACAAATCAAAAAGATCTGAATGTCTCCTCGGCAGTGTGAGAGCCACGCTGACGGCCAGCTGGCATAACAGAGTTCAAATGACCACCGTGAGCTGTTTCTGTGTTGCCATCAACAAACACAACTCTTTACCAAGCAGAGCGCCGTAGCCATGGAAACGCTTCATGGACACCTTCAAACCCCGAGTGATTACACTGTGTGTGTGTGTGTGTGTGTGTGTGTGAAGGTAGTTCACAACAACTCAAACCTGCAGATGGAAGCAACCATTTTGAAGGTATGGCACAGAATGAGCACGCTGTTGTCAACCCTCTGAATCCCAAAACCTGCCAGATGGAAAAGCATGCTTTCTTTAAACAGTCGCCAAAACTACACCGTTCATCACGACCAGAAGCTGTAAGAACTGAGATCATCTGCAGGTTTTCATCTTTCCGACAGCCCTCGAACACATCATGTGTGACAAACGCTTCCGTCAGAAAAAATATCCAATATGAAGATTGAAAGTGATATTTCATCAATGTGACAGGAGCTAAAAACGCATAGAAACTGCGTGGGGTTCAGAAGGTTAACAAGCACACACACACACACACACACTCCAGTCTCTTAGGGGCTACTATCAATTTCAGTGATGCCCACTTCAGTTTCCATGTAAACACAAACAGAGGGAGAACTAAAAGTTAAAAATACTCGTCGTGATTAATCACATGAAGCAAGTCTCCTCAACGTCCCCACATCAACTGCTCTGTGCTTGTGACAGCTCGACACAAACACATGCACAATATGTATATATTATATGTTTCTAACGATTCCCCCGTGAACTGATGCTGCTATTCTCTTCGGTGCTCTCTGCGTGGCAATGCGATGACACATGGTCGTTTTACGATCCGACTTAAATGGTGGGTTTGCAGCATGTCGTATAAATCATATTTCACTCTCGCTCTCTTATGCAAGTGTGCGTCAAACCCCAGAGCCTGCATGCATGAGCTCATCGCCTCCAAGCTGCTGCTGCTTTCTTTTTTTCACTACTTGGTGAGACTTAATGCAACCTGACCTCACAAGACAAACCGGCAGGGCTGACAGTTTGAACATATTCCGCATGAGTCAAGGTCTGTCAGAGAGATCAGTGACGGCCGAATTAGCTGCTTTGCTTTACCAAACGCCCTTTGTGTTGGAAATCAGTCGGGTGTTATTCCAGATCTGTCACAACAGCTCAGAAGAGGAGAGCCAGACGGTCCTCACCGTCATTAGAGCTGTTTATTACTCAAAGATCAGAGGAGCGCTGTGCTGCGAGCCCAAAGTCCAGAGATAGAAACGGAGGGAACGAGCAGCGAGGAAGAAATAAAACAGGGTTTTTTGTGGGGACGAGGAAGACGAGAAGAGGAGAGGAGAGGAGAGGAGAGGAGAGGAGAGGAGAGGAGAAGAGGAGAGGAGAGGAGAGGAGAGGAGAGGAGGAGAGGAGAGGAGAAGAGAAGAGGAGAGGAGAGGAGAGGAGAAGAGGAGAGGAGAGGAGACCACGCTCAAAACACACTTTTTACACACAACTTTCCATCAGCTCTACATGGATCTTCATTGTGTGTGCAGTAGTTTAAGTGTGTGGCCGGCGGTTTGGTCACACACACTTACACACACACACACACACACACACAGATGAGACCTTCACTTGCTCTCGATGTGAAATTTCCACTGAGTTTAAGTTACCGGTTTGCTGCCGAGACGCAGCAGGATGAGAGGGTCGGTGTGCAAAACCTTAGACACACACTTTGACACCCTGAATAAACTGAAGGCAGCGGACTCCATCTCAACAGAGCAGTATGAACAAACATGCAGTCATGAGCACGCTCAAAGGCCCCGAGTGAAGAACCCTGAGTGATTGTTTTCTCTATCTCCAGCTTGCCAAAGCAAAGATGAAGTTCAATTCTGGAGAAAAGCTTGAGTGGCGCTTGTGCAAAAGCCGCAGAGATGCTTTGCAGAGAGCTGCAGAGGTTTGATCGGACAGCAGAGCCGGGAAGCGGGATTAGTCAACAAGAAGAACAACCTGATTCCTTTCAGGCACCGGAGCTCCGCTTCATCATTCCATTCTCTGATGTATTGTTTTATTCACAGATATGGAGTTGTGTTGGACCAAAACTTATATGGAATTATTGAATCACGCCTCTCAAATAAATCCACCTCAGGACAAAGGATTTGAAAACCGCGGGTCCAAATCAAGAAGACATTACATGCCACGTAGACTCCACCACAGTACGTTGCACGTCGTCGCACAGTGTGATACTTTTCAGATTGTGTCAAAGATTGTTTACACCTCTGAAAGCTGCATTCTCTCTAGTGTCCACCAGGGGGCGACTCCTCTGGTTGTATAGAAGTCTATGAGAAAATGACTCTACTTCTCTCTTGATTTATTACCTCAGTAAACATTGTAAACATGAGTTTATGTCTCAATCTCTAGTTTCAAGTCTTCTTCAATACAGCATGATGTTCATTTAGTACATTATGGTCCATTTAGAGTCACACAGACCATAAAGCAGGGGATGCTTTAGGGGGCGGGGCTACTGTGATTGACAGGTCTCTACCAGAGACGGATACGGCGTCTTTACATCACTTCCTGTTCACTGGTTGCCAAAATCCAAGATGGCTAAATTGCCGAACTCAAGGCTTCTAAACTGCAGTTCACAAACCAATGGGTGACATCATCTTTGAGTAATGGCTCTTTATCAGACATGTTCTGACCTCGCTGCTTACCTGTAACAGCATCAGATCATTGATAAGGATCCAACAAACAGGATGCAGCTTGAGGATTAAATCATCTCCAGCCTCCCACAACGTGCTGAGCTACTTGTTCTCTGTTCAGTTACAACATCCAGGGATCAGATAGTGTGTCTGGTTCACCATATCTAGAGAAATCAACCCGACCTCAAGCACCGGCTTGTCTCCCATCTCTCACAAACAAGCTTATCGTCTCAGAGATCTGTGACTGGATGAAGTCATCGTAATTATACAGAACTGGTGAAACATTTCGTGTCCCAAGTGTCACGTTCATCTGTATCTCAGGAACAATCGTGATAAGTTCTGTTTCTTTGTTAAAGAGTAAAGTTTTCCCAGCAGAGCTTCACACAGTAACTATAAACCAGAACCAAACCAGTCCCACAGAGGCCTTCCATGGCTGCTCTTTGACGACTGATACAAATATAGATGTTTTTTCCACTGAAGCCAAGATTCTTGATTTGGTTTTTATGCCAAATATAGTATCCAGTATTCCCACAGTGTTGTACTATTGTCAGTGTGGGAAAAACCTCCGAAACATCGTGAAGTAACATGATCTGTGTCTTTTGAAGAATTCTTATTAAAGGTGCTAAAGATTAGGAGCATCTCTGTTGACTCTCTGACTCTAAACGTGGTGACGGCTGAGCCGGTGGCTAGCAGCTAACAGCGCTGGCAGAGCTAACAGTGTTTACCTGAGGGGGTTGGTTGATTTGTGCTGCGAAAGCTCAGAAAAAGGAAGATGTTGCATTGTTCTACTCTGTGTGAAAGTACTCATGGTGATAACAACAGTTCTAAAATGATCTTGTGTTGTGAATTAATCGCAAGACAAGAAGAAAAACTCCCTCTGTGGGTAAAGGCCTTCTGTCTTGATCATAGACTGTTTATAAGAAGAGGACGTAGTCATCGTGACGCCACTCATTGGTTGGTGGACTGATGTTTTGAAGCCTCGAGTTCGGCATTTTGAAGTCGCCATCTTGGATTACGGCCGTCGCCATGTTGTTTTTCTCGCAACCAGTGAACAGGAAGTGACCATATTTGGAATGAGGAGGAGTGACGTAGAGACCCCGTATACGTCTCTGGTAGAGACCTGTCAATCACTGTGTAGCCCCGCCCTAAAGCATCCCCTGCTTTACGGTCTGTTTGACTCTAAATGGACCATAATGTACTAAATGAACATCATGCTGTATTGAAGAAGACTTGAAACTAGAGATTGAGACATAAACTCATGTTTACAATGTTTACTGAGGTGATAAATCAAGAGAGAAGTAGAGTCATTTTCTCATAGACTTCTATACAACCAGAGGAGTCGCCCCCTGGTGGACACTAGAGAGAATGCAGCATTAAGACACTTCCTTATCGGCTTCACTCGGCAGAACCGAGGTTGCCACCTGGTCTTGATATTTAATGAAAGATACAATCTGGAAGATCTCCGGTTCGTTCTCTTTGGCGATAAGCAGTAATTTGCGGCAGTAATCAGGACCTTCAGAACTTGGATCGAGATCAGGAGTTTGTTGAGGAGCTTTCTGTGAATTTTTTAGTCCGTCTTTTTATTCTCTTCTCTGTTTTGTGGTGGCGTTCAAATCTGTTTTTGTTCTTTTCTTCGCCTTTCTCACAGACACAGTGCTGAACATTAGTGATCAAACCTGGGCCACACACACACTCAGCCCTTAGGGCACACACACACACACACACACACACACACACACACACACACACATCTGGTCTCAGTCTCAGTGAAGCCCTGTTTATCCCTGTAAATGGACTCAGACCTGACTGATCAGTTTAGGTGAGACATCCTGAAGTTCGTCTTCATCGGCCCACTTCAAGGCCGACCGGCTGACATATACGAGCCGTGAGGTTCAGCATGTTTTACTGTGTGTGTTTCTAATGAGAGAGCACAGAGACGGCATGTACGACCAAAACCAGAGAAGTTTTTTACAAGAAGCTTTGATTTGACTTCTTACTTGAGTGCATGCAGAGTTAAGTGTGTCTTTAAGAGAAAGCAACATGTTGGTCAAAGTTCCGAGAATTACACTTCTCCTAAGAGACAATTTATGAGAAAGAAAGTTCTTCTAAAAGCAAATAATATGTTTTTCAAGTGACTCTGTTAACCCACTTTACACCACTGGCTCGATTTGGCGTCATGGCTGTGATGCCCTTATTATTATGATTACATTGTTCAGCTACAAATCAGATTTGATGTCGATGCTGCATATGTTAAAACTTGCATTCTCTCTAGTGTCCACCAGGGGGCGACTCCTCTGTTCGTCAGTCTGGATATCAGTCTGCACATCGAAGGTGAGGAAGAGCGCGATCGCAACCAGGACGGCAACCTCTGGTTCTGATGAGAGAAGTCGATGCTTCATGTGTTAAAGCTGCATTCTCTCTAGTGTCCACCAGGGGGCGACTCCTCTGGTTGTATTGAAGTCTATGAGAAAATGACTCTACTTCTCTCTTGATTTATTACCTCAGTAAACATTGAACAGACCATAAAGCAGGGGATGCTTTAGGGCGGGGCTACACGGTGATTGACAGGTCTCTTACCAGAGGCGTATACGGCAACATTTCAACTCACGCTGAGGTATATTTGCATTGACTTTATTTGTAATCGTTTGGTGTGATCATACGTTAACAAATGTGTTGAATGCATTTCTTTTCTCACAAATCAAGAGCAAATCTGATTTCAAAAATGTTTTTATTTCGACAGCACCACAGCACTGAAACTGCTCTTGTTAAGGTTTTCAACGACATCCACTTAAACATAGACAATGGCAGAAGTTCAGTCTTAGTGTTACTAGATCTCAGTGCTGCATTCGACACGGTCGACCATGCCATACTCCTAGAAAGACTAAAAATCTGGGTGGGACTCTCTGGCACAGCACTTAACTGGTTTGAATCCTACTTGAAGGGCCGAGAATACTTTGTGTCTGTAGCTGATTACACATCAGAGCTGACTAAAATGACATGTGGTGTTCCCCAAGGTTCAATACTGGGGCCTCCTCTGTTCAACATCTACATGCTTCCACTAGCTCAGATTATGGAAAACAACAAAGTGTGTTATCATAATTATGCAGACGACACACAAATCTACATAACTATGTCACCAGGGGACTATAATCCAATACAAGGGCTGGGTAACTGCATTGAACAAATCAACAACTGGATGTGCCAGAATTTTCTTCAATTAAACAAAGATAAAACAGAAGTAATTGTTTTTGGTACCAAGGACGAACAATTGAAAATCACCGCTCAGCTTCAGTCACTGATGTTAAAACCCACAAACCAAGCCAGAAATCTAGGTGTAGTTATGGATTCAGACCTCAACTTGAACAGCCATATCAAGACAATTACAAAATCAGCCTACTATCACCTGAAGAATATATCAAGGATTAGAGGACTTATGTCTCAACAGGATTTGGAAAAACTTGTCCACGCATTTATCTTCAGCAGACTGGACTACTGTAACGGTGTGTTTACAGGTCTCTGTAAAAAATCCGTCAGAAAGCTGCAGCTGATTCAGAACGCTGCAGCTCGAGTCCTCACTAAGACCAGGAGGGTGGACCACATCACTCCAGTTCTGAGGTCTTTGCACTGGCTTCCTGTCCAACAAAGAATTGACTTTAAAATCCTGCTGTTGGTTTACAAAGCACTGAATGGTTTGGGACCAAAATACATCTCCGATCTGCTACTACCTTATGAACCATCCCGACCCCTCAGGTCGTCTGGGACCGGTCTACTTTCTGTTCCCAGAGTCAGAACTAAACATGGAGAAGCAGCGTTCAGTTTTTCTGCTCCACATATCTGGAACAAAGTCCCAGAAAGCTGCAGGTCTGCTGAGACCCTCAGCTCATTTAAATCAAGATTGAAGACCTTTCTGTTTGCTGCTGCCTTTAATTGAACCACGTTCAATTAATATATTAATCAATTTCCTGCATTTCTGCATTTTACTACTGCATTTTATTTCTTACAGTTTTTTAATTGTTTTTGAAATCTCCTTGTGTTTTGATGCTTTTAATGGTTTTATGTGAAGCACTTTGAATTACCTTGTTGTTGAAATGTGCTATACAAATAAACTTGCCTTGCCTTGCCTTTATTTCAAATCACGTATTGTTTACATGTTTGCTGTCCATCCACGTTCTTCGTGCTCCACCGCCGCCTGCAGGCTGCAGGGATGTGTGTCATGTTACCTGTGCACTTGAATGCATCATCATGCAAACACGTGACACAAAGAACACAGTGAGCCTTCATTGTGTAAGAGAACTCTACAACAAGGGTTCTCCACCTTTCGTCACTTCTGGTTCAAACATTTCCGAGGATCCCAAATGAATGAGAAAAAAAACATGACAGAAAAAAGGGAGAAGAAATGAAATGTTGTAAACATGTGTGACGTCAGCTTTATCGCCTTATATTATGATTGATATTATTTTATTTTACTAAATTATTTATTAAATTTCTTAGTTTCCTTTTTTCAAGTCAGTAGGTTTTATGTTCCATCTTTTGTTGTTTTATTTCCTTTCTTTTGCTGCTTTGTCTGTCAAAGCACTTAGTAAACTCTGTTTATATACACATATATATAAATAAAGTTATGATTAACGAGCTAACTTGGCAGAACAATTGGACGTGTAGTGATTGGCAAACTGGTCATTGAAATTATGCAATTCAATTTGACATTTTTTGTTTATTTATGTGAATTCTTCAACAAATTTAGATGAAAAATAACTAGCTTTTAAAATGACAAGATATTTATATATTTTTTATAATTTGAACAAACCATTTGGAAGTACCCCCGAGGCCCACCAGATGGCGCACTGACACCAAAGCAGCGGTTCAGAATAACTTTTCTACAAAATACCTTTAAACTGATTGTTGCATTTTCACCAGTTCAATAATTTGTGTGTTGCTGTTTATCCAGAATACCAGAATACCAATCATTTACTTTACAACATCACGTTTACATGAGCTAAACAAAAACAAAAACCACATTCAGTTTCATAGAAACCTAAAATCCCTTTGAAACAAACAAACACCAAACAAACAAACGTCAAACGTCTGAGACATTCTACATCAACAATGAGCGAGTGAGGAGGAGAGTCAGCATCACTGGTCTGCTCAGTATGGCTTCTTCTGCTCAGGACACACACACACACGCACACGCGCACACACACACACACACAGCATAGAGATTAAATATTGTTTTGCATGAATGACATTTGATAAATCATTCTGGGTTTTGTTTTCATATCATCTTACCTGCACTGCTCGTTTCCTCGCTGTGGAGAAAATAAATGAACACGTCGTTATTCTTTCATTTATTACGTTTCTATCGTTGTTTCTTTCGGGCACTGGTGTCCATATTACTACTGATTCACTTCATATTTTTACTCTCGTATTTAATCTTCATCGTTGTAATTTAATAACTTGTTTACTCTATTTATTTACCTCACTCTTATTGCCATTCTATTCTATCTTGTAATGGTGTCCGTATTTCTTCTTTTACAGTTAACAGTTGTTATTCTACGTTGTTCATATATGTTTTATAATCTTATTATATTGTGTTTTGTTGTAATCTTTGATCAAACTCTGCCACAAGAATTTCATTCTGGATTTATAACGTTCTTTCTTATCCTAAATAAAAGTTGTTCTCGTTGTGACAGCAGCTTAGAATATAAGAGGTCTGCTCACTCACCTGAGTGCAGGTAACGCAGCAGCACAAGCAGCACGACCACCAGTGTGACCGCCCCGAAGCCAAAGACCAGGTTATACATCCAGCTGCTGGGCTCTGAGCGGAGAAAACAAACAGACATGGAGGTCAGGAGTCGGGTGCGGTCCTCTGCTGCCGCCGTGTGGTAGCTGGCGGTACTGCAAGCGAGCTCCACTCACCCTCAACAGTCAGGATGAAGCTCTTTCTGATGGGCATCCTCAGGGACTGATGGGAGACGCTGCACGTGTACTGTTTCCCCGAGTCGTTGAGGGAGACCTCGAGGTAGAAGAAGGCCGTCAGCGAGTAGGTGTCGTCCTGGTTGTGTTTGTGGCCGGACAGCAGGACGTTCTGGAGCTCCTTCGGGAGCGGAGCGCCCACCCTCTTGCCCGCCGCCGCCGCCGCCGCCGCCGCCACGGCGTCCTGGACGTACCAAACGATCTCCACGTCCAGAGGGTAGTAGTTCTCTGCGTCGCAGGAAACCTTCCGCTCGCCGCCCTCCTGCAGCGAGAGAGCGGGTCCAGTGTTGAGGGAGACACGGGGAGGCTCTGAGGAGAGGGGGGAGGAAAAGGTTTCTCAAAATGAATTCAACAAAAGCTTTCCTGTTATGAGTTTGACTCAAGATGCAAATGTTTGTGTGGAAAGTCAACTTCATAAGAGGGAGAGTCACGTCTGTTGGCTGTTGAAGACATCACCTTGGGTTCTAGGGAACTGTGATGGATGTTTTTTCACTATTTTCTCAGTTTATAGAATAATCGTGAAGTCAATCAATCTAAAATATTTGAGGGATCCAGATTGCAGCCTCATGCTGTGCTCCAATTTTTCAAGCGACGAGATAAATAGAAAGTCAGTGCAAAGAAGTGAATGATGTGAGTAGGCGCGAAGTTTGTTGAAATATTTCAACTTGAGAGGGAGATATTCTCGTGATGCTGTGTCCTTAAAGTCATCAATGAATTCAGACTTTTTACAATTCATTATCATTATGTAGTTATTTCAGATCATCCCCTGCTTTATGGTCTGTGTGACTCTAAATGGACCATAATGTACTAAATGAACATCATGCTGTATTGAAGAAGACTTGAAACTAGAGATTGAGACCATAAACTCATGTTTACAATGTTTACTGAGGTAATAAATCAAGAGAGAAGTAGAGTCATTTTCTCATAGACTTCTATACAACCAGAGGAGTCGCCCCCTGGTGGACACTAGAGAGAATGCAGCTTTAACACATGAAACATCGGCGCCCTGGTTGCGATCGCGCTCTTCCTCACCTTCGATGTGCAGACTGATATCCAGACTGACGAACAGCGGAATCACTGACACGGAACAAATGTAGGTCCCTTCGCTCGTCATCTTGGCGAAGGGAAGGTTGTAGGAAGCGTCCCCGCCCGCCAGGTTCCTCTGCCCGACGCCGCTGCCCTCGCTCCGTCCCGTGCGGCCGTTATAACTGAAGAGTCTGGTTCTCTCTCCACGATGCTGCCGGTGCCACTCCACCGTCACGTTGGGTGCTTTGTGGTCCACGGCAAACTGGCAGTGGAGCTTTTGTTGGGAGCCCAGGCCGGCTCTCACTGACGGAGACTGTGTTTTAATGACCATGGCGACTGTGGACAGAGACACATGAAAACGGGCTCGTATTAATGTGAGATATGGGACTGATGTTAACTTTGGAGGAAAGAAAACAAAGAGTACATCATCACTGATCGTTATTGATCGATAATCAGGACATATATGCGATCTGGAAATCGGCATTTATGCTTTTCTAGTCTCTGATCTCTCATAATGTTACGTTGTGAACAACAAACCGTGTTGAAATCAGCAGCAGGAGAGCTAGTTATGTTAGCAACACCGCTAACATACGGAGGTTCCATTTAGTAACACTATGATGCGTTCAAGCTCTGTTCGGTGAAAACGAGTATTAGAAATGAGCGAAGGTGAATTCTAACGTCATCACGATGTGTTCAAATGTAATCTTGTAAAATGTAGTATTTTAAAAAGTAGTACAAGTCACTCGAACCCGAGTCTGTTGGTACCGAGTGGTCCTCGCATGAGGCCCGAGTCTGTTGGTTCTGAGTGGTCCTCGCATGAGGCCCGAGTCTGTTGGTTCTGAGTGGTCCTCGCATGAGGCCCGAGTCTGTTGGTACCGAGTGGTCCTCGCATGAGGCCCGTTGTTGTTGTGGTTTTACCTGATGTGGTGAGAGTCTCTCGGTCCCCGATGGCGGGCCAGCTGTGGTAGTCCTGCTGTCCTGGGGGCGGTTGGTCCGACGGGTGTCTGAGGAAGCCCGTGACCATGAACTTGGCGTGTTTGAGGATGCAGATGAACCAGCGGTTGTACTCTTGCCCCCCCTTGAAAGGCCAGCGGACGTACATCCCTCCGGTGCTGTACCTCCGCAGCTCGCACTCCAACTGCTCCGCTTCTGCATCCTCGACGAACCGCCGCAGGTCCAGCTTAGAACCTGGACCAGAAGCCGTTAGAATACACAACATCTCTCTCCGTGTGTTACTCCCATGAGACGCAGGACTTACCGGTGATCAGGAAAGTGATGGCGTGTGGATTAACAGGAGCGTCTCCTGCTTGACCAAACTGCAGCATGGCCTCCCTGTGGATGTGCTGAGTCTCAGTGAGACCGTCGTTCATAAGCACGTGCTCATCTGTGAACTTACAGGGCAGCCATGACACCTGGTGGACACCTTGCACACCTGAGAGAGACACAGAGTCAGTCTAGTGCGACAAAACCGACGACTGTGGCTAAGTGGAGCGCAGGGCCGTCCTTCAATCAGAGGATCAAAACGACTGTAAAGTAATACAGTGTAGTATTACTGTAGTAAAGTGTGGAATACTGTAGGCTACTATAGCAGAGTATATTGCAGTATAACAATATAGAATATTTTTACGACATGATTAGAAGCATGTGAGGCTGCCTCTAGTCTTTTTTTTTACATGCTTGGGTACAGTACAGTACAGTATTAGTGTAGTATAGTACAGTACAGTATTAGTGTAGTATAGTATAGTACAGTACAGTATTAGTGTAGTATAGTATAGTACAGTATTAGTGTAGTGTAGTACAGTACAGTATTACTGACACAAACTTAAAAACAACACAATCCGTAATAAAACCGAAGACGACAACTTACCTGCACACAGACACAAGTAACTAAGTATCTTTAAGATCAGACTCATGACTGTTCATTGGTAGGAATCCTCTCCTAGTCGCCCGAGCACCACAACACCACCGAGCTGTTCACGGTTTGAAAACCGACTTTCACTTTCACTTCACAGGAAGAGAAATTTGCTTGCCTCTTGCATCACGTGTTAGGCAGATCATATATCACTGACATTTGATCTGCCTTTTTAAAACGGATACAACATATGATGAAATTTGAATATTTAAGAAATGGTACAATAAGTGTTTGTGTTGTAGATATTGTTAAGTCATTCCATGGCTAAATGTTTGTTGTAAAAAACAGTGAATGCCATTACACATACAATTATTAAAATCAAAGATAAAACACATCTTTATTGTGAGTCCAGAAACATTCATAGCGCTATTTAATTATAGAGTGAACGTTATTAAACAGGCGGTGTTGTGTTTTTTTTACACCGCATGCAGTACCGCATCCATCCTGCGGTGGCGCTGTGACGCCTGAGCTCCCTGTTCTTACACCGGCACACCTGTAGTACCGCATCCATCCTGCGGTGCCGCTGTGACGCCTGAGCGGGTCCCTCTTGTTTTCAGCACGTTGACGCGGAAGAGCGGAAGCGCCTTATACGAAATAGTTGACGTGAAAACGTGTGAAAACGCGTGAATTATGGCGACAACTTTCTTCTGTTTTGCCGTGTATTGTTCAGTGCCAGTGATTTAGTTGAGTAGATAGACTGTTTGACCGTCACACGGTGGAACTGTTAGTGAATGGGAATTAAAAACCGGAAGTGAAATTAGCAAACTAGCTAACGTGCATTTAGCTATATTCAGCAGCCATGACGTTGAAGATGAGCAAAGGTAAATATTGACCTAAAACACGCCAACCAGTCTGCTGTTATGTCTGTTTGTCATTTTTTATTTATTTATTTTTTCTATTATTTTGTGCTAGATTTGTTTACGTGCTTTTTTAAATTGATACATTGTTTGTTTTTGCTATTTTCTCGATAATAATAATAAAAAACACGGTAATTTTATCTCTATGGGAGATGTGACGCTACGTTTGATTTAAAATGTTTTATTTTAACTGCTCTCTTTATTGTGAATGCCGTGGATCTTAACAAAACGACTGTAGACTGTTTTTAGAATCTAACTTGATGTGGAATTGTATTAAATTCATTATAGTTTGCAAAACACAGCAGAAAGTATCAGATTTAACAAATAAAATTGTTCTGTTTATTTATTTTTTGACAGAAGAAGATTGTGGAAACCAAAATCAAACATTTTATGAATTTATGTTTTCCTATGCCAAACTGAAAATAACTTTGAATGCTCTGCCAGGCACTCATTTAACAAAGTTAAACCAGAGTTTATGATAGTTATTATGGTAAACTATTAGTAATGATAGAAGTCATTCTTAGTAAGTATTTGATCAATAGTTTAGTCAATGCACAGATAATTGATGGTTAATTATTATGACAATCAATCAATCAAGTCATTAATTTATCAAAATGCATTTACTGATTTCATAATGTTGCTGCCGTTTGTTGCACCGTGGGCTCTACGATAACGGCCATTTTCTCATTTTTACTTACATTTTCAAGAGAAAACGTTTAATAGTCTGCAGATTGATCCATGATGAAATTCACTTTTATTTGAAGCACTACACGTGAACATGTCTGTCTTCCTCCCTGTAGGAGCTTACAAAGTTCCAGCGTTGTCTGAAGTTGTGCATGAACGAACTAAATACTCTTTTCCTTTGACGCCGGCTCTCTTCTACTTCCAGGTTCGTCCGTTCTTCAGGGTGCGTTCCTGCTGGCTGATAAACTGTGTCTCCCCTCATCGCTGTCCTCCCTTCAGAAGGCTGACTGGAGCCGGGTGGGACGTCCGGTCCTGGAGGCCCTCAGAGAAATCTGTGGGCTGGATGAACTCGGTGGTCGTCCCTCTCCGTCGGCCGGCGTCTGGATGAAGAACTTAGTCTGTGCTGTGTGGCTGAAGGCGTTGAGCGGGGAGACCGGAGAGGACGTGGAGGCGGCCTGGAGGGAGAACCCTTTCTTCCCCCTCCAGAACGGCCTCCCCGAGGTCAACCGCGTTGTCCTGCTGGAGGTGGTGAAGTCGATGGCAGCCGCTCCGATATTTGCCCGTCTCCTCCTGTCTCTTCCTCAATCTCAGATCTGTACCGAGCTGGAAAGGTTAGTGCAGCACGTGAGGAGCAGCCCCACCAGAGAGGACGACGTTCGGCTCTTTCTGGAGGTCTGGTGGGAGCTGTGGAAAGGCAGAGAGGAGCAGAAAGATGGAACAGAGGACGACACGGAGACCATGTACGCCACACAGTTTGCTCGTCTCTTGTGTAAGTCTTCCAGTCTGTCCCCTCAGGCTGCCAAGAGGTTGAAGCTGGATGCGTCGGATCTACCGGCAGCACCGCCGACCGCTGATGTCCTCCACGTTCTCCTTCACGCACTTAAAGACTTAAGAGATCACATATCTACAGCAGACCTCTGCCTGCAGGCCCTCTCCATCTCTCTCGATGCTCTCTACACGGCCTTCCTAATAGACCGAGCAGCCGTGCTTCCCACCAAAGAGAAGATGCTCCTCCTGTCTAAAGTCGTCGGCATCAGAGAGGAGAGCGAAGAGAAACTGAGCCCTGAACTTATCCGGGAGGCTCAGAGAGACGTACGAGCGTCTCACACGCCATCGCCGTTTCAGCCCAGCAGGATGAAGCTCGCTGAAGCGCTGACGATTGTAACAGAACTCGCTCTGTTTTGGCAAAACAGTGGGCTCCTGAATGTGTGTGACGGCTCTAAACCAAGCTACTCGGCATTTAAGTTTGAACAGAGCGTCCAAAGAGTCCTGGCAGCTCTACAGGAAGCGCCTGAAACTACGACTGAAACGGACGATCAAGACCCTGAGAAGAATGTACTCAGAGGTTTCCTGGAGTCGCTGGCGTTCCCTGCCACAGAGAGCACCGCTGAGGTGAACATGAGGGTCACTGCGACCATCATCACTCACCGCCTGGAGGACTACCAGAACTTCGCGCTGCTGTTCGCCAGCGAGAAGAGTTGGGCCGCCCACGACGCCCTCTGGACGGACTGCCTGGAGAAGAACCAGGCGGCCTTCCAGCAGCTGGACGCTCTGATCCAGCTGAGCTCCGCCCTCGTGGGCAAACTCCACGGCGAGGACGCCGACGTGAGCCGCTGCAGGAAGCTGATGAAAGTCGTCGCGGACATCTTTTCCTCGCTTTCCTTGAAAGACAAGAACGGAGCGCTGGCGGCCATGTTGAGGCTGTCCTGCAGGGGGTTCTTCGGCTGCTCCGTCCCCTCCGCCGTGACTGAAGGGTTCGAACAGCAGCTGAACATGGCCTTCAACTGCCTCATCCAAGGAGGCGGGGCGACGATGACGACGCAGGGCAATCTGAACACGGCCGTGTCTTTAGTCGCTAGAGTTGCGTTTCAGAACCCGGAAGCCACTTTGAGGTCTTAAGTTTTATTTCCTTTCTTTTGCTGCTTTGTCTGTCAAAGCACTTAGTAAACTCTGTTTATATACACATATATATAAATAAAGTTATTATTAACGAGCTAACTTGGCAGAACAATTGGACGTGTAGTGATTGGCAAACTGGTCATTGAAATTATGCAATTCAATTTGACATTTTTTGTTTATTTATGTGAATTCTTCAACAAATTTAGATGAAAAATAACTAGCTTTTAAAATGACAGGATATTTATATATTTTTTATAATTTGAACAAACTATTTGGAAGTACCCCCGAGGCCCACCAGATGGCGCACTGACACCAAAGCAGCGGTTCAGAATAACTTTTCTACAAAATACCTTTAAACTGATTGTTGCATTTTCACCAGTTCAATAATTTGTGTGTTGCTGTTTATCCAGAATACCAGAATACCAATCATTTACTTTACAACATCATGTTTACATGAGCTAAACAAAAACAAAAACCACATTCAGTTTCATAGAAACCTAAAATCCCTTTGAAACAAACAAACACCAAACAAACAAACGTCAAACGTCTGAGACATTCTACATCAACAATGAGCGAGTGAGGAGGAGAGTCAGCATCACTGGTCTGCTCAGTATGGCTTCTTCTGCTCAGGACACACACACACGCACACGCGCGCACACACACACACACAGCATAGAGATTAAATATTGTTTTGCATGAATGACATTTGATAAATCATTCTGGGTTTTGTTTTCATATCATCTTACATGCACTGCTCGTTTCCTCGCTGTGGAGAAAATAAATGAACACGTCGTTATTCTTTCATTTATTACGTTTCTATCGTTGTTTCTTTCGGGCACTGGTGTCCATATTACTACTGATTCACTTCATATTTTTACTCTCGTATTTAATCTTCATCGTTGTAATTTAATAACTTTGTTTACTCTATTTATTTACCTCACTCTTATTGCCATTCCATTCTATCTTGTAATGGTATCCGTATTTCTTCTTTTACAGTTAACAGTTGTTATTCTACGTTGTTCATATATGTTTTATAATCTTATTATATTGTGTTTTGTTGTAATCTTTGATCAAACTCTGCCACAAGAATTTCATTCTGGATTTATAACGTTCTTTCTTGTCCTAAATAAAAGTTGTTCTCGTTGTGACAGCAGCTTAGAATATAAGAGGTCTGCTCACTCACCTGAGTGCAGGTAACGCAGCAGCACGACCACCAGTGTGACCGCCCCGACGCCAAAGACCAGGTTATACATCCAGCTGCTGGGCTCTGAGCGGAGAAAACAAACAGACATGGAGGTCAGGAGTCGGGTCCGGTCCTCTGCTGCCGCCGTTTGGTAGCTGGCGGTACTGCAAGCGAGCTCCACTCACCCTCAACAGTCAGGATGAAGCTCTTTCTGATGGGCATCCTCAGGGACTGATGGGAGACGCTGCACGTGTACTGTTTCCCCGAGTCGTTGAGGGAGACCTCGAGGTAGAAGAAGGCCGTCAGCGAGTAGGTGTCGTCCTGGTTGTGTTTGTGGCCGGACAGCAGGGCGTTCTGGAGCTCCTTCGGGAGCGGAGCGCCCGCCGCCGCCGCCGCGTCCTGGACGTACCAAACGATCTCCACGTCCAGAGGGTAGTAGTTCTCCATGTCGCAGGAAACCTTAAACTTGCCGCCCTCCTGCAGCGAGAGAGCGGGTCCAGTGTTGAGGGAGACACGGGGAGGCTCTGAGGAGAGGGGGAGGAAAAGGTTTCTCACAATGAATTCAGCAAAAGCTTTCCTATTATGAGTTTGACTCAAGATGCAAATGTTTGTGTGGAAAGTCAACTTCATAAGAGGGAGAGTCACGTCTGTTGGCTGTTGAAGACATCACCTTGGGTTCTAGGGAACTGTGATGGATGTTTTTTCACTATTTTCTCAGTTTATAGAATAATCGTTGAGTCAATCAATCTAAAATATTTGAGGGATCCAGATTGCAGCCTCATGCTGTGCTCCAATTTGTCAAGCGACGAGATAAATAGAAAGTCAGTGCAAAGAAGTGAATGATGTGAGTAGGCGCGAAGTTTGTTGAAATATTTCAACTTGAGAGGGAGATATTCTCGTGATGCTGTGTCCTTAAAGTCATCAATGAATTCAGACTTTTTACAATTCATTATCATTATGTAGTTATTTCAGATCATCCCCTGCTTTATGGTCTGTGTGACTCTAAATGGACCACTAATGTACTAAATGAACATCATGCTGTATTGAAGAAGACTTGAAACTAGAGATTGAGACATAAACTCATGTTTACAATGTTTACTGAGGTAATAAATCAAGAGAGAAGTAGAGTCATTTTCTCATAGACTTCTATACAACCAGAGGAGTCGCCCCCTGGTGGACATTAGAGAGAATGCAGCTTCAACACATGAAACATCGGCGCCCTGGTTGCGATCGCGCTCTTCCTCACCTTCGATGTGCAGACTGATATCCAGACTGACGAACAGCGGAATCACTGACACGGAACAAATGTAGGTCCCTTCGCTCGTCATCTTGGCGAAGGGAAGGTTGTAGGAAGCGTCCCCGCCCGCCTAGGCTCCTCTGCCCGACGCCGCTGCCCTCGCTCCGTCCCGTGCGGCCGTTATAACTGAAGAGTCTGGTTCTCTCTCCACGATGCTGCCGGTGCCACTCCACCGTCACGTGGGGTGCTTTGTGGTCCACGGCAAACTGGCAGTGGAGCTTTTGTTGGGAGCCCAGGCCGGCTCTCACTGACGGAGACTGTGTTTTAATGACCATGGCGACTGTGGACAGAGACACATGAAAACGGGCTCGTATTAATGTGAGATATGGGACTGATGTTAACTTTGGAGGAAAGAAAACAAAGAGTACATCATCACTGATCGTTATTGATCGATAATCAGGACATATATGCGATCTGGAAATCGGCATTTATGCTTTTCTAGTCTCTGATCTCTCATAATGTTACGTTGTGAACAACAAACCGTGTTGAAATCAGCAGCAGGAGAGCTAGTTATGTTAGCAACACCGCTAACATACGGAGGTTCCATTTAGTAACACTATGATGCGTTCAAGCTCTGTTCGGTGAAAACGAGTATTAGAAATGAGCGAAGGTGAATTCTAACGTCATCACGATGTGTTCAAATGTAATCTTGTAAAATGTAGTATTTTAAAAAGTAGTACAAGTCACTCGAACCCGAGTCTGTTGGTACCGAGTGGTCCTCGCATGAGGCCCGAGTCTGTTGGTTCTGAGTAGTCCTCGCATGAGGCCCGAGTCTGTTGGTTCTGAGTGGTCCTCGCATGAGGCCCGAGTCTGTTGGTACCGAGTGGTCCTCGCATGAGGCCCGAGTCTGTTGGTTCTGAGTGGTCCTCGCATGAGGCCCGAGTCTGTTGGTACCGAGTGGTCCTCGCATGAGGCCCGTTGTTGTTGTGGTTTTACCTGATGTGGTGAGAGTCTCTCGGTCCCCGATGGCGGGCCAGCTGTGGTAGTCCTGCTGTCCTGGGGGCGGTTGGTCCGACGGGTGTCTGAGGAAGCCCGTGACCGTGAACTTGGCGTGTTTGAGGATGCAGATGAACCAGCGGTTGTACTCTTGCCCCCCCTTGAAAGGCCAGCGGACGTACATCCCTCCGGTGCTGTACCTCCGCAGCTCGCACTCCAACTGCTCCGCTTCTGCATCCTCGACGAACCGCCGCAGGTCCAGCTTAGAACCTGGACCAGAAGCCGTTAGAATACACAACATCTCTCTCCGTGTGTTACTCCCATGAGACGCAGGACTTACCGGCGATCAGGAAAGTGATGGCGTGTGGATTAACAGGAGTGTCTCCTGCTTGACCAAACTGCAGCATGGCCTCCCTGTGGATGTGCTCAGTCTCAGTGACACTGTTGTTCACGAACACGTGCTCGTCTGTGAAATTACAGGGCAGCCATGACACCTGGTGGACACCTTGCACACCTGAGAGACACAGAGTCAGTCTAGTGCGACAAAACCGACGACTGGCTAAGTGAAGCGCAGGGCCGTCCTTCAATCAGAGGGTCGGCGGTTCGATCCCCGGCTCCGGCTCAGCTAGTCGCATGTCGATGTGTCCTTGAGCAAGACACTTAACACCAAAAATTGCTCCCGTGGTTGTGCCGATGGTGTATAATGTGATATAATCTGAATTGTAAGTCTCTTTGGATAAAAACCACTGTAAAGTAATACAGTATAGTATTACTGTAGTAAAGTGTGGAATACTGTAGGCTACTATAGCAGTATAACAATATAGAATATGTTTACTACATGATTAGAAGCATGTGAGGCTGCCTCTAGTCTTTTTGTTTACATTCTTGGGTACAGTACAGTATTAGTATAGTACAGTATTAGTGTAGTATAGTACAGTACAGTATTAGTGTAGTATAGTACAGTACAGTATTAGTGTAGTACAGTATTAGTGTAGTATAGTACAGTCACTTTATTCATGTATTTTGCCCTCGGACACAAACTCTTAAAAACAACACAATCCGTAATAAAACCGAAGACGACAACTTACCTGCACACAGACACAAGTAACTAAGTATCTTTAAGATCAGACTCATGACTGTTCATTGGTAGGAATCCTCTCCTAGTCGCCCGAGCACCACAACACCACCGAGCTGTTCACGGTTTGAAAACCGACTTTCACTTTCACTTCACAGGAAGAGAAATTTGCTTGCCTCTTGCATCACGTGTTAGGCAGATCATATATCACTGACATTTGATCTGCCTTTTTAAAACGGATACAACATATGATGAAATTTGAATATTTAAGAAATGGCACAATAAGTGTTTGTGTTGTAGATATTGTTAAGTCATTCCATGGCTAAATGTTTGTTATAAAAAAACAGTGAATGCCATTACACATACAATTATTAAAATCAAAGATAAAACACATCTTTATTGTGAGTCCAGAAACATTCATAGCGCTATTTAACTAGAAAATGCATTTCCTGCTGAAAATGCGTTGGAATGCTGAAAGCTGAAATGAATCTCAAAAACATTGCTGAAAATAGATATCCAAATTTAAAAAAATTGCAAAAAGCTTAATTCAAAAAGTTGAAAGATTACAAATATGAAGTCATATCACCCCTCTCCTGAAAGAGCTGAACATTTTGATATTCGAACGGTTTCTGTAGCTTAAAAGAATTCCAGCGGTAGTGATATTTGTTGTAGTAGTAGTAGAAGTTGTAGTAGAAGTATTATTAGCAGTATAGGTATTAGTAGCATTTGAATAAGTACTAGTTGTAGCAGTGGTGATATTTGTAGTAGCAGTAGTAGTAGAAGTTGTAGTCAAAGTATTAGTAATTAGAAGAAGTAGTAGAAGTAGTAGTATCAGTAGTCGTAGTAATAGCTGTAGTAGTGGTCGTAGTATTTAATATAACAGTAGTAGTAGTAGAATAAGTAGTAGTAGTAGTAGTAGTAGTAGTAGTAGTAGTAATAGTAAAGTCAGTTTTTGAAGTAGCAGTAGTAGTAGTACTAGTAGCAGTCGTACTAATAGCTGTAGTAGTATTAGTACTGGTAGTAGCAGTAGTAGCAGTTTTGGTATAAGTAATAATAGTAGTGGTCGTGGTAGTAATAGCAGTAGTGGTAGTAATAATATTTATGGTAGCAGTAATAGCAGTAGCAGTAGTAGTAGCAACAGCAAAAGTTGAAGTAGTAGTAGCAGTAGTAGTAGTAATACTAGAAATATTAGCAGTAGTAGTAGTTGTCGCAGTATTAGTAAGAGCATTCATTATTTCAACAAAAAAGCCTAATTTTCAGCTAAACGTTTAAATACAGTTAATCCATGAGGCTTTTATTTTGAAAGGGTGGGACTGGGTGGGGGAGGGAGGGGGAGAGGAGACATAATCATCATGTTTGACACACATAAACAGAGGTTATTAAATGACAGGCTTCATCACAAGCATTTCAGTTAGGATTCATTCTGTGGGGCCTTTATTTTAAAATGGCGTGTGTGTGTGTGTGTGGGGGGGGGGGTGGAGGAGGGGGGAAAGACCTCTAAAGATCCCTAAGACCTGAATGACTGTATGAGAGAGAGACAAAGAGAGAGAGAGGGAGAGGAGTGTGTGTGCGCGTGTGTCTGTGAGTCTGTGTGTTTATCAACATCACTAATTGGCTCAATCGCGAACACCTGTGTGCCTGAAGCCATTTGAAAATATTCTCCATAGAGATCCCATTGAAAATAAAAAGCTTAATAATTCAAAAAGTTTAAAGGTTAGAAATATGAAAAGTCATAGCACCCCTCTGGTGAAAGAGCTGAACATTTTGATAGTTGAATGGTTTCTGTAGCTTAAAAAATGAAGGAGAAGAAGAGGTGCGACGGACGAAATAGAAGTTGAACTAGAAAAAGCATTTCCTGCTGAAAATGCGTTGGAATGCTGAAAGCTGAAATTAATTGTGAAAAAATTGCTGAAAATTAAGAAATGGGAGACTATCTGTCTGAAAAATGTTGAAGCCCGAAAGCATTTAAACTGCACTGCTGAAAAACCTTCTCGTTGAAATGTCTAACTATGGTGTCTGTAGCTGAAAGTATGAGGAAGAAGAAGGCTTTGAAAGTTGAAGTATGACAGGATTTGAAGATTTTCTCCATAGAGATCCCATTCAAAAGAAAATTGCAAAAAGCTTAATTCAAAAAGTTTAAAGATTACAAATATGAAAAGTCAAAGCACCCCTCTCCTGAAAGAGCTGAACATTTTGATATTTGAACAATTTCTGTAGCTTAAACAAATTTCAGAAGTAGTGATATTTGTAGTAATAGCAGTAGAAGTTGTAGTTGAAGTAGAAGTATTATTAGTAGTAGAAGTATTAGTAGCATTAGAATAAGTAGTAGTAGTAGCAGTAGTGATATTTGTAATAGTAGTAGTAGAAGTCGTAGTTGTAGTATCATTAGTAGTAGAAGTATTAGTATTTAGAAGAAGTATTAGTATTTAGAAGAAGTAGTAGCCTAGTATCAGTAGTAGTAGTAATAGCTGTAGTAGTGGTCGTAGTATTTAATATAACAGTAGTAGTAGTAGTAGTAGTCGTAAAAGTAATGGCAGTATTTGAAGTAGCAGTAGTAGTAGTACTAGTAGCAGTCGTACTAATAGCTGTAGTAGTATTAGTACTGGTAGTAGCATGAATAGCAGCAGTAGTAGCAGTTGTAGCATAAGTAATAGTAGTAGTGGTAGTAATAGCAGTAGTGGTAGTAATAATATTGATGGTAGCAGTAATAGCACTAGTAATAGTAGCAACAGCAAAAGTTGTAGTAGCAGCAGTAGTAGTAGTAATACTAGAAATATTAGCAGCAGTAGTAGTTGTCGCAGTATTAGTAAGAGCAGTCATTATTTCAACAAAAAAGCCTAATTTTGAGCTTAATGTTTACATACAGTTAATCCATGGGGCTTTTATTTTGAAAGGGTGGGGGAGGGAGGGGGAGACATAATCATAATGTTTGACACACATAAACAGAGGTTATTAAATGACAGGCTTCATCACAAGCAGTTCAGTTAGAATTCACTCTCTGGGGCTTTTATTTTGAAATGGGGTGTGGGGTGTGGGGGAGAGGAGACAGAATCATAATGTTCGATAAACACAAACCGGTTATTAAATGACAGGCTCATCACAAGCATTTCAGTTAGGATTCATTCTGTGGGGCTTTTATTTAAAAATGGCGTGTGTATGTGTGTGGGGGGGGTGGAGGAGGGGGGAAAGACCTCTAATGATCCCTAAGACCTGAATGACTGTATGAGAGAGAGACACAGAGAGAGAGAGGGAGAGGAGTGTATGTGCGCGTGTGTCTGTGAGTCTGTGTGTTTATCAACATCACTAATTGGCTCAATCGCGAACACCTGTGTGCCTGAAGCCATTTGAAAATATTCTCCATAGAGATCCTATTGAAAAAATAAAAAGCTTAATAATTCAAAAAGTTTAAAGGTTAGAAATATAAAAAGTCATAGCAGACCTCTGGTGAAAGAGCTGAACATTTTAATAGTTGAACGGTTTCTGTAGCTTAAAAAATGAAGGAGGAGAAGCGTTGCGACGGAAGAAATAGAAGAAGTTGAATAAAGAAACAGGATAACAATAGTTGGAATGCTTAACAGCATTCCAACAATTATAGAGTGAACGTTATTAAACAGGCGGTGTTGTGTTTCTTTTACACCGCATGCAGTACCGCATCCATCCTGCGGTGGCGCTGTGACGCCTGAGCTCCCTGTTCTTACACCGGCACACCTGTAGTACCGCATCCATCCTGCGGTGCCGCTGTGACGCCTGAGCGGGTCCCTCTTGTTTTCAGCACGTTGACGCGGAAGAGCGGAAGCGCCTTATACGAAATAGTTGACGTGAAAACGTGTGAAAACGCGTGAATTATGGCGACAACTTTCTTCTGTTTTGCCGTGTATTGTTCAGTACCAGTGATTTAGTTGAGTAGATAGACTGTTTGACCGTCACACGGTGGAACTGTTAGTGAATTGGAATTAAAAACCGGAAGTGAAATTAGCAAACTAGCTAACGTGCATTTAGCTACATTCAGCAGCCATGACGTTGAAGATGAGCAAAGGTAAATATTGACCTAAAACACGCCAACCAGTCTGCTGTTATGTCTGTTTGTCATTTTTTATTTATTTATTTTTTCTATTATTTTGTGCTAGATTTGTTTACGTGCTTTTTAAAATTGATACATTGTTTGTTTTTGCTATTTTCTCGATAATAATAATAAAAAACACGGTAATTTTATCTCTATGGGAGATGTGACGCTACGTTTGATTTAAAATGTTTTATTTTAACTGCTCTCTTTATTAGTGAATGCCGTGGATCTTAACAAAACGACTGTAGACTGTTTTTAGAATCTAACTTGATGTGGAATTGTATTAAATTCATTATAGTTTGCAAAACACAGCAGAAAGTATCAGCTTTAACAAATAAAATTGTTCTGTTTATTTATTTTTTGACAGAAGAAGATTGTGGAAACCAAAATCAAACATTTTATGAATTTATGTATTCCTATGCCAAACTGAAAATAACTTTGAATGCTCTGCCAGGCACTCATTTAACAAAGTTAAACCAGAGTTTATGATAGTTATTATGGTAAACTATTAGTAATGATAGAAGTCATTCTTAGTAAGTATTTGATCAATAGTTTAGTCAATGCACAGATAATTGATGGTTAATTATTATGACAATCAATCAATCAAGTCATTAATTTATCAAAATGCATTTACTGATTTCATAATGTTGCTGCCGTTTGTTGCACCGTGGGCTGTACGATAACGGCCATTTTCTCATTTTTACTTACATTTTCAAGAGAAAACGTTTCATGTAGACAATAGTCTGCAGATTGATCCATGATGAAATTCACTTTTATTTGAAGCACTACACGTGAACATGTCTGTCTTCCTCCCTGTAGGAGCTTACAAAGTTCCAGCGTTGTCTGAAGTTGTGCATGAACGAACTAAATACTCTTTTCCTTTGACGCCGGCTCTCTTCTACTTCCAGGTTCGTCCGTTCTTCAGGGTGCGTTCCTGCTGGCTGATAAACTGTGTCTCCCCTCATCGCTGTCCTCCCTTCAGAAGGCTGACTGGAGCCGGGTGGGACGTCCGGTCCTGGAGGCCCTCAGAGAAATCTGTGGGCTGGATGAACTCTGTGGTCGTCCCTCTCCGTCGGCCGGCGTCTGGATGAAGAACTTAGTCTGTGCTGTGTGGCTGAAGGCGTTGAGCGGGGAGACCGGAGAGGACGTGGAGGCGGCCTGGAGGGAGAACCCTTTCTTCCCCCTCCAGAACGGCCTCCCCGAGGTCAACCGCGTTGTCCTGCTGGAGGTGGTGAAGTCGATGGCAGCCGCTCCGATATTTGCCCGTCTCCTCCTGTCTCTTCCTCAATCTCAGATCTGTACCGAGCTGGAAAGGTTAGTGCAGCACGTGAGGAGCAGCCCCACCAGAGAGGATGACGTTCGACTCTTTCTGGAGGTCTGGTGGGAGCTGTGGAAAGGCAGAGAGGAGCAGAAAGATGGAACAGAGGACGACACGGAGACCATGTTCGCCACACAGTTTGCTCGTCTCTTGTGTAAGTCTTCCAGTGTGTCCCCTCAGGCTGCCAAGAGGTTGAAGCTGGATGCGTCGGATCTACCGGCAGCACCGCCGACTGCTGATGTCCTCCACGTTCTCCTTCACGCACTTAAAGACTTAAGAGATCACATATCTACAGCAGACCTCTGCCTGCAGGCCCTCTCCATCTCTCTCGATGCTCTCTACACGGCCTTCCTAATAGACCGAGCAGCCGTGCTTCCCACCAAAGAGAAGATGCTCCTCCTGTCTAAAGTCGTCTGCATCAGAGAGGAGAAGCGAAGAGAAACTGAGCCCTGAACTTATCCGGGAGGCTCAGAGAGACGTACGAGCGTCTCACACGCCATCGCCGTTTCAGCCCAGCAGGATGAAGCTTCGCTGAAGCGCTGACGATTGTAACAGAACTCGCTCTGTTTTGGCAAAACAGTGGGCTCCTGAATGTGTGTGACAGGCTCTAAACCAAGCTACTCGGCATTTAAGTTTGAACAGAGCGTCCAAAGAGTCCTGGCAGCTCTACAGGAAGCGCCTGAAACTACGACTGAAACGGACGATCAAGACCCTGAGAAGAATGTACTCAGAGGTTTCCTGGAGTCGCTGGCGTTCCCTGCCACAGAGAGCACCGCTGAGGTGAACATGAGGGTCACTGCGACCATCATCACTCACCGCCTGGAGGACTACCAGAACTTCGCGCTGCTGTTCGCCAGCGAGAAGAGTTGGGCCGCCCACGACGCCCTCTGGACGGACTGCCTGGAGAAGAACCAGGCGGCCTTCCAGCAGCTGGACGCTCTGATCCAGCTGAGCTCCGCCCTCGTGGGCAAACTCCACGGCGAGGACGCCGACGTGAGCCGCTGCAGGAAGCTGATGAAAGTCGTCGCGGACATCTTTTCCTCGCTTTCCTTGAAAGACAAGAACGGAGCGCTGGCGGCCATGTTGAGGCTGTCCTGCAGGGGGTTCTTCGGCTGCTCCGTCCCCTCCGCCGTGACTGAAGGGTTCGAACAGCAGCTGAACATGGCCTTCAACTGCCTCATCCAAGGAGGCGGGGCGACGATGACGACGCAGGGCAATCTGAACACGGCCGTGTCTTTAGTCGCTAGAGTTGCGTTTCAGAACCCGGAAGCCACTTTGAGGTCTTGTTGTCATTCGGCGATCTTCAACAAAGGCGCTTTCTCTCTTATGGCTAAAATCCTGCAGCAGCTGCCTGGACTCCGAGGACACGGCGGGAGGAAAGATGAAGCTCGAGGCGACGAAGAGGCAGAGGAGAGCGCAGACGAAGGGGAGGACGGTCCGAGTGGTAGCGCTCTGCTCTGCAGGTGTCTGCAGGAGACGATCGGGACCAAATCGCTGTCGGCCAATGAGAAGGAGCAGCTCCTCGAGTATCTGGGTCTGCTGATGACGCCGGTCGAGGGAGGAGAAGAAGAAAGGAGGCAAAGCTTCCTGACTCCTCAGCAGGTCGTGAACGTCTTCGTCCTGCCGAACATCTCCGCTACGGGTGAGTGTCCTCACAAAGTCGCGCTTTTAAACTAACATTTAAACGACATCTCTCCTCTTAAACTGTCATGTGACTTTTCTTTACTGTTGTAATGTCATTTATTTGCTTTTAATGTTTCAGTTTTTTACCAAGTAAAAGGCCTTTGACGTACCTTTTTGAAGCGCTATACAAAATAAATATTATTATTAAATGTTATTTTAGGAATCTTTTAGGAAATCTTTCAGTTTTTAAGTGCACTTATGCAACTGTAAATGCCGTTTAACGTCGATCATGGTGATGCTGATGTTATCCTTTTCAATGGATTAATTAGATATCAGTAATAAAGAAACACATCTTACTATTTAAAAAGAAAAAAAAAATGAATTAAAGTTCGTTAACAGCAACCGAATGAGACTTGAGCTCAGACTTTAAAATAATAGCGCTATTAATTTTGGACTAAATTAAATAATTTGTAATTAAGAAATGCAACTTAAACACATTCTCAGTGATGCCGTTGGTCTTAGAAAAAGAAAAGCAAGTTTAAAAGTGAACGAGTTCCGTTTTCCTTGTTAAAGTGTTTGTTTACATTTTGTCCGTCTGCTCCGATGTTCTTCTCTGAATTCCTTCAGGTCAAAGCTCCGTTGACGTAGAACTGAGTCTGCGACTTCTCCACGCCGCTCTCTCCGTGGACGCCCAGGATCCGGCCTCGTGTCCTCACTGGGTGTTGGACTGCTCTCCCTTTCCTCTCCTCTATGTTCTGGCTCAGCTGCAGAACCAGACTCTCAGGTTAGTGAGACTCCTCTCGGCCTTCGATCCAGATCCACATACCGTCTGTTATTTGATCTCAACTCGTATCCATCTAAATCTGTGCCAGGTGTTGGGAGGAGCCACCGGAGGGCGGCGTCCCCCGCTGGTCCATGGACACCAAGGAGCTGCTGGTGTCGGTGCTGACCTCACTGGGGGGGGTGGTGGGAGCCGAGGTGGCGGCGGCCCCCAGCCGCTGGTCCAGAGCTCTGTTCTGGCTCTACAACAAAACGGGGCAGCTGGACTGGACCGTGCGCTTCCACCTGAAGCCCGTTTGGGGGGAACACTTCAAGAACGAGGTTCCCTCGTCTCTGCTGACGGTGTGTGATCTACCGGAGCAGGTAGGAACCCGTCCGGATCGGTCTGTTCAGGTGCAATGAGATCAAAGACGTCACGTATCATCGTGCATTGATACCGTTTATCTCAAGTGAATTCAGATAAAAAATAGTTTAGTGACCAGATACAGCCACCAGATATCTTTTAGTTTCTCTGTAAATATCAGTCTGCAGTAAATATATGGAGGAGGAGTTAATGATTGTAGTGCAGGACGTCCTGGAGCTTTACCATCTGTCCTACGGTACGTTTTACCTGCTTCATTCGGTTGGAAAGTCAAACTGAAGACGGATGGAGCAGTAAGGTTGAATTTACGGCGCTGGAAACCTGCATTCTCTCTAATGTCCACCAGGGGGCGACTCCTCTGGTTGTATAGAAGTCTATGAGAAAATGACTCTACTTCTCTCTTGATTTATTCCCTCAGTAAACATTGTAAACATGAGTTTATGGTCTCAATCTCTAGTTTCAAGTCTTCTTCAATACAGCATGATGTTCATTTAGTACATTATGGTCCATTTAGAGTCACACAGACCATAAAGCAGGGGATGCTTTAGGGCGGGGCTACACAGTGATTGACAGGTCTCTACCAGAGACCTATAATACAAGTAGTAATATTAATAGTAGTAGAAATGTGACTCATACTAATAATAGTAGCAGCAGTAGGTGTTACGTTAGTAATGTGCATTATTCGGACATGAATACATACAGATATAGATCGAGAGGAGGCATTATGTTGTCAAATGTCTTGAGAAATGGAACATATATCTGCTGTGAATATAAATCTCCCCTCGGACTCTGCATAGGTTTGGGCTGAGCCTCTAATGTTTACAGCGTCTGGCTCCGCCCCTGCAGCGCTACCTCTCCACTCCTGCTGACACATCTCTGTTCCCGTCGCCTCCCTCTCTGTAGGAGTGGTTGGGCTCAGACCTGCCTCAGTATGGACAGGGAACCGGTCTGTTGGCCTGGATGGAGTGCTGCTCCGCGTCCGACTCCCTGCGGTCCACCATGCTGTCCCGTCTCTCCCTGGACCAGCGCCGGCCAGGACCACGTGGGCATGTTCAGCAAAGGCCTGCTGGTGGCTCTGACCCAGACCCTGCCCTGGTGCTCCGTCTCCCAGTGGACCAGACTGCAGGGAGTCCTGAGGGAGCTGATCGCCTCGGGCCGCCTCCACGTGCCCTTCTCTCTGGAGTACGTGGACTATCTGCCTCTGCTGGATCTGAGGAGCTTCTCGTGCGACCTCCGTCTGTCCGTCCTCCTGCTCCGGGTCCTCCAGCTGCTCTGCGGGTCCAGCTGCTCCCACTGGCTGTCGGCGGACGGCTGGTCGCACGTCGGCCGACTGTACGCCCTCGCGGTGAGGGAGGTGATGAACTCGGTAAGAGCCAAGCTGCCTCTTCCTTCATCTGCAGCTTTGAACATCTCCGCTTCAACGCCTCCGAAAACACCGGCGTCTAGAGACTCCGATCCTTCCTGCACTCCAAGCAAAGCTCCGGAAACGTCCAAAGACCTTCAACGAGCAGGAGGCTCTCCTGTGACATCGAAGGAGTCCCACATGGAGGAGGAGGTGGAGGGGTTTCCCTCCCAAGAGGTCCTGTTTGTACTCAGCCAGCTCTTCTGCCATGTTCAGCACATCCAGGTAAGAATCATTAACACCATGGCATGTTTACCTCAGTAAACATTGTAAACATGAGTTTATGGTCTCATAAATAATGGTTGCAAAAAAGCCAAGATGGCGACGGCCAAAATGCTGAACTCAAGGCTTCAAAACGTCAGACAATAAACCAACGAGTGATGTCACCTCTGATATACATAATAAGTCTAGACTCTGATTGGCTAAATCTGGATGAAAATGAAATGTGCTCCTCTCAGGTGATGATGCCAGGAGGTCAGAGTGAGCCGCTGTTCCTCTCCAGTCTGGAGATCCTCAGCCACTACGAGGCCGTCATGGCCGCCTTCCCGCGCAGCAGCAGCCCGCTGGAGAGCGACAACACGCGACACTTCTTCTCCACCATCACGGACAACCTGCAGGACCACGACATGAAGGCCGTCCTGCGGCAGAAGATCGCTCAGCTGGTGTCATCGGCAGCTTGAAGAGGGATTTTCATGCACGATCGAGAAGAAAAGATCCGAACGTTTCCAACAATCTTTACGGAAAGTGTAACCGAGGCTCGAGACACACGATGATTTATCAAATGCTCCTTTTTTTGTTTTTGCATGTTTGCTGATAGATCAAGGATATGATTTCTGTTAATGTCATTCTCTGCACTTAGCTAACATAAGTTACTACAAAGTGATGAATTTGAGTGAATAAAACGCTGATATGTCAAAGCAAATATCTTTTGGTTTTGTCTCAGTAATATTCATTTATGCCCTGAAATTAAACCAGTGAAGAGTTTCTTGTAGTTTTTTAACTGGATATGAAACAGTTTAAATATAATACTGATGCCTGCACATGATCTACATAAGGAGACAAAAAGCCTTGCAGTAACTTTAAATTAAAGGTGTATTGTACAGGAGCACAGAACCACTAAATACATGATTTAATACAATAGACGAGTAAAAAGCTTTATTTGTACAAAAAAACATTCTCTGCAATTAGTAAAAGCTTTAAAGTTTTGTCACAAAACAGCTGAAAACAAATCACATAATGATGTGGTGCATTTCTGGATTTGATATATTAGAGCCATAGTCGAGGAATTATCTCAGAATAAAGTATATAAAGTATAAACATTTTAAAGAGTTTGAGGGTATTTGGTTTATTGTCAAAATTCCAAAAATAGTTTGTTTCTCAGTAAAAGTTAAATTTCAAGAATTGTTTGACCATTTCAAAATATTACAAGTTTCTCAGAATAGTTTAACTTTAATCTGAAACTACTTTATTACTCAGAATTTTGCCATTTTTTTTCTGATGAAACATTAAAATGATCCTCAAAAGAACAGATTGTTCTCCACACATCACTACCTCTTCCCTCACTAGCCGCGGTCGTTTCTTCGGTCTCTTTGTGAACCAGGTCGCTGTATGACCGGGTCAGTGTGTCTTCAGCCTGTCTCCGGTCCCTCTCTTCTGTCTCAGGTACAGTCTGCAGGCCTTCCTCAGCAGCAAGATGAACCAGTGCACCTGAGGAGCCAGGATCACCAGGTTACCCAGGTTGCAGTGCAGCGGCAGGTGGAAGGCCACCCTGTGGAGGGGAACCCCGAACTGCCGGCCGTACATCCAGTACATGTAGGGGAAGATCAGGATCCGACACGTGAAGAAGCTCAGGAGGACGACGAAGCTGTTGATTCTGTGCAGACGGGTGTCGTCGAGGCCCAGCTGGAAGAGATTTAGTGAAGAATGTGAAACAAGATGGTGGAAGAAGGGAATAATGCAACAATAATACAACAGATTGTTCTCAGACACTTTACATCTGCGTTACACACTCAGAGAGGTGGCTAAGAAACAACGCACAGCAAATACAGATGCTAACATGATGCTAACATATTACTAACATGACGCTAACATGCTGCTAACATGATGCTAACATGATGCTAACATGCTGCTAACATGCTGCTAACATGATGCTAACATGCTGCTAACATGCTGCTAACATGATGCTAACATGCTGCTAACATGATTCTAACATGCTACTAACATATTACTAACATGACACTAACATGATGCTAACATGCTACTAACATGCTGCTAACATGATGCTAACATGCTGCTAACATGATGCTAACATGATGCTAACATGCTGCTAACATGATGCTAACATGATTCTAACATGCTACTAACATATTACTAACATGACACTAACATGATGCTAACATGCTGCTAACATGATGCTAACATGCTACTAACATGCTGCTAACATATTACTAACATGACGCTAACATGACACGAACATGATGCTAACATGCTATTAACGTACTAACATGATACTAACACGCTAACATGCCACTATGCTACTAACATGCTAACCTGATACTAACATGATACTAACATAACATAAACGGCTAAATGTAAATAGTGTTTGAATCCAAAACTAATGTGTCATTCACTCTGAGCATTGGGAGTAATTAGGGGTTGATAAGAGCTGTGCAACAACCTTCATGGTGGATAATCACACCCTCATTGAAAGGCTTTATTCATGTGTCGTCTGTATAGTTTACCTGGATGAGAATCCTTGCTATAGAGACGAAAGGAGTGCTGAACTCTGTGATGAAAAGGCAGCCGATGAAGAAATCTCCCAGCCCTCTCCTGAAAAACTACAAACCAGAACACACTGCCCAGTCAGCCTCTATACTGTACGTGTGTTCATATCAAATCACTCATATATAAGAGACACTTCACCAGAGTGATGGGCATGAAGATGAGCACCAGCGCCAGGTGATGGAGGATCATCATCCAGTCCTTCCTGAGGAAGGCCTTCAGGGTCTGAAGAGAGTGTCCTGTGACCCTCGGAGTGTGGTAGTGGCTCAGATACATGGCGTAGATGTCGTAGACCATGTAGGGAGCGCCGAACAAGACGTAGGCATTGACCAGCCAGTGACTGCATGGGGAGACAGCAAGCATTCCCACTTAAATATCTTTGTTAATATGCACACAATAAGCTTTTTACTGATTGTAAAACTCAAATATTCTAAGTATTTGTTGACGTGACTCTCCTACCTGTCGGTCATCACATCTCTGCAGGATGTTACAACTGTGACTCCAGCTGCTGTCGCCAAACATGCTTGTATGGAAGACACCAGCCTGAAGAGACATGATCAATACTTTCTGTAGTCTGTTATGCACAACAAATAAAACTGGACAATTATATATAAATTAAACAATACATGCAAATGTATTTGGTGTCTTGCTTATCGTCACCAATAGTCTAAATCATAAAATATTAAAACTTATCGCAGGGAACTTTCATTACAACGATAACACCGTTACACTGTTGTTTAAATCTTTGTACTATGGTTTAACTACCGGTAGTTCATTTTAATATTAGTCTATTTCATTATATTGTGCATTTTATACTTAATAGTTTTTACTGTTATTTTTATTGTATATATTGTGTATTTTATATTTAATATTTTACTGTTATTTTTACTAAATATATATTGTGCATTTTCATTTTTTATATTTTATATTTGTTACTGTTTTTTTTGCTGCTGTAGCGAAACAATGTCCTCTTGCGGGATTAATAAAGTATCTATTGTGTTGATTTTGGCGGTGCCTAGTGGACTAAAGTGGTAGTGCTTCCTGAGCGCCAGAGCGTAGAAAACCTCTCATTTTACTGCAGCAGGGTCTGACAGTCTGACCCGGGTCAGTCCTGGTTCTCCTGTGCCCCCCCCCCCCCTTCCCATATTAAGAAACAAACGGACGAATAATTTAGAAACATTCCAGCGAGCTAAATATTTACTCTTGGCGTAAACTGTTCGGTAGATTGACAGATAAACAAGACATGACGCATTTGTTAAAGGGGTTTGGTTAACTGTTAGGTGACTCTCTACCTCTCGCTGACACAGACCACGTCGGCTTCACTCCAGCCTGTGAAAGAGCGTCGTAGGAATACCCTGAAGCCGTAGAAAAGCCCCGGAAACACCCCAGCTCCGCAGATCAGGGCGGTGAACATATTGTCTCAGCCGACCTCTAACGCTTCCTGTATTAGCCCGCTAAGCCGCCATTAATGATATCGTAACGAGCTCGCGCGAGTTTGAGGATTACTAAACTTCTTCTTCTTCTTCTTCTTCTTCTTCTTTAAATTTGATTGGCGGGTCGCAACCAACTTGTATAGGTGCATACCGCCACCTACTGTACCGGAGTGTGCAGTTTCAGGGTAACCTTTTCTTCACTGTTTCCACCTAAATCCTACGGTCTAATCCCGTTTCTTTAAGAAATCGCAACAGTGCTCGGCAGCACTCTCGCCATTCTCCGTCCACTGCCAGAACTCCCTCCAAACTCCACTTCCGTCCCAACTGACATATTTTTTGCTTCAAGATGTTCCTGTCTGAATTGTATCTTTGACATTTCAGGATAACATGCTCCACGTCTTCAGTAACATTACAAATAGTGCACTTATCTGAGTCCATTTTTGCCATTAAATACAGCGTTGAGTTAAGTCCTGTATGTCCGAACCTTAACCTTGATATTATGACCTCCTCTCTTCTATACTTCCCTTTGTATGTCTTCACATTTATGGATTTCTGAATGTTATAATAATGTCTTCCTTTGTTATCGTTGTCCCACTTCTTCTGCCATAACTCCCGTCCTGCCTCTCTTATTAATGCTTTAGCTTCCCCCTTTCCAAAAGGAATTTTCAATATCTCCTCTTCTTTTAGTGTTAGTGCTCTCTTTGCAATCATATCTGCTCTCTCATTACCCTCCACACCTACATGAGCAGGAACCCAGCAAAATGTAACATTAATTCCCAGTCTTTGAAGTCTCAACATTATCAGAGATATTTCCATCACTAAATCCTCTCTAATTGTTTGTTTTGTCTTCAGGCTGTTTAAAGCTGCAGCAGAATCTGAACAGATGACCACTCTCTCAGGCCTGACCTCTTCTACCCATTGCAGTCCCAAGATTATTGCAATAATTTCAGCTGTAAAGACAGACAATCTGTCATTAATTCGTTTGCATATTGTCACACTAAATTCTGGTATGAATACCCCTGATCCCACGTGTCCCATTCCCGTTATCTTTAGATCCATCTGTATAAATCTGCATATAGTTATAATAATTATTATTGATGTATACTTGAGTCTGATGTCCAATGTCATACAATTTTCTTTCCATCCATTTCTTCCTCTCTTCTATGAGTGTTAAATCCACATTGTGCACTGGTAGTATCCACGGAGGAACATTTCCCCATATTACATTGGGCCCATACTCTAACCCAGTTAAACCGTATTCTTTGGCTGTTGCACTGATTGTCCAACCAAACCCTTTGCCTTTACTTTGGGTGTATTCCCAGCATTCATACAGCACATTTGTTACGGGAAGTTCCTCTGCAGATCCCTTTAACTTCACCCAATATGCCAGAGCTAGTTTTGCTCGTCTTAGGCTTAATGGCAGTTCGTCGGCTTCTACCAGGAGTGCGTTGTTTGGGGTAGATTTAATTGCACCTATACTAAGTCTTAGAGCTCTGAACTGAATTCTATCTAATGCTTAGTAATGTACTCTTGGCAGCTGTTCCATAAACCATACATCCATAATCTATACCTGCTCGTATAATAGCCCTATAGATGTCCATTAGTGATCCGTTTATCTGCTCCCCATTGATGTCCAGAAACTGCTCTCATAACATTGAGCACCTTTTTACATTTAGTTTCAATATGCTTAATATGAGTTCTCCACAAACATTTTTCATCAAACCATAAGCCTAAATATTTAAACTCTGTCACCCTCTCCATACTTTGTCCATATAATTTCAGATGAGTATTGCTTATATTTCTCTTTCTGGTAAATAGCATGTAGCAAGACTTATCAACAGACATCTTAAACCCCAGTCATACGACCACTTTTCAACATTTATTATAGCCTTTTGAATTTTACTGATCACATGTCTAATATTTCTTCCACTTTTCCAAATTGCTCCATCATCGGCATATAGCAAGGAGCCAATATCTCTGTCAATGTCCATAAAGACGTCATTTATCATAATATTAAATAATATAGGGCTAATAACACTACCTTGGGGGATCCCATTTACTATAGTAAATTCTTCAGACACAGCATCTCCAACTTTTACCTTGAATGATCGACCAGACAAAAAATCCCTTACTAAACTTCCCAGTCACAACTAACTGAAGAGAAAGTATTTGGAGTACAGCGCATGCGCAGTCAAATGTTTGTCAATTTGTTCAAAGTTTGCTTTATTGTCAATTCCACAATGTACTGAACATACAGGGGAGTTGAAAAGACGTTTCTCTCTAGGCCAACATATAAACATATAAAGTGAATACAGTGCAATAGATTAAAAAACATTTAGACAATAAATATATATAATAAGAGAAAAAAACAAAAAAGCTATCAATCTGTATTTAGCAGCAGTTGGACATGGGGAGTCTTAAAAGAGAGGAGGGAGAGATTTCAGAGAGTTCAGCTTCCTAACAGCCTGGTGGACGAAGCTGTTTGAGAGTCTGGTGGCGCGAGCACGGAGGCTCCGGTATCTTCTCCCAGAGGGCAGGAGGCTGAAGAGACTGTGTGAGGGGTGGCTGGAGTCGCGCACGAGCATGGTCACTTTGCGGGTGAGGCGAGTGTCATATATGTCCTGCAGGGAGGGGAGTGAGGCACCACTGCCTTTGTGTCTTTATTCGGGCCTATCGATTCATTCTCTAACAATATTGAGATATTTACGTTTTCAGTAAGTTGAAAAAAGTTAAAAAAAAAAAAAATCATATTATAGACTAGTATATCCAAAAAAGTATTAAAAAAAATCATAGTATATTAAAAACATTATAGAAAACATAATGAAGTGTGTCATTCAAAAAAGACATGAAAAAGTATAGTATGTCATCCTATAGTTTGTATTAAAAAAGTCATGACAAAAAAGTTATGACAAAAACATTTCATATAAAAAGTCATAGTACAGTATGACATAAAAAAGATATTAGTATGACATAAACTGTTAAAAAGTCATAGTATGACAGAAAATTTGTCTGCCAAAGAAAAATCATAAAAAGTATTCTAGCATTATGTAATTGAAAAGTCATGAATCATGATATAGTTCAAACTGGTTTTAGTTCGTTGGCCAGACCAGTTTGATCTGAAGTGGGCCGGACCAGAAACACCATTGCAAGGATATTAATACATTTCCTGCATTTCTGCTTTTTACTACTGTATGTTATTTCTTACACTGCTTTTTAATGTTTCAATGAATGTTCTTCATTGTTTTGAAATCTTTTCTTTCGCCTTGTGTTTTGATGCTTTTAATGGTTTTATGTGAAGCACTTTGAATTGCCTTGTTATTGAAATGTGCTATACAAATAAACTTGCCTTGCCTTGCATTATAAATATGAAAATCTCAACACTATTCCCTTTGTCTTAGTGTAAAGATATATAAATACATACTGCAAACGTTTCCAACTAAAGAACTTATCTTTACACTGTGGTGCATCTTTCAAAACACAGCTGTGTTTAATCAAAATGACCCAAACTGAGCCTGAACCCAGAGCCAGACTGTATCATCACAGCACAGAATAACAGCATATAAGAACAGCGCTGGTTCATTCTGTGCTAATAATGTATATTAAAGGCTGTGTTGTGTGCTGTATACAGACAATGTAGGACAATGTGTTAACTTCTCTGGATTATTATCTTATCAAACATGCATTTGCCAATCACACATTAGACTAATTTAGATTATAGTTTATTTTAAACCGGCATTGATTTATTTTTTTGGCCACTTGGGGGCAGTGCAACACTATTATCACATTTAAAAAAGTTTAAATAGCAAACTTACGAGCAAAGATACTAGATATTAGATATTGATTACATGAACGATTATAAACAAACGGAACGTAAGAGTCATAGATAATAAGTTCAAATGAAAAGAGAAGCCCGATAATGAACAAACTCTTGTTTAATAATACAGTACATTCAAGGCGAAAGATACATCCTTACCAATACATATTCAGCAATGCAATCATTGTCTCCCTTAATAAATAGAAATTTGAAATTTTGAAGTCAGTGCACAACATTGAGAAAGAACACTTAACAGTCAACGTGTAATATAGTCTGCACACATTCTGCATTTCTGCACAGTATACACCTCCAACTAGTGCTAAAACCAACATAAAAAATAGATCTCAAAATAAGTTGTATATATATATATATATGTTCCGACTGTCTTCATAGAAATATTGGGCTTTCGGTTCATATTTACAGCAATATAGACTGATGAATTTTCTCAAACGACAGAAATTGCACAGTAGTTAAAGAATCCAAGATCACCATTTTCAAAAATATTTTACACACATCGTAAACAGTCAGTCTTCAAGATGCAGTATGAAATTGCACATTGTCGTCATGCCACAGGGGGGGCTGTTTCAAGGCTTTGGTACACATCGTCCTGATTGGAAGAAAAAGCTCTGCTTTCGGGCCGGTTTCCCTCCGGCGACCCTCCTCCGACGCCGTGTCGGCAGGGTGGTGACGGGCGGTGAGGCCGCAGCGAGGTACGGCCTCGCCGCCGCCCGTTCCTGGGATCAAACTAGCGAATCAGAGAGCTGGATGACTACAGTACACTTTCAGGATTGGGGGAAGACTCTTGGCACTTGAATCACAGGTGCAGGTCCGTGCTGGATGACCAATCATATGCAGCCGTGTTGGGACATTTTCTTTTTAAGGAGACGAGGAAGGGTGGAGGTAAAGGGTCACACACTGACGTATCAAAACATTTCAAAGACTCCCTTCGGATGCAAAACATGAACGGACTGTGCTGTTACTGTAAATACTGATTCGCTGAACACTAGAGAGAATTTGGCATTAAGAGCAGCTTCTTCTCAGATTTGTTGTTTCGACCAATCCAATCCAAGCGTGTTTGATTTTCAGAGGCAGGAAGAGAAAACACGGACAATTGCAACCACTTTTCCCGACAGCACGGCCGTCGCCATCTTAGCTTTTTGCAACCACTGAACAGGAAGTGACCATATTAGGAGGAGTGTCGTAGAGACGCCGTATACGTCTCTGCTAGAGACCTGTCAATCACTGTGTAGCCCCGCCCCTAAAGCATCCCCTGCTTTCTGGTCTGTGTGACTCTAAATGGACCATAATGTACTAAATGAACATCATGCTGTATTGAAGAAGACTTGAAACTAGAGATTGAGACCATGAACTCATGTTTACAATGTGAGAGTCATATCATTTCTTTTAAATTATGTTTTAAAGTGTTTAAAGTGTTTAAAGTGTTTAAAGTGTTACATTTTTATTTCCCAACAAAAGGTGTTGGATAAAACTGAATTATTTTATTTTAACTAAGTTTTTCAGGTTAAAAACTTCGACATTTTAAGATGTTTATTGTTAACATATCCTTAAAAACTATCTTCAACAAAAACTATGGTGCTACAAAACAGAGTAACATTAACGTCAGGAGGAAGGTCTTTGCTGTCGAGCTCTGCTGCCGCGTTTCTTCCGTCTTTGACGAGGATTAAATATGCATGAACAGACCGACACGCTCAGGAAACATGGCTGCAATTCATCACGAGTTTCTCAACAGTTTGGCCCCTTGCGACGCCTCCGGCCCTCAAGGTGAGGCCTTTCACAGGCACCGTGAAGGAAGTCCTCACAAAGAAAGTGCAATCGAGTACCTTGGGCTGTTACTGATAAAGGCAACATTTGTGTGATAATAAACTCCTGGACAAAAAAAGAAAGGAGAAAAGAGGAGTACGGGGTAAAAACACATGCTTGTTGGTAGAAAACACTCATGGAATACAGGGTAGTTACTTGGCACAGTCCATTTGGTCACGAATGAAAACTTCTTGGTGGCTTCTGCTCCTCTGACAACGTCGTATGTAAATCCTGCGTTACATGGAGGAGTCGGTCCAACACTGAGAAGCCTTTCTTACAAGCATCCAACAGGTTCTGGTTCAGAGTCAGGAAGAAAGGAGGAGGGGGGGTAGGACGCTAGAAAACTGGAGTATTGACAGCGCCGATGTGTTTCGCAGTGTGTGTGTGTGTGTGTGTTTTCATGCACCGAGCTCTGAAGGACTGGGGGGGGGGGGTGTCATGTGTTGACAGTGTGATCAAACTCACAAGCATGCAGACAAATCCACATGTCTGAACGGACACCGTGGGCATTCCATGTGAAGGTAAAATGTAAACAGATCGAGGGCCGAGGGCCGAGCCGCCGCGTCCAGCCCCGACCGTCCAGGGGCCTTCACCTGGGCAGGGAGGAGACCTGGACTCCCCGGACCCGACTCTGGATCCGGTGGAGGCCTGGAAACACTCTGGTCTCTCTGAGGGATGAGAGGAGGAGCCGAGGGTCCTGTAGTTGGAACCCTCTGCATCCTCCCATTCCTCCTCCTCCTCCTCCTCCTCC
>JAFEUB010001545.1:0-57500 GCA_024529925.1 Ophthalmolycus amberensis | reverse complement strand
GAGGAGAGGGACGTGAGAAGAGAGGGACGTGAGAAGAGAGGGACGTGAGAAGAGAGGGACGTGAGAGGAGAGGGACGTGAGAAGAGAGGGACGTGAGAAGAGAGGGACGTGAGAAGAGAGGGACGTGAGAGGAGAGGGACGTGAGAAGAGAGGGACGTGAGAAGAGAGGGACGTGAGAGGAGAGGGACGTGAGAAGAGAGGGACGTGAGAGGAGAGGGACGTGAGAAGAGAGGGACGTGAGAAGAGAGGGACGTGAGAAGAGAGGGACGTGAGAGGAGAGGGACGTGAGAAGAGAGGGACGTGAGAAGAGAGGGACGTGAGAAGAGAGGGACGTGAGAGGAGAGGGACGTGAGAAGAGAGGGACGTGAGAAGAGAGGGACGTGAGAGGAGAGGGACGTGAGAGGAGAGGGACGTGAGAGGAGAGGGACGTGAGAAGAGAGGGACGTGAGAAGAGAGGGATGTGAGAGGAGAGGGACGTGAGAAGAGAGGGACGTGAGAAGAGAGGGACGTGAGAGGAGAGGGACGTGAGAAGAGAGGGACGTGAGAAGAGAGGGACGTGAGAAGAGAGGGACGTGAGAAGAGAGGGACGTGAGAGGAGAGGGACGTGAGAAGAGAGGGACGTGAGAAGAGAGGGACGTGAGAAGAGAGGGACGTGAGAAGAGAGGGACGTGAGAGGAGAGGGACGTGAGAAGAGAGGGACGTGAGAAGAGAGGGACGTGAGAGGAGAGGGACGTGAGAAGAGAGGGACGTGAGAGGAGAGGGACGTGAGAAGAGAGGGACGTGAGAGGAGAGGGACGTGAGAAGAGAGGGACGTGAGAAGAGAGGGACGTGAGAAGAGAGGGACGTGAGAGGAGAGGGACGTGAGAAGAGAGGGACGTGAGAGGAGAGGGACGTGAGAAGAGAGGGACGTGAGAGGAGAGGGACGTGAGAGGAGAGGGACGTGAGAGGAGAGGGACGTGAGAGGAGAGGGACGTGAGAGGAGAGGGACGTGAGAGGAGAGGGACGTGAGAAGAGAGGGACGTGAGAAGAGAGGGACGTGAGAAGAGAGGGACGTGAGAGGAGAGGGACGTGAGAAGAGAGGGACGTGAGAAGAGAGGGACGTGAGAAGAGAGGGACGTGAGAAGAGAGGGACGTGAGAGGAGAGGGACGTGAGAAGAGAGGGACGTGAGAGGAGAGGGACGTGAGAAGAGAGGGACGTGAGAGGAGAGGGACGTGAGAAGAGAGGGATGTGAGAGGAGAGGGACGTGAGAAGAGAGGGACGTGAGAAGAGAGGGACGTGAGAGGAGAGGGACGTGAGAAGAGAGGGACGTGAGAAGAGAGGGACGTGAGAGGAGAGGGACGTGAGAAGAGAGGGACGTGAGAGGAGAGGGACGTGAGAAGAGAGGGACGTGAGAAGAGAGGGACGTGAGAAGAGAGGGACGTGAGAAGAGAGGGACGTGAGAAGAGAGGGACGTGAGAGGAGAGGGACGTGAGAAGAGAGGGACGTGAGAAGAGAGGGACGTGAGAAGAGAGGGACGTGAGAAGAGAGGGACGTGAGAAGAGAGGGACGTGAGAGGAGAGGGACGTGAGAAGAGAGGGACGTGAGAAGAGAGGGACGTGAGAAGAGAGGGACGTGAGAGGAGAGGGACGTGAGAAGAGAGGGACGTGAGAAGAGAGGGACGTGAGAAGAGAGGGACGTGAGAGGAGAGGGACGTGAGAAGAGAGGGACGTGAGAAGAGAGGGACGTGAGAGGAGAGGGACGTGAGAGGAGAGGGACGTGAGAGGAGAGGGACGTGAGAAGAGAGGGACGTGAGAAGAGAGGGATGTGAGAGGAGAGGGACGTGAGAAGAGAGGGACGTGAGAGGAGAGGGACGTGAGAAGAGAGGGATGTGAGAGGAGAGGGACGTGAGAAGAGAGGGACGTGAGAAGAGAGGGACGTGAGAGGAGAGGGACGTGAGAAGAGAGGGACGTGAGAAGAGAGGGACGTGAGAGGAGAGGGACGTGAGAAGAGAGGGACGTGAGAGGAGAGGGACGTGAGAAGAGAGGGACGTGAGAAGAGAGGGACGTGAGAAGAGAGGGACGTGAGAGGAGAGGGACGTGAGAAGAGAGGGATGTGAGAGGAGAGGGACGTGAGAAGAGAGGGACGTGAGAAGAGAGGGACGTGAGAGGAGAGGGACGTGAGAAGAGAGGGACGTGAGAAGAGAGGGACGTGAGAGGAGAGGGACGTGAGAAGAGAGGGACGTGAGAGGAGAGGGACGTGAGAAGAGAGGGACGTGAGAAGAGAGGGACGTGAGAAGAGAGGGACGTGAGAGGAGAGGGACGTGAGAAGAGAGGGACGTGAGAAGAGAGGGCAGGGACGCAGGCTGCTGCATCAGACAGCCAACCACAGCATGGTGATCGCTATGATGTCACCACAGAGGTTGTCAATACCGTTTATTTCTGTTCTTGGTGAATCTGATTGCTCACATTTATTCCCACGGTCTTTTTAAGACCAGAAGAATGCACAGAGAGCCTCAGACGACAATTCGATGGCGTTCCTCTTTAAGCGTTGCAGTTGCTCTGATGCTCTGATGTTTCACGGGTCAGCGGCTGGTTTTGTTTGGCTGCGTAACAAACATTCTTTATCTCGCTTTAGTTCTTCACCTCGTTGCTGAGCGTGGAGTCTCTGTGGACGAGTCGCAGGACGTGGCTGTCGATGCTGCTGCCCGACGACAGCTTGGCAAAGATGGCCGACTGCATCTCCTTCTCCCTCTGCTTGACGATCACCTCGCAGGCCTTCCACTCACGCATCACCTGCTGGTAGCGCTCGCTGATCTTTGCATCAATCTTCACACAGAAAAAATAAATAAAAATCACACGTTGCTTTTTCCTTTTCAAAGGAAGAGACGCATGAAGAGACGGCGTTAGTTGTACCTGGCTCGTGTCCTTTTTGCCCATTCCAAACTTATAGTGTCCCAGCAGGAAAGGCCACACCTCCTTCCTGATGTCATGCTGCACGCCGCCATAATAAACCAGCCTCAGCAGCTCCAGCTCCTTATAGTTCTACGCACAGACCAGAAGAAGAAGAAGTGAGTGCTGAGAGGAACAAAGAGGGAAGAGGAAGTGCATCAATAATGGAAGGAGAAGAAGAGTGATTGTGACCCGTTGAGAGGGAAAGACACAAACGAGTGCAGGAAGATGAAGCGCACAGATATGAATAGAGTGCAAATTAGCAGCGATGGCTTTTGTTGGAGTCGCTGAAAGATCACAGCGGCTGCTTTAATAGCTACGATGGTATCACACTGCGCTCTGTAACGAGGAACGAAACTCATCAAATCTCCATTAGAGTGAAGAAGAATAAGTCCCGACTCATAATTAATATACAGGAAAGGAGGATTGACTTTTTAATATACGAGGGGAGGACGGAATGATTCAAGTGACGCTTATCTCACTTTATGAATACATTACTGTAGATGAGGCTTGCACAGCACACCGTCACCATGACTTATCTACGGGCTTGATCCATACCAATGACTCAATGATGACTTGGCTGATATTCACTGGCCTGCAGGTGCAGGAAGAAGATGAAGATTCTTGTTTTTGTCGTCGTATTTCCTGAAGCTCTCTGCCAGAGCTCGGTCTATATTTCATTGAGTCTTTCCCACCTTGCAGTCCTTCTGGTACTTGCTCCACACCTCCTTGCTGAGGCCCCCGGACGCCTCGCAGGGTCTGTCTGGAGGGACGATGTTGTGGTTGACCAGAGCTGAGAGGTGAGTCCGCACGGTGGACAGGTGACGACAGTAGGCCAGCCCTGATGGGACGGACACACACACACGCACACACACACACACACACACACACACACACACACACACACAGCTGAGACCAAGCGTCAGTATGTCTAACTGTCCTTGGGTAAGATGTTGACATGGAGTGTACCCACAGACTGTATAAGAAGTGACGGCACTCATCGGGTTGTGGACTGATGTTTTGAAGCCTCGAATTCTGTGTTTTGGCCGTTGCCATTTGTTTTTTTGTAACCAGTAAACAGGAAGTGACCATATCTGGACTGAGGAGGAGTGACGTAGAGACGCCGTATACGTCTCTGGTAGAGACCTGTCAATCACTGTGTAGCCCCGCCCTAAAGCATCCCCTGCTTTATGGTCTGTGTGACTCTAAATGGACCATAATGTACTAAATGAACATCATGCTGTATTGAAGAAGACTTGAAACTAGAGATTGAGACCATAAACTCATGTTTACAATGTTTACTGAGGTAATAAATCAAGAGAGAAGTAGAGTCATTTTCTCATAGACTTCTATACAATCAGAGGAGTCGCCCCCTGGTGGACATTAGAGAGAATGCAGCTTTCAGAGGTTGTCACCTGAGTGTAAACAATCTTTGAATCACTATTTACAGAATATTTGTAAACCTAATTGTTATGTTGGGCTCAATAAACTTTTGGAGAAACAATAAAGTCTTCAGACTGATGCTGTAATTAAAAAACAGGTCTCCTCTGAAAAACAATATTTCAATCGACACTATAAATGCATTATGCTACCCAGCAGTTTATTATAGTTTGCAAACTTACAACTGTATTAGGAAGCCATGTCTGCTTCATTGAGCTTAACATCATGGCAAAATTACTTTAAATTACTTTTACATCAATTGTGCTCCAGCAGGGCAATGTTGCTATTGTTTTCTGCAGGCAATATACATATATATATATATATATATCTCTATATATATATATATATCTCTATATATATATATATATATATCTCTATATATATATACATCTCTATATATATATATATATCTCTATATATATATATATATATATATATATATATATATATCTCTATATATATATATATATATATATATATATATATATGTATATATATATATATATATATATAGAGATATATATATCTATATATATATCTATATATATAGAGATATATATATATATAGATATATATATATATATATATAGAGATGTATATATATATATATATATATATATATATATATAGAGATATATATATATATATATATATATATATATATATATATATATATATATATATATATATAGAGATATATATATATATAGAGATATATATATATATAGAGATATATATATATATATATATATATATATATATATATATATAGATATATATATATATAGAGATATATATATATATAGATATATATATATATATATATATATATATATATATATATATATATATATATGAATACTGAGATGTACTTACATCCATAAAAGGCTCTGGAGACAATCTGCCTCTTCATGTTCTGGCAGAGCATCTTGAGAGGAATACTGAAGGAAAGAGAAGAAAACCAACATAACTATGAAGCACCGTCTGATTATTCTTTAACAAATGTTTTGTGCAAAGGATCCGCTGTTATAAATATCATCAGGAGCACCAGAATGAGGCAGATTATCTGTCTCATGTATGTCTATCAAGATGTAGTAACAGTTTCAGCAAACATAACAAGAAGTATTTTTATATGAATGAAACCTTTTGAAAGGACGTACGTGTGAATGTCTGATGTGTTGTGTATGCAGGTGCAGCCGCCCAGGAAGTTGAACGAGGCGTCGCTGCCGGCCGAGGAGCAGGAGAGGCACAGAGGATCGTGAGCGGCTGCTTCGGCCTGGTGCCATGATGAAGGGCTGCCTCCGAAACCCTGCATCTCCATCATCTCCCCGTGGTCTGAAACCAGAGAGAGCGAAAGTGAGAAGAGAGAGAGAGAGAGAGAGAGAGAGAGAGAGAGAGAGCGAGAGAGCGAGAGAGCGAGAGAGCGAGAGAGAGAGAGAGAGAGAGAGAGAGAGAGAGAGAGAGAGAGAGAGAGGTCTCTCAGTGCTCTGAGACAAAAAGGACGCTGCTGTACGACTCTTACATATTATGACAGAGGCCCCTCAGCTCAACCATAAATACATATTTCCATGTATTGTTATTCGTGACGTCGAGAGATGAGGAGGTGGATGAAAGTTTTTACACTCATGTTACATGTGAGAGCTGGAAAAAACAAGCGCAGAGAGGAAACCAAAAAGTGGAAAGAGGGAGGGCGGGGGGGGGGGGCAGTCGAGGAAGCAGGAACGGCAGAGTGAGGATGCAGAAGGGAAGCCATGCTGGTTCAGTTCATCCACAGGTGGAGGAAGAGGAGACAGCAGAGCTCAGGGAGAGAGGAGGAAGAGGAGAGGAAGTGAAGGAGGAGACAGGGGGTGAGGCTCGGGGGGGGGGGGGGGGGGGCATGCAGGATGCATAAAGCCAGAACAAGAAATCATCTCATAAACAACAAAAACAAACAGACACCAGTAAAATAAAACGTCACACAGAAGAGGGAGGAATAAAAAAAGAAGAAATCATAAAAACTTCAACATTAAAATAAATGCTCTTCACCTTAATTCTTCAGGTTGGAGCTGATGACCTGTCATAAATATGAAGCTGTGCTTTTTGGTCATTCAATAAACCCCCCAAAAAACAAATAATATTAAGAACGGGAAAAAAGAAACGCAAACAGAAAATGCTGCAGCGAGACCGACATTGGACCCCCCCCCCCCCCCCCCCTCTTTACTTTAGGACTAGACGGGATCAACAGCGGGTTGGTTTTTTTGGGCACAAACGCTCCAAGTCTCTACTACTGCGGAACCCCACAGGACCGTAATGAGAGGGGGGGAGTGGGGGGGGGGGGGGGGGGGGGAGGTTGGTGGCGAGGTTAGTGAAGAATTACAGTGAACAGCATTGCAGCAAACGACTGCACAAACAGAGGAGGAAGTCAGAGAAGAAGAGAGAAACCAAAACAAACAGAGGAGGAAGTCAGAGAAGAAGAGAGAAACCAAAACAAACACAGGATTCTTTTCTTTTCATCACAAATACGTAGAAACACAAAGTCGTTCCTTAAAAAAAACAATGACAATGGGTGCATAGTCCCCCATGCAAAAAACTGTCAGGCATGTTGCAAGTGAGAAATGAAAGGACAAGAAGAAAGAACGTCAAACTAAAAAGTGCAAAATAAAACCAAATTAAAGCAAATTATCAAAGCGATTTTTGGCCATGACAGCAGAAACCCAAAAGTGTTTGAGGCATGCGTCCAGAGCTCCACCACAGACTGCAAGAAGTGTTCATCGTCGCCGTGACGTCACCCTTTGGTTTGTGCACTGATGTGATGAAGCCTCGAGTTCGACGATTTCACCGTCGCCATGTTTGTTTCACATTCTCAGCACGTTTCTGTTTTGGGTTTTTCATGTTTATTTTGAAATTGGCATCATTCGTGAAGCTGCAGCACGTTTCTCCTCATGGAGACATATTTAAGCGATGAGGCCTTGATAACGGCCGCTGTGACAGAGCTATGGAGAACATTGAGTGACACATGTTGTGAACGTTAAAGTCTGCTTTACCCCTGAAACTAAACAATACCAATGGAATGGCATGTGGCTAAAGATTACCAAGCAGACATTCTGCATGTCGTGCATGATGGAGACACGAGATGACATTTATCTCACGCCAGAGAGTTTTCGGGGCTAAAATAAAGAACCCATTTCCAAAATCAAATCATGTTGTTTCCTGTCCCTTAAAAATCACTTTCATTTTCATAATGGCGGAGGACAGACAAACCATTTATTATCTTTCTACCTGAACGAAGGCAACTCCCGCCCTCTCCACACTGTTGGGCTCAGCCTCAGGAAGCACACACACAGGCAGACGAAGCTGGGAGGGGTGGGAGGTGTGTGTGGGGGGGGGGGCATGATGGGAGGGATGCAGGGAGGGATGTCTGAAGCCGGGGGTGAGGTTCTCAGGAGCAGGGTGGGGTTGGGTTTTGGTGGGTGTGTTAAGGTGATAAAAACCTTTCATGACATTAGGGTCTGTGAGGTTCCGCGAGCAGATCATTGAGATCATAGCATGGAGCCTATCTTCCTCTTCCTCGTCGTCGTCCAGCGACGGAGCACGGCTGCCCGTGATGTGGTGGTAGTTTATGGTGACTGCTTGCACCAGTGGGACAACAAAGAACACAGTTAGAACAGTGTCACCCTGCAGGCCTCTGAGGAGAGCATTGTGGGGGGAAAGGACGCCACACTTGCACCCGCACTTTGCAAAACACATCAAGCAGATATACAGTTCTTATTTTATTCAAAGAGGCAAAAGAGAGATGAGATCATACTGTTGTTGTGTGCAGCCTCTCTACCGCCTCGGTGACGCTTTGCACCGGCGTGCACGACGACGTAGACGTGTTACTTACTGGCGTCTTGGCGGTATCCGGGGTAGACGATGCGAAACACGTAGTCGGCAGCCGTCTCCTCCTCGACGCTCCCGTCCTGGTCGAGGAGCCGGGCGGTGCTGCTCCTCTTCTTCAGTTTAGGGAACACTTTTCCCTGAGAAACACAAACAAAACGTATTCAAGTTTACAAAAGGTTCCGCTGCGTTTTTATCGGCCAGACATTTTGGGTTGCCAAATAGGAAAGAAAACTCGGAACAAGGTTTTGCATATGTTGCCCCGGCTCTAATGGTTTTAATTGCTCACTGGAAGAGATCCTATCGGTCACTGATGCTATAGACCAGAAGACAATTATTGAGAAAATTGGAGAATTATGGGATAAGAAGTTGGCTGAAAAGCGACTGGGAAAAAAGAGTGGAGTACCTCAGGGATCCGTTATGGGCCCAAAACTTTTTATACTTCATTATTTTTTAATTATATTTAAGTACCGAATTGTTAAATTTCTCATTTTTGCAGACGATACAAAGATATTTTGCTCTCGGAAACATTTTAAGGAACTTTTATTCTTTTGAAAACAAAATGTATGTTTTATTTTGGAAATCGTAGAGACGAAAATCGCACAACGTCTCTGGTCAATCACCGTGTAGCCCCGCCCTAAAGCATCCCCTGCTTTATGGTCTGTTTGACTCTAAATGGACCATAATGTACTAAATGAACATCATGCTGTATTGAAGAAGACTTGAAACTAGAGATTGAGACCATAAACTCATGTTTACAATGTTTACTGAGGTAATAAATCAAGAGAGAAGTAGTCGTTTTCTCATAGACTTCTATACAACCAGAGGAGTCGCCCCCTGGTGGACATTAGAGAGAATGCAGCTTTAACACATGGAGCATTGGCTTCACTTTTTCAAACTTGAAAGTGCTGCCCGGTTGTGAATAAAACTCCAACAAGGTGACTCACCTTGCCTTTCTGGGACCAGAGGGGGGGCTCCAGTTGACCCCGAGGTAAAAGACCCGTTTCCAGACAGGAGAGGAAAGCCAGCAGGTGACCACCGGGGGGGAAGTGGAGAGGCGGCCGCTGGATTCCATCCTGACTGACCAGAACCAGTGTGCCACCACAATCAGCTGGAAAAAAACATTCACGCAAGGATGAGACAGGAAAAGAAAATGATGCACATTAACAGCAAAAGTTACACTTTAATCAATACGTTGATATGAGAGCAGCTCAGGAAACACTTCATGAGAGAACGCTCTTCACACAAAGTGACTGATGAGGAGGAGCGTTCATACTCACGGCGCTGGTGACAGTGGATACAGACGATCTGGCGCAGAGGGACAGTCAGAGCATAGTCCCAGTAGATACTGACAGAGACGGAAAGACATCAAAGTTATCATGGTCAAATAAAAGTTAAACCAAATCAAACAGTGAAAATATTGTTTAAATAATATAAATAAAAAAACGATATCCTCTAAGATTAACGAATGTGAAACAATATTGCCGGGTTAAAAATAAATAAAAATAAAAATAAATAAAAATAAAATAAATAAAATGAATGAAATAAATAAAATAAATAAAATAAATAAAATAAATAAAATAAATGAAATAAATGAAATAAATGAAATAAATGAAATAAATGAAATAAATGAAATAAATGAAATAAATAAAATCTATTCTAACCTTGGGGTAAAACAAAGGTGTAAAATGAGGCTTCAGAGGAATCATCCGAGTGTCATCAAATGTTCTTTAGGTCATTGATTTATTATCTAGAAATACATATCGGTGTGTTTCGGCCACCTCTTCTCCAGGTCACAGTCTCCCAGCGTGCCGTTGATGAGCTGGTTGGGCGTCCACTTCAGGGTCAGGTTATCTCCGGCCTGGTGGAGCGACAAGTAGCCCCGCAACACCTCCATCTCTTTCTTGAGACGGAGACGGAGACAGAAGAAGAAGAAGAAGAAGAGAGGAAATAACATGAGGGTTCAGGTGTGAAGTACCTCTGAAATACACTTAAACCTCAGACTAGATGATCTGAAACAGGTCTTCAGGTCCTCCGAGTGTATTCTACTATAATGTAATTGTATATCTTTATCATATTCAAAGAGGATAAGTTCTGAGATGCTTTAAAATACTGTTGAATAACATATTTAAATTTTAAACAGACATTCACCGACTTCTTTTGAAAATATTTTGACTTTCACAAATATGTTCTTATTTGGGATTTGTTCTCAGATAAAAAATGAATCTTTAAAAGAGACACTTGCACACATTTGATGGCTGAATTGTTTGAGAAAAATTATATATATTTTTGCATTTTTCTTCAAGTCTACAATTGTACAATAAAGGATTTAAATTATATTTTTTGGACATTTATTATATTTTATATTTATATCTTATATTTAAGTTTACCTGCTAATTCGGATGAACTGGAACACACCTTCATTTAAGAGGACAGTGAGATTCATCATTATGAGGAACAGAAGTACGAAGAAGAAGACGTCATTAATCCTGCTGGAGACTCTTCTCAGGAGGATGTATGTGGATGAGGCCTTATGTTCTGGTCCGGGACTCAGAGCGGAGCATCGTCTTCAGCACGCGGCTGCATTCATCTGCATGAGCGCCGAGCCTCGAGCGTTAGAGCCGCTCAGTCAAAGTCTGATGCTCATTGCAGCTACTTGGCAGCTCAGAGCACACAGCAGACAGCTTTCATTTCAAAGATCACACATACTAAATACTGTGTGTGTGTGTGTGTGTGTGTGTGTGTGTGTGCAGCACTATAATCGACCAAAATAACCATCACTGGCTGTGTATGTGTTCACCAGCTGTCTCTCCGTCTGTGCTGCATGTTTATGTCGGCTTCTGCTTTTACTCCAGAGCAACGGTACGCCAATAACAACCGTCAAGTAAACTCAGTTCAGGAACCGATCGATCTTCACTGCCTGGACTCGTGCACGCTGCCGGATCGACTCTTCTCTTTTACGTTTCTTAAGGTCTGGAGAGAATATAAATAAAATGTTGAAAACTAAAGTTAGAAATTTAGCTTTTTTCAAAGACTTGTGGGAGATTTTTCTTCTTCATGATCGCTCTTTATGGAAGAATTTGTTTTGCGTCGCCTGCATTCTGGTGAATATTTATGCATCAATTTATGGAGGAAAAACGTTCAAATACTTTTGTTATCTCTGCTGAGTAAATTTGCTCACGTCAGCATGTTTCACTCCGTCCGCTTTTGTGTCTTTAACCTCTTTCAATGTGCATGAAGCACCTGTTCAAGTTAATGACACGTGAATTATTTAATTCATCTCTAAACCCCTGGACTTTGACAGCTCAAATGTGTTTCCGCTCGATTTTTGCTAACATTCAAAACACCTCCAACATATTTGTGTTCTCTGCAATTCAAGAATAAAGTTGGAATATTTTGAGAGAAAAAGTTGCAAAAGTTCAGCAACACCAGTCCGTCTGACAGACACGTGACGGCGGCTGATACAACGCGTAGGGGAGCGCTTGTGCTGCTCTTCATCGCTAACAGAGAGCATCAGGATGTTTGTCTAGTGGTCCTCAACTGAAAGCACATTAGTTAAGTGTGTCACATATTTCACACATGCACCGAACATGAAGTGTTACGCGTTAAAGAACGAGTGGGATCAGGACCACCAAGTGTTTCTCAACCAAAATAAAGATCACATAAATGCAGCACAGATATTTCCAGGTAAATGCGTCTGCTCTGTGGGATTATTGGAGAAAACCAACTTGGAGTTTAGTTGTAGGAGAGAATCTGTTATTAAAGCCGGTCACAGGGTCGTACCGGCTGCACCCGGACGTTGTTCTTGCCGTAGAGAAGATGTGTTCTGGAGTTCTGGTGAAGAGGACTCCACGTACTCCCTCGCTGACGCAGCAAACCGGTCATCTGACATGCTGCCGCTCGACTGCCTCTTACGGATCTGCAAGAGAGAAGATTTATTGTTCTTAAAAACAGCCAAGTTCGTACAACTTGCACATCCCACACAAGCTCAGCACCGACTCCCAGCACCAGACGCCGACGCTTGATGTAGGAACAACGGCCTCCACGCTCACCCCGAGGGCGGGCCGGCGGCCGGATGAGGTGTCTTGGCCCCGGTGGGCTCCGTGGATACGATGGCGCTGGACGAGCTCGTTGGCCGAGGGGTCGGTCCAGAAATGATCCGACGTCTTCAGTTTGGTGTATTCCAGAGCACAGGGCCCCACTGAGAACACACCGCACATTATCAGACCCACCGGCTGCACAAGTTATCAATTCAAACCATTCGGAAGTTCACTGTATTCCAACAAATGACTGAATCTAATCTGCCCTACCGGGGCCTGTAGTGTTTATGTTATGTCTGACATCTTAAAAATGTTAATGTTAATGTTCAGCTTTTGTTTGTATTTTTGCTACTTCAGTCTGAAGTTACTTATTTATTGTTGTTAATGACAACAAATACTGACTATGGTCATCAGACTTTAATCCATACGAACAGATACAATCACCTTTAAAACGTTACTCACAGGAGGAAATAGTGCATTTGTTGGGGACTATTTTCATCTGTGGATTAATCCACATTTAGTGCATCACATTGAGCATTTGGGGCAGCAGGACGGTGTGTGTGTGTGTGTGTGTGTGTGTGGGATGGTGTGTGTGTGTGTGTGTGTGTGTGTTGTGTGGGATGGTGTGTTTTTAAATAGTTCATGTACAACAATAGAGCTCTATGACACAGAGGAAGGCTCTTGAGATACACACATATCACTTGTTAGATGTATTTATTGTTGGGTCTTTTCTTAAAGGTACAGGACTATTTATAGGAAAATAAACGTAACCAATAATCGTGTATTTAACTCCAGTTTCAGAGCAGCTGGTAAATAACCATAGAAAGATGTAAATAAGCAGATTTATCTTTCGTTTAGAAGGTACAATTAAAATTTAGTTTCATATCTATTCTCATTATTATCCATCCGAGATCTTCCTCATTGTTTTGGTTCATTTTGTAGAAAGAAAAATAAGTAAAGAGGTAAAACACACCAAAGTTTACATTTTGTAATAACTTGTCATTTATAAGTGCCTTCATCATTTCAAGAGTTAATTATTTAAAATACATTTAGTAAGTTTAAGGGTCCAAAGTCACAGATTGATCACCGTTTTGTGTGCCGCAAACCATCACATATTTGATAGTAGTTGTGTATCGAATGTGGAGATGGTGATGTGCGTTTGTGTGCCTGCTGTTCCTCACGTGTCCACCAGGTGTCTCCAGTGTGTCCTGCCTCTGCAGCTCGTTGCCTCCTCAGGCAGAGTGGACTGAGTGTCTCACTGTTCACGGGGTCTTCTTCTGGTTCAGTCAGTTCAGCCGTGTGTTTTATTTTCCCGCCTCGCTGCATGTGTGTGTCTCTCTGTGTGTTCAATGTTCTGACACACGCTGAGAGGACGACGCTCTACTTTGTCTCACAAATTGCTCCGAGAGTCATTTCTCTATGACTGCAGATTCCTGTCGTGACTAATGTCTAATTGTCTTCGCCACGCGTGAGCCTGGAGGGGATCATGCGTTTGGTCGTGTGTGCGTGTGCATCTGTCTGTCTGTCCACAGCTGATCGGACACACTGGACCCATCAGCCTCGTATTGTTTTGTGCTGATTCATCACTGCGTGCTCAAGGACTTCTCTTGTTTTTGCAGTAATTCACAATTCTTTAAAAAGATATTTTATTGATACAGTCACAGGTGTGAGTAGTAGTAATAGTAATAGTAGTGAGCTGTGAGTAGCATTTCTTCTTCACAATTAACACTCTGAATGATTAAGGCACTTGAAATTGACACCGTAGGACAAAATTCAAACTATACTTTGGAGTTTAATTTTAACTTCTTTACTTAAGATTTCTTTAGTTGTCTTTTTCCTTTTATAAAACACTGACGACGAGGAATATCTTGGGTCGATAATAATGAGAATAAATATGAAACAACATTTTATTTCGGAGATATCCCACAAATATGTTCTCCACCAATCATGAACCAGGAAGTATAAAGAGCACAAAGGTACACACAGGATGAGTTTGGTCGAATCAGTCTTTCCTCCAGCAAACTTTTGTCAACGTTGATTTATCCGTCATTTGACTTCCGTACTTCTGTAGTTATTTCATCACAAACCCGATCTTTTCCTAAACCTAACCGAGTAGTTTCCTGTGAAGACCGAAGTTTATTTTGAAAAGACTGTACACTGACACGTGTTGCTCGAGATTTGTAGGAAAACGCACAAAATAATTTAGGACATCGTACGTGAGGATACGTCGCACTAGTTTTTCCTTCAGCTCAGTTTTTTTCAAGTCTAATAGCTGATTCAACAGCACAGAGATGTTGTTGTGGGTTCTGTGGTTTTGTACTTTTTGTTACTGGCCTCTGGTGATGTTGGCAGTTAAAGCTCAGTGTGATATACTCACCCAGCAGGGCTGCCAGGATGGGCCCGAACACTGAGTCATGCATCAGAGCTTCCCTCTCGTAGTATTTACTGCAGAAAGAAAACACACAGACGAGAAAAAGTGAATCAAAGGGAAACATTATCAAACTACCGGCTGCAGTGCATCCTGGAAGCTGGATCACAAAGACAGAAAGCAGCTACGTCAGAGCTCAACTTAAGTTATCTGGTACCACGCACGGGGCACCGCTGCAGTCTCATGCTAAAAACAAGACGTAAAACATACAGAAGAGATTGTATTTTAGTTATATAACAGCCGGAATCATGACTTTTATAGCTGCTAATAAATAGTGCTACGTTTACTATGTTCCTTAAAGGGATTACAGCAACTCGAGATGAGCAACTTCCTCATTATTAATCTCTTTAGACTGAATACGATGACAATGGGACAGGAAACTGTTGCCTTTTAATGAGCTGATTTTATATCATTCCTGTTGTTTATCATGCTTTGAAACTTGCTGCCACAGTAATGGAGTTTCATCTCGTATCATTTTATTTCTCTCACAAGTTTCCTTGACTTTATCAACAAGAACCACACAACATGTTCCGAGGTGAACTCTTCTCCATTTTGTTATTCACGTTGTACGTCTGTGAACCGCGTCGATGCACTTCACGTTTGAGGCTTTGATCAGTGAAGTGCATTCAACATCTTGTTGAAACACAGAACAAAACAAACCCAGAGAGAGAAAACCACAGAAGAAGAATGGGATACTGAAATAGGCGACTCATCATTCTGCTTCAACAAAAGCTGTGAGTCAGCTGCCGTGAAACGCCAGGCGAGCCAAGAATTAAAAGAATAAAACGCATCACCTGGAGTTGTCCACGATGTACTGGACCACCTTGTCCAGGACCTTCTCGAACAGAGCCGTCCGGACCCAGATGTGTTTGATGGCCTGGGCGGAGAGCGGCTGAGGGGGCCGGCAGGTGGTGGAGGAGCCCTGTCTCCTCAGAGGTTCATGACCAACGCTCTGGGTTCTCCTGCAGGGGAAACAAAGCACGGGTCAATACTCCCGAAGGACAGTACAGAGAAGAGTCCACGCCTGTTTTCAGCGTCCCGTCTGCTTAACGAAGACCTTTATTAACTGTTAAAGACTGAGACCACGAGAGGGGACCCACAGAACAGGAGGTCTTTTCTACCAGCTGCCATCAAACTGTAGAGCTCCTCCTACTTCTGCAGGAAATAATGTGCAATAATCCTTTTTAACAGAACCATATGTTCACTCTTTAACTTGCTGTCAGACAGAAATCAAGCTGTTGTCTCTACTCTCTTCAAAGACACAAGACTCCATTGATAGAAACCGTAAAATCACCTCACAGAACGAGCGAGTCGCTGGTCTTCTGTTGCCTCCATCGGTCCGTTTGTTTGTGTTATTGTGTAACTTTGGTGTTTTAAGGCAGATTCACCAAACTCAGCTCTTGTTTAGACGTCTAAAATACGTCCACAGCAGTACTTTGTTTTGCTCCCGTGCTGGTACACCATGTACTGTAGTAATACTGTAGTAATACACTGACTATGAAGAAGTACCTCACTTCAAAACATCCCTTTAATGTCTACTATAAGACGCCAATTATGGTTTAACAAGAGAGGAATTAAGAGTGTAGTAAAAGTAATAGTTGACTCAAAACATACAACTTAAAGCTACACATCTGCAGAAACGTGTGCGCGAATAAAGTTGGTACAAGGAAGCAATGTGAAGGCTAATAAATGGAAATGATTGACCATCTGGAGGCAACACTCAACGGCATAACGAGCTGTTAAATACCGGCGTTCATTGCAATCATAAATCTGCAGCATGCCGGACACGAAGCTGCTCCTCTGTGTTAGAGAGCCGACTGAAGTAAGTCATGAACAAGGAGGAAGATGCACGACGCAGAGAGGAGTGAGATCTCTGGCACCTCGGCATCAATCAGACGTAAAACATCCACACACTTCAACAAGCTGTGGGGGGGGGGGGGGGGGGGATTGGCTCGGCTACCGCAGTCACGACGTTAGCAATCCCCCCCCCCCCCCCCCAGCATTCATGTGTGTGTGGAAAGTCACGATTTTTGCAGTCCCCTACCACTGTGAAGAAGCATGTCTGTGTGTGTGTGTGTGTGTGTGTGTGTGTGTGTGTGTGTGTGTAGGATGATGTCAGAGAAGAGACAGAATGTAGAGGAGACTTCCTTTTCTAGATCACAGCTGCAGAGTTTTGCTTCGACGTGGAACTTGAGCGTCTCCTCCTCAACTCTTCATGTCAAACTTTCCGTTCGAGCCTCAACTTGTTTCTTTTCTGCTGTTCTGTATTTCACTTCTCTACACGGTCACAGGATGATACTCCGTTTGTTCCGGTAGATGTGACAGAAGAAAGGTTGATATCAGCAGTTTTTTATTACAATGAAGTCTATAATTTTAACTATAAAACAGATTTGTATTCTTGTAGCTGCTAGTTTAAGCTGTCTGAGCACAACATCTCCAAAACCTAAATAAGAGCTAAATAAGACTGTAGTGTCCACCAGGGGGCGACTCCTCTGGTTGTATAGAAGTCTATGAGAAAATGACTCTACTTCTCTCTTGATTTATTACCTCAGTAAACATTGTGAACATGAGTTTATGGTCTCAATCTCTAGTTTCAAGTCTTCTTCAATACAGCATGATGTTCATTTAGTACATTATGGTCCATTTAGAGTCACACAGACCATAAAGCAGGGGATGCTTTAGGGCGGGGCTACACGGTGATTGACAGGTCTCTACCAGAGACGCATACGGCGTCTCTACGTCACTCCTCCTCAGTTCAAATAAGGTCACTTCCTGTTCACTGGTTGCAAAAAAAAAACAAGATGGCGGCTGCGAAATCGCTGAACTCAAGGCTTCATAACATCAGTCCACAAACCAACAGGTGACGTCACGCCGAATACGTCCACTTCTTATATAAAGTCTATTCTTGGATACCAGGGCGGGAAAAAGAAGAAGCCGAGTCGTGGTGTGTGTGTGTGTGTGTGTTGGGTTTCGAGCATTACCATCATCGTGTTTATTTCTGCTGAAAAGTCAGACATTTTAACTTGGAGTGTAGAGATTCACTTCCTTTTGGAGCCTGAAGCAACCATTTGAAACACACTTAAACACAACATCTTCACCAAGCCCACACACACACACACACACACACACTGCTCTGCCTGTAACTACCATTCACTTCACCACATTAACTCTTAATTCCACTGCTGATGTCTGCTCATAATCTCTCTCTCTGTCTCTGTCTCTGTCTCTGTCTCTGTCTCTGTCTCTTCTCTCTCTCTCTCTCTCTCTCTCTCTCTCTGTCTCTGTCTCTCTCTCTCTCTCTCTCTCTCTCTCTCTCTCTCTCTCTCTCTCTCTCTCTCTCTCTCTCTCTCTCTCTCTCTCTCTCTCTCTCTCTCTCTCTCTCTCTCTCTCTCTCTCTCTCTCTCTCTCTCTCTCTCTCTCTCTCTCTCTCTCTCTCTCTCTCTCTCTCTCTCTCTCTCTCTCTCTCTCTCTCTCTCTCTTCTCTCTCTTTCTCTCTGCCGCTTTTCACCACCGGTGGTGCAAAACCACATTGCCATAGTAACCAGGGTAAATGGGAGATGGAGCTCTGAGGTGGGATGACAGGGGGAGGGGGGGCATGTGTGTGTGTGTGTGTGTGTGTGTTTGTGCATCCTGGTGGAAGGGTGAGACTCGTGCAAACCAGATCCATACGCAACAATAGGCTTCGATGTTGTGTTTCTGGGGAAATAAAGGCCGATGAGATGTGACGGATGAACGAGAGACGGCGGCTGATGTGAAGACGGAGCGCCCGGCGGACCCAAACACGTTTAACTCCTGATTCACAACGTGTGTCAGTCGCTACACCATTCTGACTGAGAGCTGTTGTTTGTGCATCAGTGGTGTGTGTGTGTGTGTGTGTGTGTGTGTGCTTGTTGCACTAAAGCTTTCTCTCCTCCATTTGGGGAAACCTCTCTCTCTGCAGAGAGACATGTGGCTAATGGACAATTAATGGGCTCGCAAACAGCTCGGCTAGTACCTAAGTGCCTGCAGATGAAGCAGTTTATCATACTCTGTGTGTACACAACATGCACGCAGAAATACATACGCAAACACGTGAGCAGGTCGACACACACACACACACACACACACCTACCTAGCAACAGGCCTGAGGCTTATCGCACTGTGCACACAGATTGCTCAGCTTTAGTAAACACTCAGCTGACCAGAGGCTGTGTGGAGAGTATGACCTGGTGTACGACTAATGGAAAGACTGTTGATGCCTAAATGAATCTATGTATGTAATACTTTAAAACTGGCAGAAATGTCAGTGTGAAGAGCAGTGTGCAAAGCCTGTGTGAAAGTAATGTACCGTGAGACCGACCTGGTGAGTTCAGACTGCTGCTGCAGCTGCTCTTGCACTTTACGGCAAACCTCGCCGACCGTGTCGCAGACTTTGCCGACTTTGGTGAAGAGGGCGGCGATCTTATCGCTGCGGAGGAAACCGGCCGCCCGTCTCTTCAGCAGGTGACCCAGGCAGGCCTCGATGGCAGCTGGGGAGAGAGGAGGACAAGAGCAAGGGGTGTTAATCTCGACATATTATAATATCTATACAGCATTTTATTTATATAGCACCTTTATGAACAGAGTTTACAGAGTGCTGTGGACAGACAAAGCAAAAGCAAGGCAATAAAACAGCAACAGAAGTGAAAGTGTAGCAGTGAGCTGTCAGCACAGTCTCCAGTGCAACACCGGTAATAATAATAATAACTATAATAACAACAATAACTTCACTGCTGTGCTTTGACAGACAAAGCACAGCAGTGAAGCCCAACCAAGTAACATTAAACCCTGAATAAACAGATTAAACAGTCAAATAGATTAAACAATAAAACTAAATCGATACGATACGAACAAACTAAGAAATAAAACAATTTAAAAAAGGAAAAAGGTATTAACAGTAAAATAAAACAGTAAAAAGACAACATCGCATAAAACAACAGTCTGTAAAATGTGTTTAAAGAAGTGAGTAAAAAGAGATGATTCTGATCTCCTCATCTATATATGCAGTATAATATATATATATATATATATATAATAATAATATTGTATTATATTATATATTATAATATAGAGAGGAGGCTTATATGTCCCACATGAGGAAGGCAGCAGGTATGAGAGATTATTAGCCAAATGAAAGGATGGAGGACAGTAAAAGATAATTGGTTCAAGTGTGTTCAGAAGCAGAAATGAGGAGAACGGCTCATCAATTCATCAATTTATCAATTTATCAATTATAAGAAGAAATATAAGCCGAGACTATAATTTGGGTTTAGAAGTGTGTTTTAAGAAATTATAATAGAAGTGATTAATAATTCATAATTAATGAATCATAATTAGAAGTGTTTTGGAAATACATAATTAGAATAATCATAATTGTAGAAGTGTTTTAGGATTTGTAGTTAGAAGTGTATCTTAGTAGAATTTGTAGCACCTTCATATCTATGTGAAGCTTTTGCCAAAAGTTGCAAATTCTTATCTTTTATATAGAATGTTTATCATAAAAGGGTGAAGCCATAACAGACAGTCATTGAATGTATTTAGAGTAAGGCTTAGGGACAGAGAGATTTCTAGACAGGCAATTACAGATCACACCCGTGCGAGGGTCCTGCGAGGAGGAGGAGACTGTTGAAGTTAGCCAATAGGAATTGAGATAGACAAAAGGGGGGGAGTTTCAAACTGTATGAGGAAGGGCTTCGGAAAGTTGTTGGCTCTCTTCTTGCTGTGCGCCCAGCATGGAAACACGTGTTTCTAGGCTGGGTTGCTAGTGAATAGCTTTTCCGCAGATCATGTTATATTTTATATTCTGTTTGTCGTGTACTTCATTGTGTAATTGTATTAGCTTCAGTAGGATTAAATTCTTTTTAATTGTAAACCAGTTTTTGGGCGATTTATTAAGAAGCGACGCTGCTGTAAACTTCAGTACCGCGTGCTCTCCGGCCTTCACTCTGTGGGGAAGATTCAAGCCTCCACAACACTGCACAGGCGTGTGCTTTTAGAGACTTCTGGAGACAGCTGATTGGCTTGAACTGATGAAACAATGACTTTATTGGACACGGTATTTGTGGAGCCTCAGTCTAAAGCTGTTCCACGTCAATAGATCACCGACGTATCGACTCAAAGATCGACGATCCCATCATCATCGATGCAAAGTGTGAAAGACATTTTTTTAAACGGATGTTAAAGCGCTTCAAAGGAATATCTGTTATCATCTCGTATCGACAGCGGGCCCCCGAAGACCCCTCACTGCTGACCAGGGAACCAATAGAATATTGATTTCGACCCGATTGACTGAAGAAGCTACTCACAGAGATAAGATGAAGCTTACTGACGCAGTGAGTGAGATGAATGAACTGTGTGAGATGTATCAGGACAAACGTCTTGATATTCATCCTCTCGCTTTCAAAGACTCACAACACAAACGAGAAACGGAACAGGAGAAGATACGATGTTCCATCAGACAACAAACAAACTGAAGAAGTGGGGAGAGCAACCTCAGACTGCACATCATCTCCAGAGAGAGAGGAGCAGGGATGGAGACAACAGAACACTTCTGAAGAGGCACAACGATGAAAGATTGATTTAGAAATGAACGGGAAGCAGTGAAACTCTCTTCTCATATCTCGATCTCTTCAACGCCTGAATGGAACGCTGAGGTGGTTTCGAGCAGTCGGATTTCAATCCGCCTCAAACGCTTCTTATTTGCATTCACACTTGAATTGTGTGACGGCTATCTGATCCGCCTGAGATGAGTGAAGTAGTTAATGCAAACAGGGTGCAGCACAAAGGAAGTCTCATGAAATACTGCATATGGTAAAGAGCTGCAAGTCGATATATACACAGCAGAACCCTCCCGGGGTCTGCTGTGGTTCTCTTGCAGCGTACCGCGGTCCCTCGTACAACCGCTCGTTTGACATCTCACTGGAAGTTACTCCTCGTTCTTTCTGCATTTTCCGACGAAAGTCCTGCAACACGGGTCAATTCCAGCTCATTGCATGAATACAGTTCCTTCAAAATAAACTTTCGTCTTCACAGGAAATAACTTGAGTTTAGACAAAACTACGTAGTTAGGTTTGTGAGAAGATCCTCAAATATTTAGGTTTAGTAAAAGTAAAAACACAAAAAGGCAATGAAACCATGAATTAGGTTTACGAAAAGATTGTGGTTTGGGTTAAAATTAATATAAAGTGGTGTTACATAATTACAGACGTTGTGTGGCAAATCAATCAACTTTAACTTCTCATTTTTATTGTCATTGGTCTTCTGGAGGAAAGTCGAGACGTTAATGTGACTTATTCACCTTCCATCCCGCCTGCACTGGGAGAGTTTGTCTTTCTACTTCCTGCTTCATGATGACGTGGATCAGTACAGAGTAAAGGTACGCACGCTGTATGAGAACAGCCGTCCTGCGTCGGTCGCTCCCCTTGTACCTCCATAAGACTGGATTGACTATATTACAGAAATGTAAAATTAAAACAGGGCTTTTCTCATCATGCCGTGCCTCCATTAGTGATAAAGCCAGTTGGCCGATGACTGCAGTGGGAGCTGGCTATTGATAGGAACTCGCAGGATGGTTGTTGGCTGGTCCGTCTGCGTGGTTGGAGTTAACTGTTGCATAACTGTGTCCATGTGTAGGAGTCCAAAACTTCTCCACAACATTTACACGGATAACACAGCTCGCCCTCACTAGCCTCACGGATGGGGGAGTCATGTTGCGTAACGTGTGATATCTCTTCAAACGCGTTATTTGCTGATACGTGCGTGTGATGAAACGTAGGCAAAAGGAAAATCTGTTTCCCTGAAAGCCACACAGCCCTGAAATGAACACTGTGCATGTGTTATTAATAGAGCAGCCCAAAGATACTGCCATCAAAGAGCCGGCGTCACCGTGACTGGCTACACCTTGAAGATGAAACAGGGTGTGAATATACTGAATCAGCTGCTCAGTCTATTGTCAACAAACAGGAAGTATCCAGCAGCTTCTATCTGAATATTTGAGCGTAACGCTGATCCCACATAGAAGATTCACCTCTGCAACTCCTGTTGATTATTCTATCAGACATTACTCATGTTATACACACACACACACACACACACATATATATATATAACATATTTGTGGCATTAAAGAAGATAAATGAAGAGGAACCCTCGTTTGTTTTCACTGGGTGTCTTCATGGGGATGTGGATCCTTCAGGTCTATCTGAGGAGAGACTCTGGTTTGTGTCTGCAGTGTGAGACTCACACTGATCGGGTCTCGTTCATGCCCTGGTCTCGGTTTAAGTGGTCTGACACACAGTCAATGATTCAAACACACCCCCAACCGGGTTCTGATTGATACAAAATAGTAAATGAAACATGATGAATCGTCATAGATTAAGCTACGCAGCAGTGTATAAAATAATCAAAATGAGCCGAACCTTTATTCAGCTGCAACTCAGCTTATCAATGATAATCCAATCATATAATATACATGATTCCGCACGAGTGCAGTGATGAAACCAATACCCACGGCTCTCAGAGGCTCCGCCCATACTCATAGAATTAAGTTACGATGCGTAACTGATGGTAATTGATCTCAGTGATTGGGGGTTAGAAGGAGGACATGATGGCACGAACTGTAAAGTGTGGAGGAGGAGAGCCCACGAACAAAGGAAGGATTGGTGAGTGAGAGAGGAGGGGACGGCCTGAAGCAGCTAATGGGCTCATTAGGAAACTCACGTCCACGTAATGACCTGCCAACCAATGGACGTCCGGGGCTCCAAGTACAGACGGATGAGCGCACAGAAATAGGAACGCGATGGTGGAGGAAAGTAACAGAGGAGGACGATGTATATTTAACCAGTATAATGATGAAGGGACACATAACCAGGACGTCCACTTCATCCTATTCAGGCTGCAAATAGATTTCATTGGATTTGTATTGTGAAAAAATGTAAAAGTATACATGGAGATAAAAAGTATCCTGTTAATCAGAATGAAAATCTGATGACGAGCAGTGAATTATAGAAATCAAAGATGTTACATCTCAGTTTTATATCAGTTTAAATCCCTCATCATTACATTATACTGTGAGCTGAGCTCATGAGGTTCTTGCATGTTCTTGTCTGTTTGCTACTTGTATTCTCAAACTGCCTGTGAGATTCCACGGAGGACGACTCAAAAGTCATTTTCTTCGCTGTGCAGGTCCAAACTTTTATACAATCAAGTCTCTCTGACAGGCCATCACTCGTGTGAACAGAAAGGAAAGAGAGGAACAGCACAGCGTCTGACGTGAAGCCAAAGAAAGACAAACACCTTCGGCCGGTGACAACCTGGTCGTGCTGGCGACTGGTGCCGAGCAGAAAGCCCAGAAGGCCAAACGGGCCGTCCAGACAGCATCAGAGTCGTGACTGCAGAACCCGTGCTTTCAGTTCGACTCGCGTCTCAGTGCAGCGGCTGCACTGAGACGCACATTGGAGCACAAAACTGTGTTTCAACAACCCCGATTAACTGTCAACTCCACTACTTCTCCATCCAGGCTGCGGCTGCATTTATATTACTGCTGATGAACAGCCAATCACATCAGACACGGACAGAAACAGAGCAGCAGATATTATAATATGACATGTGTTGAAACTGCTTTGTGAGGAAGTTTATGTGTTGTAGTGGGAGATAATCCAAATGCAAACGAATGGTTATGAATATATGAAAGTGGTTTGTGTGTGTTATGGATAAATACAAGTGAGAACAACAACATGAAGTGAAATGCAGGAACCTGAGAAGATAAATTACCCAATATAAGGCGCGCTAGTCTCATTCCTATCTGTCACTTCTCCCCTGTAGTCTTGAAAGGTGGCTGTGGATGTTTTATTTAGTTCTCTCCTTCCCACAGAGAACAGAGCGGCTCGGTGTTCAAATCTGACAAAATGTCCATGACAACATCTCAAAGGACTCCTGGAGCGATGCAATCCTCTGCTGACCTCTGTTCCAAACTAAATACACCACGACTGACACAACCCTCGAGTGGAGCCAATGTTCTAGTGCCTTCAACCTGCATTCTCTCTAGTGTCCACCAGGGGGCGACTCCTCTGTTGTATAGAAGTCTATGAGAAAATGACTCTACTTCTCTCTTGATTTATTACCTCAGTAAACATTGTAAACATGAGTTTATGGTCTCAATCTCTAGTTTCAAGTCTTCTTCAATACAGCATGATGTTCATTTAGTACATTATGGTCCATTTAGAGTCAAACAGACCATAAAGCAGGGGAATGCTTTAGGGGCGGGGCTACACAGTGATTGACAGGTCGCTACCAGAGACATATACGTGTCTCTACGTCACTCCTCCTCAGTCCAGATATGTTTGTTTTGTGACGCAAAACACTTTTTAAAATCTGATGCCAGAGCATCCGGACGTAGAAATCCGATTGGAATCGCAATTCAAAACATCTCCAAATGTGGTGTAGATCTGATTTGCAAAAATCATATTTCATATAGATTTTTACCGTTCAGACTTTCTAAACTCAAGCTTGATACAGTCCAGAGACGGACTTCATGACCCATTAGGATTCTCCAGCTCTGGTTTGTCATTTCTCATCTCATTAAGTCGGTAAAACAGAACAAATGTCAGCAACTGTTCCACTGCCAAAGCTGTTCATGTGGCTGTCTCTGTCCGTCACCGAGTCTGAATTACAGACCGACCACCGAGGACATGTTGTGTCAGTGTTTCTGTGTTTCACACATGTCGCTGCAGCACAAAGACCGTATCTTTTTACAAAAACAATGGAATGCAAATTTTTAAATGTTTTCCATTGAAAAAACCATCTCCATCTGCTGAGTTCTTTCTGCCCGTTCGTCTCCACGCTCTCTCTTTCTCTCTCCCTCGGAGCTAATTGAGAGAAGAAATGAACCAGAAGCCACGAGAGACGGTAGTGAAGCGTCAGGTGTTCCACTGATTAGAGCCACGTCTCCATGGCAACGCTGCCATCCTCAGATAAGCGTCTGCGCCTCGTGACAGAAAAAAAAACGACGACGCTAACTCCCAGTAATACGGACAAATTTAGACGACACGTGCACACGCTCACAGTTTGCGTGTACGACGCATCTCGTCTCTCTGCTTGTGGTCTTTCTGATGCTCATGCGAGGAGACGAGCTGTGATGTAACTCTGCACCGAAAAACAGTTCCTGTAAATGTTGGATTTTACAGCCTCACGGGGATGATGCCACTAGACTCTTTTTTATCACCATTTTTATGTTGTTTTTTGTTGCCACACGCAGTCAGGAGCTCTCGCATTATGTTCTTGTGGAGGTTGGAGCGACCTGCCGTCGATCATTCGCTCTCATTGCTGTCAATCGACCGCGAGGAGAAGGTCAGAGCCTCGCTGCTGCTTCTGATGCACACAGATTCTCCTTTTGCTCATTTTTCACATGAAACTGAAACTGAACCTCACAGTACGTATCAAACAGAGCGAGAATCAAGCAGAGGGTATAAAGCAAGAGGCAGAAGTGAAGCCGAATGCTTCATGTGTTAAAGCTGCATTCTCTCTAGTGTCCACCAGGGGGCGACTCCTCTGGTTGTATAGAAGTCTATGAGAAAATGACTCTACTTCTCTCTTGATTTATTACCTCAGTAAACATTGTAAACATGAGTTTATGGTCTCAATCTCTAGTTTCAAGTCTTCTTCAACACAGCATGATGTTCATTTAGTACATTATGCTCCATTTAGAGTCACACAGACCATAAAGCAGGGGATGCTTTAGGGCGGGGCTACACAGTGACCTGCCAATCAGGACAGAGGCGTAGCAATGCTTATTCATGTCACTGTGTACTATTAAATAGCCGTAAACTTGTTTTTGGGAGTTGTCGTGTTTTCCCTTCATGAAAGTTAATTCTAACATTTTGGTCGCCAAAGACACTCTTTACGAGTCGGCTGTTCATTGTTTTTAACCAGTAAGCACATTTTTGTTTTAAGCTAGCCAAAGAGCAATAACAAAAAATTTAACGAAAATGTTTCTAAAATACGTTACCCATCCTAATATCACAGTTGATTTTTGGATGCACTTGCTAACCAAGCTAGCGCTAGCAAGCTGGTAACTTGCTGTGCTAACGATACCTCCTCCCCAGCTTCACCTTCTCGTCCAAATATGGTCACTCGTGGCTTAAAAAAACCCTAAAATGCCAAACTCAATGCTTCAAAAGGGCAGTCCACAAACCAATAGGTGATGTGTACTTCTTTAAAACGGTCTCCGGTATTTAAGGCCAACTGTAAAATCCGTGGGCTGTATTTGAGTTTATAATTATTTTCTGTGTAAATCAAATGTGTTTCAATCTGAAGGCCGAACATCTGTCTGCTTCTGTAACAGTAAATCAGTGTTATCGTCACAAAACGTAACTCACGACTCAGCAGCTGTGCGTGTTTCGCAGAAGGATGAATCACAGAATAACAACTTGATATTTAAAGCCACGAATAAACAAATGCAAATCATTCTCGCTGTGTGAAAACGACAGATGCTTTCTTTGTTTTGTTGCATCTGCCAGTGAGACATTGTTGTATTTAATTGGTCTCATTTTGAAGGGATCCGAATAATTAAAATTACATTCTCATGTTTAATGGGAACGTTTTTGAAACAAACAAAGCTCTTATCTGATGGACATAGTTCATTATGACACCAAACAGCCTTTCCTGTGTGTCTCCCAACAGTTTAGTTTCACAGCAACAATCTGATCCTGAAATCAAACTCAGGTTTGAGTGGCTGCACTGCTGACGTTTCGAGATGGAGGCCAGTCTTTCAAGCCCCTCCTGGTTTGCTTCCTCTTCACATTAGTCGTGGCTGAAGCTCTCTGAAGCTTTGTTTAACGCACCGAGGCGTCAATAGTCTTTATCCTCCAAAACACCAGAGGACCAACAAACAAAATGAACGCGTGAATCCGGCAAAACGCCACGAACAAACCTCCACAACGCTGAGGTGGGATTGTAATTATCTGTAAACTCATATCTCATATTCACGGACCACTTTATTACCTTCATACGAGATCTGTGAAGAAAGAAGTCAAGTATTAAATGTATTATAATGAATCAAAGGTTGAATATCTTGTAAACTATTTGATTTGGCTGCAAAATATTTACTCTTATTTATTCTACTGAAGTACCATCATCCTCCCACTCGACACTGAAACAGGTCTTGAATTAACAAAAGGGAACGTGTTCATTGGCATTTACGCCTTAACATTTCAACTCGTGTTGTTATTACCTTTGTGCCATGAGTGAGTTTGAGGCTCATATTTAATACAGTCTTAATGAAGAACACGAGAGCATTGCATTGGGTTGATCGGTGGGCTTTAAAGCAGATTTAATCAAGACGACGTTCTGTAGGTGTAATAACGCTTTAAGGACTTTGTTCGCGCGCCAGAAACCAATCAACTGTGTTTCACAGACGGAAGCAGCCACAGTGTTTCCGCTTGATGTCATTCTTGCTAAACGTTGCAGGAGGTTTGCAGAGCCAAGAGGATCACGCTGCAGCTCTGAAGCTGAGCATCACCGACTGGTGCAGGTGTTTTCATCATACTTCCTCAAGTGTCCACTTTGTCATGGACACACACACACACCACACACACACACACACACACACACACACGAGACTTGTTTCGGGGAAATATGCTAAACCATTGAATTGTCCTGTTAACGGTTGGTTTGTTTTAGCTAATTAGCTACAGATCGTTAACACACACAGCACACGTCGTTACATTGATTTAAATTCCTCACACAGCGATTGGTTTCCCTTCTTCTCTCTTCAGCATGATAATCCATCACAACAATCAAAGCAAACACCAATATGTCTCAGAGTGTGTGCATGTATGTAGGACGATGTCTAACCTCGATAGGGCTGGGTATCGTTGAAGATAATTACTATACCAGTACCAGTACCCTTAAAGTGATACCAGTACCAGTACCCTTAAAGTGATACCAGTACCAGTACCCTTAAAGTGATACCAGTACATACTTCATTTGACCCAGCGTGTCCTCACCAAGAAGACGACGCTGGTGTCAAAGAACCCATCGGCCTCGCGGACCCGGTGCAGCATTCCACCTTTATCATGTTGCTATTATGATTTCCTGAAATAATCATTTTATGGTTTAATGGGCCAACGTTAAAGTTACTGTGAGGAACGTTTAACTGGTTCTGAAACAGTCTCTGGACCCGCTGGAGGGAAGGGAGGCACGGGAGAACCAGAACCAGGACTGAGAGGGTCAGACCTGCTGCAGTAACATGAGAGGTTTACTAAAGAGACTCTGGTGCTCAGAGACACTACCACTTTAGTCCACAGGGGGCGACAGAACCAGCACCAAATGAAAGATTCTTGCAGTACCTTTAAATCGAAGAAGGCCTGCAGTGATTCGCAGTGAATAAAAAATTTGAAATTTTTCTCCATCTGGGTACAAAAAGGATAAAACAGCTATGTATTTCTGCTACTACTGACACCCGATGTCATTTTAATGGAGTGACAAAGTGTTCGGTGTCTTCTGTACTGTGAACTAAATAGTCTCTTCCACTCGGTCTCCTCTCATCTCGCCATCATTCGGTCACGCTCTCTGCACAGTGAAGCACCCACCGAGCATCGGACAGCATTTCCTGGAACGGAGCTCGGATGACATGTTTATTAAGGCAGAACGCCTCAAAGGCGATGCCTCCCCTTGCGTGCGTGAGCGCCTATTCTGCCCTTTAACTGTATGTTTCTTCTTCCTTCCGATTCCTGTGCACCCGGCTCTCAGCAGCTTGAGACTCACGGCTTTCTTCGGAGCCGTGATGCTCGGCAGACCGGCACCAGGAGTCCTGACCGCCTGGTGAGATGCAGCAGGGAGGAGGCCCAGATGGAGCGGGAGGAGGGGGGGGTTGTGAGAACCGACACCCGCTCTCACCTCTTCCCTCGCTGGTCTTAATCCCTCACATCCCTCTCGCTGTCCTCCCTCGCAGCCGGTTGCAACCTCTCTCACTCCCACGCAAACAGCATGGCCTCTCTAGCTTCCACAGCGGGAAAGAAACGGAAACACGGCACAAGGAAAGGACGAGAACGTCGGAAGGAGCAAAAAACAACAAATTCAGATTTAAGCGTTTGAGCGTTCGATAGATGTCTGTCAGTCACCGTGAGGAAACGTACTATTGGTGTCTGAATTATAGGTGGATGAGTCACAGTTTCCTGACATGCTGACGGCATATGTCAGACGGCGACAGATGGGCAAAGAGCTTGTTGGCACAGATTGGCAGATAATAAACAAACTTCATCGGCTTTACAGAGCCGGTATTTACGGCGGGGCCGCCACTAAGAAACCATATTCTTAATCCTCCTTACAATGAGAATGGTTGATTATTTCTTAGAAATGCCAAAACAAAACACAACAGACCGTTTTTGAATCGCTGGGAACAACTTGGAGTTGTGGGAGGCGATTCAGAGGTCTGGACTGAGGCAACAAAATGACCTGATTTCACCACTGAAATAAAACTAGACTGTAGACTGGGTCCAGAATCATCTGAATGTATAAAAAAGTGACTTTACTTTGAGTTTACTCACTCACAAAGTTAGTTCTTGGCTCTTAAATCATGAAATCAGTTGATGTGCACATACATTTATGAGTATCTGGAGTGTCTGCCAACCCACAACTCTGTGAAATAAGACGACCAGTCAGTGTTTTCGTGGGCTGCAACTTTGCAAAAGTGCACCATATTTTTCTCACAAGCCAATCAGAGCAAACTGGGTCTTTACTGGAGGATCTCTGAAAGAGACAAAAGGTGAATACAGGTATATTCAAACAGACAGGATGAGAAAAATAATGTGTTTTTCGAACATTAAAGCGTGTAAACATGTTCTAGTAGAAACATTTAACACAAGTATGCACCTGGAAATGAGCACGATATGTCCCCTTTAATGTTTTAATGTCTAAATGCATGGTTCTCTTTAAAATATTACAATTCGACTGACATTTAGCGGTTGTTTAGCGCATGCATTTGTTGTTTTGAGACTGAAGACTATGCGAGCAGAGACACCGCGGCACAGCTGCCTCCTTGAAAAGCACCGTGACGTCAAACAGCCGTCAGACCTCACGCATCACAAACAGTCCGTTTAAGTTTCAGCTGCACATCAAGCATCCTCAGCAGAAACATAAATATCGGTGTGTCGTCGGGTGTGTTTTTGTTACACCGTTACCCCCCCCCCGGTGAGAAGCCACATGCAAACAGACACAGCAGCCTCCCTCCGACGCCGGCGCTTAATCAGCCCCAGACTGCCTCTGACAATCACCGTGATTAGTGCTCCGCTCTAAACATAATGAGCACATCTGTCTCCTCGCAGTGGAAGCATTGATTCTCCGTAATGGGACACGATGCCATGTTAAGAGAAGGGCTGCTCTGAAAAACGCCATCCAGCTGCCGCCGCGGCACCGCTGGAAGCTGTTCGTTTGGTGGATGTGAAGTGGAGAATCATCCGACAGCTCACTCTGAGTGAAATAAATTCAAAGATCAACTATGATCTTCCATGAAGGGATGATACGGCTTTATGTTTAGGCTGTTTACATTCAACTCTCAAGTACCACTTTCTAATAGGATAGCCTTGACAGAATTTATTCATCAATGGTTAATAAATTATTTACTAATGCTTTATAGAACAATTATAAGCAAATAAGAAGAACTTTTGGCTTGCCAGGTCGTGAAAACTTCTCTCTCTTTCTCCAGCATGGTGCTTTGTGTTTTGGCTCTTTAGTTTACTTCTCTCTTGATTTATTACCTCAGTAAACATTGTAAACATGAGTTCATGGTCTCAATCTCTAGTTTCAAGTCTTCTTCAAAACAGCATGATGTTCATTTAGTACATTATGGTCCATTTAGAGTCAAACAGACCATAAAGCAGGGGATGCTTGAGGGCGGGGCTACATGGTGATTGGACAGGTTGCTCCCATGCCTCGTTTGGTCTGTGTTTTTGTTTTACAACTTTAACCCTTTCACAGTGTGCTTTCACTTCATGAAGGTTAATTGTTATATTTTGGTCGCCTAAAAATGTCTCATTCGGTTGCACTTAGCTCCGCCCTCTTGTATCACTTCTGGTTGCAAAAAAAAAACAAGATGGCGACGGCTAAAAACCAAGATGGCGATGGACAAAATGCCAACCTTGAGGCTTCAAAACATCAGTCCACAAACCAATGGGTGACGTCACAACGACTACGTCCACTTCTTATACCGTCTATGTCTCTTTGCTACTGTATGCAAGCAGTAAACCATCATACCTTTAGACTTTTTATCTCAATGTATGCACAACTGTGATGTCTTGAGACTAGACCTGCACAATGAGGAAAATATGTGAAGTATTGCTAAGACCATATGACTTTTATAGTAGCTGTACATTTCCTTCGTCAGCCTGGTTGTAGAATTTATTTTGTTAAATATAACTATAGGCTAAATTGGACTCGTCCCCATTTGGACTTTAGCTTCACTCGATCTACAACAGAGTTGGACTCGTCTTAGACTCGACATAAAGGATCATATTTTAAGTCTTTCTTTGAAATCCCTTCTTAAAGCTATTTCTCTGTGAGTTCTGGGAGACAACATCCACATCCATCCACTGCTCTGTGCAGCACAAACCGAGTGGGTATCTTTCAAAGTTATGATCTGCTTCTGTACCAACGTCCCTCTTCATGTCACTCGTTCTGTTCCTTGGCTCAGCAAGGAAACACTGCTTGTGGGAGTATTTTAAAAAACAGTGTAACTTCTGAATGATATCCACTTGATTTGTCTGCCGAAGCCTCATTTCAACATTAACATCTGGACTTAAGTAGTCATTTTTTGCAGGAAATGAGCAAATAAGAGAGGATTGTTACAATGAAATGGCTTCGGGAGAAGATATCTTTGCAGCCCGTATGGATGAGAGGAATGATTACAGCAGCCAAACCTTTTGTCATGCATGTGCAAGTGTCTGGATTGTTTTAAGATGAACTTGAGAGGCTCGCAGAGAGAGAGAGTCTGTGTGTGTGCAGTATTCATGTGTTTGAGAAGGTTGTCAAAGATGAACAGACGTGCAGAGTGAAGGGGTTTGTCATATCTGTGAGAGAATTCTATCAAATTGTGTGTTTGTTTCTTTGTGCATCCGACTCGTCATAACGGCATCCTGCTTGACTCACCCGACGCCAACCAGATGCAGATCGGTCCCAATGCCGACCTGGCTGACTCCCTTGACCATATCCGCTCTCCTTCCAGCATCCTCCCCGTCCCACGCAAGAGACTCACTCCACACTGAATCTGTCAGACTCAGAGGGCCCTGATCCTCTGCAGGTTTGCCAGAAAAACACACAAACAGACACTCTGCAGCCAGACTGTGTGAGAAAGATCCTGAAGAGTTCTACCTGTCGACAGGTTCCTTTGTCCTGCTGCTCATCTTCAAAAGCAAATATCAGCGTTTCTCTCGATAGAAGTAAACCACACACACACACACGAGAAGGATTTTCGTGGTCCTTGTTGATAAATAGCAGCACCCATGCAAGACCCGCCGGCGGGGTTGAAAAACATGTTTTCTTTAAACAATCACCAAACCTACACGGTTTATCAGAGCCACAAGCTGTGAAAAAAACATCATCAAATGTTCATCTTTCCAATGGTCTTTGAACACACCATGTGTGATGAACGCTTCCATCAGAGAAACCAAACCAAACGAAGCTTAAAATTGTGATATTTCATCAAAAACATTTTATTCTATTATTATTCGATATTGCAGAGTCAAACGAGGCCACAGAGTCAAACGAAGCCACAGAGAGTCAAACGAAGCCACAGAGAGTCAAACGAGGCCTCAGAGAGTCAAACGAGGCCACAGAGAGTCAAACGAGGCCACAGAGAGTCAAACGAGGACACAGAGAGTCAAACGAGGCCTCAGAGAATCAAACGAGGCCACAGAGAGTCAAACGAGGCCACAGAGAGTCAAACGAGGACACAGAGAGTCAAACGAGGCCACAGAGAGTCAAACGAGGACACAGAGTCAAACGAGACCACAGAGAGTCAAACGAGGCCACAGAGAGTCAAACGAGGACACAGAGAGTCAAACGAGGCCACAGAGAGTCAAACGAGGCCACAGAGAGTCAAACGAGGACACAGAGAGTCAAACGAGGCTACAGAGAGTCAAACGAGGCCACAGAGAGTCAAACGAGGACACAGAGAGTCAAACGAGACCACAGAGAGTCAAACGAGGCCACAGAGAGTCAAACGAGGACACAGAGAGTCAAACGAGGCCACAGAGAGTCAAACGAGGACACAGAGAGTCAAACGAGGATACAGAGTCAAACGAGACCACAGAGAGTCAAACGAGGACACAGAGAGTCAAACGAGGCCACAGAGAGTCAAACGAGACCACAGAGAGTCAAACGAGGACACAGAGTCAAACGAGGCCACAGAGAGTCAAACGAGGCCACAGAGAGTCAAACGAGGCCACAGAGAGTCAAACGAGGCCACAGAGAGTCAAACGAGGATACAGAGTCAAACGAGACCACAGAGAGTCAAACGAGGACACAGAGAGTCAAACGAGGCCACAGAGAGTCAAACGAGACCACAGAGAGTCAAACGAGGACACAGAGTCAAACGAGGCCACAGAGAGTCAAACGAGGCCACAGAGAGTCAAACGAGGACACAGAGTCAAACGAGGCCACAGAGAGTCAAACGAGGCCACAGAGAGTCAAACGAGGCCACAGAGAGTCAAACGAGACCACAGAGAGTCAAACGAGGACACAGAGTCAAACGAGGCCACAGAGAGTCAAACGAGGCCACAGAGAGTCAAACGAGGCCACAGAGAGTCAAACGAGGACACAGAGAGTCAAACGAGGCCACAGAGAGTCAAACGAGGCCACAGAGAGTCAAACGAGGCCACAGAGAGTCAAACGAGGACACAGAGAGTCAAACGAGGCCACAGAGAGTCAAACGAGGCCACAGAGAGTCAAACGAGGCCACAGAGAGTCAAACGAGGACACAGAGTCAAACGAGGCCACAGAGAGTCAAACGAGGCCACAGAGAGTCAAACGAGGCCACAGAGAGTCAAACGAGGCCACAGAGAGTCAAACGAGGCCACAGAGAGTCAAACGAGGACACAGAGAGTCAAATGTGACGGGAGCCAAAAAACGCCCCAAAACTGCTTTGGTGGGTTCAGAGGGTTAAAAAGAACCACAGACACATTTAGACTCAGGTAAGACTATTAATTAAAGCTGCACTGGGTATTTGTGAAAGAACCCGATCCCTCAAGGAGTTCGGAGCCGCTGATATAATAAGTTGCCTGGAGCACAGCTTTAATTTGAGTCTGTTTCATACTGTAGGCAGGATTTGTGATTCCATTCGGCCTCTTGTAGAGAGATTGAAAGGTTTCTATCTCTTCTATCGGAGTGAAAACCCCCCCGTGTATTGAATGCGGGGGGGGGGGGGGTATTCATTGCTTGTGAATTAAACTATTTATTTGTGAGAGGAAGATTGAGATGTGACCTCTTTTAAAAGTCATAGCGATACGATGGAACACTCAAGTTTAGCCCCCCCCGATGCCAGAGCTATTTTTTAAAACACTTATATACGAGATCCTCTTCGCTGCTCGCCACAACAACACTTTGTGCGAGAGAAAGAAAAGCTGCATAAATCTGCTGCATAAACACTCGTCACCTGTTCAGCAGCAGACTCTGTGGTTCCCATGTGGGAGTTGGGCAGCTCGAGGAGAAAGTGGGCGGAAGGAGCGAGTGTTTCCCATCCTCTCTGCCGAAAATCATTATCACATCTGCCGAGTTTCATCTCTCCTCCGTGCTATTTTTTTTATATTTTTCTCTTTGTAAACTCTTGCGTCCGTCTCAGGACTCTGGTCGTCGTTCCACCGGTGTCCCGCCCCCCCCCCCCCCCCGACTATCTTACTTTTTTCTATTTCTATCTGCACCAAACTTAGGAGCAGCAGCATGACTCATCCAGTCAGACAGGTGTAGACACTCGCAAATGGATACAAATAGTGGACTCGGGTATATTTATATCAGAGATAGTGCTGGATGAAGCATCTGATGGGTCTATTCAACATTTCTGAACCAAAGAATTATTGCCAGGAATAAATATGAAATAGCCGGAATACATTTCAGTGATGTTACTACACCATCACGTTTATGATCTGGGGTTTGGCGCGTTGAACTTTGGCCTTTTCAATGCGACGTTTGTCATCCGATCATGCCAGAACGCATTAACTGTCAAGTCAGGAGATCGGGTCGTCCTCGCATTGGGATCCGAGAGAATTGCAAAGAAGAGTGTAACCTCTGCCTTTGATAAGTGTGTCATTAATATCTTTAAAGCAGATGTGCTGGTGAGGGATCATAGCTTCAGGAGCAGCCTGAACTCGCTCTGTGAATAAAAGCTCTCCAGGAGCCTCGGTGCAGTGATCACTCACCAGAAGAATTCCCTTCAAGGCTTTGAAAAGAAGTCTCCTTTGTGTGGCTCGGGGGTCTTTGCTCAGAGGTGTGAACGGTACTTTATGTCACCGGCTCTTAAAAAGATTCTGGATTTCTTCCCCATCTGTTCTGGAGATACGCGTGATGTGATGCTGCCAACGGTCGCTTTGAGCACGAGCTGCATCAACAACTTATTTATCATTGTTGATGGATTTTAAAGGTGATTTTTTCCTTGAAGGCATGAAGGTATGAGAGCTACAAATCAACCACCAGTTACATCTAAACAGTAATAAACTATTATGTCACAATAAAACGGGAGAGACATCCACCTCATGTGTCTGTCAACCTGTCGGGCCTGAAGCTGCTGGGATTATTAAAGCCATCGATCACAGCCTGCACATGCACTGAGCTATATATTACATATACGCTGCGTTTACACAGAGACGTGTTGATCAAAAGAGATGATGCATCTGAGCCTGTTGTCAGCTCGCACAGTGAATACTGTGAAGTAGTTAACACACAACACATTCCTATGACCGTAACAAAATGGAATATTTCTGTATTACTGTAAAAATGTAAATTATATCTGTAACACAACGAAAATGTCCTCATTTTCAAACTCCTATGAATGAAATGAAGACGTGTTTTTCTGTCAGCGGTTTGCTGAAACGTCAGTTGGATCTGGAAGTGCCGGAAGAAAGAAGGACAACATCTGGTGAACGTCATTTTAAAAGTGAAGAAGAAAGCCGGCTGTGTGCAGTGACGCATGAACGGCTCTGGAGCTGCACAACTGTGAGAGGTGACAGTCAGCCCGAGGTAGAGTTTGTTAGACCGACAGAAAAGGGAGACGAGCAAGCGCTGCCTAATTAGCTTAGTCTTCATTAGATCTGCTAATGATCTCAGTGGAGACAGCTCCAGATGCACCTGCCACTTATTCTCTCCGTCAGCACAAAAGCTCACCCAAATTATACAACAAAACAAACAGAATCCAATTTGTATTGAGTTTTGACGGGTGTGAAAGTTCACGACGCTGAAAGTCTTTATTTTCTGACCCCTTTAAAAAAAACAGCAAGAAGAGAGTGAATTGAATTATTCTATCCGATTAAAAAGAGATTGTTCGTAGTAATGAAATCACAGAGAACTAGCGTCCCATTAGCGCTGCTGCGTTTTAGCCTCTTTCAGCTCATTGTCTTTGTTGGTCGGGGTCTGTGTCTCACCAGACCTCTTAGGCAGCGCTGATAAAGAGTAAAACTGTTTCTCTCAGAGGTTGGTGGAGACGAAAGCAGAGCCTAAAGTAGGCGGCAACCTCCGGTTCTGCCGAGCTGAAGCCGATGCAGAAGTGTCTTAAAAGCTGCATTCTCTCTACTGACCAGCAGGGGGCGACTCCTCTGGTTGTATAGACGTCTATGAGAAAATGACTCTACTTCTCTCTTGATTATTAAAATACGGTACAGTACGTGCTCGTTGGTTCAGATTAAACTGTATGATACAGAGGATATGGAAAGTGGATGACAGGTGGAGCAGGAACAGGAAGTACTGCGCAAATTATCGACACAAAATGAATGCATTCAGTATTTGAGTGTGGATTTCGTCCGTCGAGATATGTCAAAATTAAAGCATCTGCATGTTTTCTCCTCAATCCCAACACGAAGGCGTTTACGCACATGTTGGAAAGGATTTGATGATTCATCAGAGATACGGAGACATGAATGAGCCGGTCGTGAGGGAAGGAAGCAGAGTGAGAGGAGCGGTCTCTCCAACCGGAGAGCTGCTCGCATCCTCTGCTCAACTTCCTGTTTCCACAGAAACAACCGTGTGTTAATGTTCCCTCCAAGACTATTTACAAGCTCCCTATAAACCGAGAATTCAGCTCAAACTTTACTTTCGTCTGAGTATTATTGGATATCAACAATGCTTCTCCTTAGGCAGAGGTGTTTCTGAGATGGAGGGTTTGTTGTTGACCAAGGTCCACCTTTACCAGCTGCAACATTAAAGTGAAACACATTAAGCCAACAATGATTAAAACAACATCATATAATATATATATCACTCTGCATTATGAGTACATTTAATTTCATGTATATTTTGATGCTAATACTTTTGTAATTTTACTTGAATAACATTTTTAATGCAGGTCTTTCAACAAGTAGAGATGTGAGTACTTCTTCCACCCAGACGGCAACCTCCGGTTCTGTTGAGTGAAGCCAAAGCTTCATGTGTTAAAGCTGCATTCTCTCTAGTGTCCACCAGGGGGCGACTCCTCTGGTTGTATAGAAGTCTATGAGAAAATGACTCTACTTCTCTCTTGATTTATTCCCTCAGTAAACATTGTAAACATGAGTTTATGGTCTCAATCTCTAGTTTCAAGTCTTCTTCAATACAGCATGATGTTCATTTAGTACATTATGGTCCATTTAGAGTCACACAGACCATAAAGCAGGGGATGCTTTAGGGCGGAGCTACACAGTGATTGACAGGTCTGAGACGTATACAGCGTCTCTACGTCACTCCTCCTCAGTCCAGATATGGTCACTTCCTGTTTATTGGTTAAAAAAACAACAACATGACGGCGGTCATATTCCAAGATGGCGACGGCGAGATTGCAACGCCAGTCCATAAACCGACATTTTAGTTTGTTTTTGAGCAACACCGTAATGTAAAGTAATGATACTGCAACGTGAGGTTTGTAAAATATGATCAAACAGCACTTACAATTGTAGCCTTGCTTCATCCCATCAATCTACCAGCTACTTTATCACTAAAGAGATATGGGTTTCATCTCCGCCTCGATTTGTACACTCTGCTATTTCACCTCTTCACAAAACATTACGCTTAGTTTGTCGATCTTCACAGGTGCTTGAATTGTGAATTTTATTTGGGGCTACACGGTGGCGATGTCCATAACTCACCATGTTGATGTGCCGGGATAAAGCTGCTGTGAATAAACTGCAAAACGAGCTTAAAAGAAACCTCGAGCCTCTCAGCGCTGCCTCCAAGGCTCCGAGGGCGGCAATAAAAGCAGACTATTACACTCATAAAGCACTCGGTTTTTCCCAGCATCACAGAGAATGATGTTGTTGTTGTTGGTCATTATATTCCACTGTAATATCACTCGATTCAGCTCACGGAGGGAAAAACACGAGCAGACAGCCGCAGAAGCTCAGAGCTGATATGAATTCTTACTGCAGATGGACATTATTTCTTCAGAGTTAATGAAGATATTCTCTGTGGCTGCTGTAGGTTCACATGGAGACTCATTTGCATGAACGCAGTACTTTTTCTCACCAGAAACCTTTTATTCAATTATTGTTCACCAATAAGTCAGCATATTATTAAAACATATTAAACCACATTGAAATGAGTACGAGGCAGATTCTCTGTTGGCGTTGGCTCCAGCAATCGTGTTGCGAAGTTGCTTTCATAACGAGCTCTAAAAAGCTCGTTATGGCCGAGCGTTAATGCAGCAATTACAGAGGGAGGGAGACGGCTAATGGATGGGCCGCAGCTAGAAACACACAGTTTACCTCCATTTCGCCCTCATTTTGGTAGAATGCATACGAGTCAATGCATTTCTCCGAATCACTTCTGTCCGTCGGCTACATCTAATACACTATAATATGTCCTGTTGGTGAACAACAGCACATTTTGGGCTTTTAGTCCATTTTCTCGTGTTTCTAGTTCCAGTACAATGATATCACAGACTGTATAGAAGAAGTGGACGTAGTCATCGTGACGGCACCCGTTGGTTTGTGGACTGACGTTTTGAAGGCTCGAGTTCGCCAATTTCGCTGTCGCCATCTTGGATTACTGCCGTCGCCATGTTGTTTTGTTCACAACCGGGGAGCAGAAGTGACCGGACTGTGCACCGCTTCTGTTTGAAAATACAGAGTTGGTGATTTGAGCTGGTGGCATCGATAGACCTGAAAGACTATACAAAATAAAGTTTGTATTTTTTATCCTGAAAGAAATACCACGTATCTATGTTTTGCATATCTTGAACATAAACTACAAAATCATTTCAATATGCTATTTCCATTATCTCGTATTAAATGCAGATTCCGTCACTTTTTAGTGTCACAGGTTTCTTTTAAATGTACAGAAATGATCGTACGTTCTACTTTCACAACCCACCGTTTTCCTGCAGATTTGTATCATACTGTCCTGCTGCAGAGAGACATTCCCCCCCACGCAGACATCATCTTGTCTTCGTCGGTAATGAACGGACAGCACAAGCAGTGGCGGCGGTGTAAAGGGCACGCATGAGGGAGCAGCTGCACGCGGGTTACTGCCTCCAACCCTCTGAAATATTTAAAGGTGTTGTAGGCGGCCCAGCAATCATACCTCAGTTATGCAAATCGCATTTCAGGTGTTGCTTCTGATTTAATGCGCAGCCGTCCTCCGTCCCCCAGAATAAGAGACACAGAGGACAGTGTTCACTAATAACATAATCTCCACACACAAAGTCCATTAGCGAAACTCTGAGGAAGCCCGGAGGCGGAAGGAAGAGATGAGTCGCAGCGACATGTTGACATTTGTGCAGATGGAGGACTCTGTATGCTGTAAATGCACATTACTCCTCTCTTGATACTCTTCAGGTTGTTTGCACATCATTTCATTCTGCACACTTTGTCTGTCGACTCATTTTGCAGATCTAACACGAGATTTACAGATCACATTCATGCTCATCAGAGGATGAACCTTTTCCATGTTGGATACTTCACCAGCTTTTAATTTTGCAGAAAATAGAAGTCTTATAATCCAATAAGTGTCTTCCAAAGCAAGATCTGAAGATGCACCCCTCCCCTTTTGAGATCATATAAAAGCCCAATAGAGATTACTCTACCCAATTACAATGAGATGCCATGTGTTTGAAGATTTGGAAGCTGAATGGAGGTGTGTGTAAGGAGGGTAAATCACAAGTTTCATCACACTATGACCGATTATTGTGCAGAAGACAGTTCTTATGAACTTGGGAAAGTGAACTCAGTAAAGATGCACAGAACAAGTCTACGGTCAACGTGATTATTTTCATTAATTGAATTAATTAATTGAGTCATTCCCATTCTTAAGATACAATGAGACAGTGTGTTCTACTAATGAAAAACCTGGAATTAGTTTGGCGTTCGATAGCAGACGTTTGGCGACAGACGGATTATTGGGAGGGAGGCAGAGTCGGTCAGCAGTGACTCATTGCTGCTCGGACGTCACCGAATATCATCAGCATCTGACCTTTTACCTTAAACCTTCCCGAAGAGTCGGCGAGCTCAACGGGCTGAAGACTCGCCTGCATTACAGCGACGCCGTGGCTGGGTGGGCCGGTAGGCCTCAGGACTGATGAAGAGGAGCATTAACTACATACTTTATGGGGCTGGGTGGGCCCGTAGGCCTCAGGACTGATGAAGAGGAGCATTAACTACATACTTTATGGGGCTGGGTGGGCCCGTAGGCCTCAGGACTGATGAAGAGGAGCATTAACTACATACTTTATGGGGCTGGGTGGGCCCGCAGGCCTCAGGACTGATGAAGAGGAGCATTAACTACATACTTTATGGGGCTGGGTGGGCCCGCAGGCCTCAGGACTGATGAAGAGGAGTATTAACTACATACTTTATGGGGCTGGGTGGGCCCGCAGGCCTCAGGACTGATGAAGAGGAGCATTAACTACATACTTTATGGGGCTGGGTGGGCCCGTAGGCCTCAGGACTGATGAAGAGGAGCATTAACTACATACTTTATGGGGCTGGGTGGGCCCGCAGGCCTCAGGACTGATGAAGAGGAGCATTAACTACATACTTTATGGGGCTGGGTGGGCCCGCAGGCCTCAGGACTGATGAAGAGGAGCACTAACTACATACTTTATGGGGCTGGGTGGGCCCGCAGGCCTCAGGACTGATGAAGAGGAGCACTAACTACATACTTTATGGGGCTGGGTGGGCCCACAGGCCTCAGGACTGATGAAGAGGAGCATTAACTACATACTTTATGGGGCTGGGTGGGCCCGCAGGCCTCAGGACTGATGAAGAGGAGCACTAACTACATACTTTATGGGGCTGGGTGGGCCCGCAGGCCTCAGGACTGATGAAGAGGAGCACTAACTACATACTTTATGGGGCTGGGTGGGCCCGCAGGCCTCAGGACTGATGAAGAGGAGCACTAACTACATACTTTATGGGGCTGGGTGGGCCCACAGGCCTCAGGACTGATGAAGAGGAGCATTAACTACATACTTTATGGGGCTGGGTGGGCCCGTAGGCCTCAGGACTGATGAAGAGGAGCACTAACTACATACTTTATGGGGCTGGGTGGGCCCGCAGGCCTCAGGACTGATGAAGAGGAGCATTAACTACATACTTTATGGGGCTGGGTGGGCCCGCAGGCCTCAGGACTGATGAAGAGGAGCACTAACTACATACTTTATGGGGCTGGGTGGGCCCGCAGGCCTCAGGACTGATGAAGAGGAGCACTAACTACATACTTTATGGGGCTGGGTGGGCCCGCAGGCCTCAGGACTGATGAAGAGGAGCACTAACTACATACTTTATGGGGCTGGGTGGGCCCACAGGCCTCAGGACTGATGAAGAGGAGCATTAACTACATACTTTATGGGGCTGGGTGGGCCCGTAGGCCTCAGGACTGATGAAGAGGAGCATTAACTACATACTTTATGGGGCTGGGTGGGCCCGTAGGCCTCAGGACTGATGAAGAGGAGCACTAACTACATACTTTATGGGGCTGGGTGGGCCCGCAGGCCTCAGGACTGATGAAGAGGAGCATTAACTACATACTTTATGGGGCTGGGTGGGCCGGTAGGCCTCAGGACTGATGAAGAGGAGCATTAACTACATACTTTATGGGGCTGGGTGGGCCCGCAGGCCTCAGGACTGATGAAGAGGAGCATTAACTACATACTTTATGGGGCATTTACGAGTGTGATCGAAATCCACAACAATATCAGATTAGATAAAACCACAAATAATGACCGGCACATAAAATGTAACTCTAATATTGAGTTAGAGATTAAATTATGATTGTGTCCAATATCTATTACTTACAGTGTGTCCTTCTCTTGGTTGATTAAACACATTTTAGTGTTCTGAAAGAAGCCTCTATGTTAATGGTTTAATGCATGATTTATGTCTCACCCAATATCAGTGGATACATAAAATCTTGCAAAACCAACATCAGGCAAAAGCCTTCAAGTAAAAGTGTGCTTGTGGGCATCATACTGGTTGTTTTCAAAGGTGGGAACTCACACAGGAAACAGTTTTATACACTTACAATATTATTATTATAGAAGCATAGCCAATTACATCCTGTGGATAAACTAGTAAAATAAATCACAACTTGTGCCTCAGATCAGCCTGAAGACCTGAAGGGACATCACCACCTGGATGTTATGGAACAATTGGGAATTGTGACGGTCTACGATCTGGAACAATCTCTATTTTGGAAAATAAGCTTGTTTGGTCAGATGAGAAATCTTAAAGGGGACATAACATGTTCATGTTCAGGTTCATACTTGTATTTTATGTTTTTACCATCTTTACATGCTTTAATGTTCAATAAACACTTTATTTTTCTCATACTGTTTGTCTGAATATAAATGTATTCACCTTCTGTCTGAAACGAGCCGTTTTAGCGCCTGTCTCTTTAAGACCTCCAAAAAAGTCTTCTCTGATTGGCTTGCAAGAAAAACATGGTGCAAAGGTAGGAGATGGGTGGAAGGATCTTCTAAAAAAACTTCATGTGATTTATAGGAAGGGGAGCTAAATCTGATGTTTTCTGATCTAAACAAACCACAAAAGAACTGACTTTGTCGTCTTATAGATACTTCCAAAAAATTGTATGCAGATGTAACTGTAGTTTATAATGACTACATGAGTTGAAGTGAAAATAAAATGTCTTTATACATTTTTACACTTAAAAGCAGTAAAGGCATTAAAAGTAATAAATATGATGCTTGTTTGAACTAGATTAAATGAGAGGTAACTCATCCATAATTGATTTAGAGTCCGGCAGATGAATCGTCCTGTCCAGCAGATGTATTGGTATTCTATAAGTGCGCTGGCCTTAAGGTGCAAAACACAACAACTAATGTTTTATTGTTGTGAGTTTATTTCTTTATGTTGTGTTTTTGGTTTTGTTGCTGTGATTTTCCAGATGACAGCAGGTCTCTCTCTCTCTCTCTCTCTCTCTCTCTCTCTCTCTCTCTCTCTCTCTCTCTCTCTCTCTCTCTCTCTCTCTCTCTCTCTCTCTCTCTCTCTCTCTCTCTCTCTCTCTCTCTCTCTCTCTCTCTCTCTCTCTCTCTCTCTCTCTCTCTCTCTCTCTCTCTCTCTCTCTCTCTCTCTCTCTCTCTCTCTCTCTCTCTCTCTCTCTCGCGCATTTGGAGCAAAGCACTCAATAAAGGTTCCACAGGGCTGCATTGTAATTTCCTTCAGGGGGTCATGGGGGGGTCATGAGGGCGTCTAGCAGGGTTTGTACGATGGCTCGCAGCTATTTTGTCTCATGAAAGGAACCGAATACAAACATCAGAGAGGAAACGTAGCTAAAGCTTAATTGGAAAACAGTCCGGAGATTGTCACTTGACAGAGTAGGGATTTGGGACACTGATGTATTGATTTTTGATATCTAATAATGAAAAAGGTTTGATATACTGTATGCCGTCATATATTCTTTTATTACTAGACACTAAAGATTTCTCCCCTGAACTCCCATACAACATCTAGCAACAATCAAATAAATATCTGAGACACCAGGAGACAACCAAACACAAAATAAATCTTTCAGATTTTATAGAGGGAATGTCCTTCCTTCCTCAAACTCAGATGTCATTAACTATTCAATAACTGATTTTTAAGTGATATTGTCTGTGGATTCAGAGTGAATCCCCCTGTGCCTTCAAGGATATCCATCATTAAGGAAGCACTGAGCAGAGGATTGATGTCTGTACACACATCTGCGAGTTTCTTTGGATTTCCTACTCTTGAGAATTAAAAAACATTAACACGCATTAACAGGTCTTGAGAGACCCCTTTTCTGTTAGTAGACATGATTAAGTAGTTTTGTGAACATTAACCAAATGGGACCATATAAGCCGACCTCCACGCCGCTGGCGGACTACTTTGCCGGGAGGAGAGCATGGCTAGCTAGATAGCTAGCTTGTCTCCGTACCTCTCACCTGCTCTCCTGCCGGCAAAGAAGTCTTCTAGCGGAGAAGAGCGAGGCAGAGGGACTGTTAGACCCGGCGCTGTCGTTGGGCTAATTTTCTGTAACCAGTGTAGCATAAAGCATGGTGGAATTACTAAGGTAGCTAACTAACTAGCCAGCCGCAAAATTAGCAAACTTCAACAACTTTAATGCTTCATCCACACACTCGTGTGTCACAGTGTAGGAAAGCACATTGCTATCGCCAGATAAGTGACAACTTTGTTCAAATCATTTTTATAACCTGTGTAGCATGAAAGCATGGTGGAATTGGCATGCTAGCTAAGTAGTCAACTGTACGCTAGCTAGCTTGCAAATTCCACCATGCTGTCATGCTACGCTGGTTATCTCTCTCTCTAATAATTTAGCCTGCTAGCGAGCGCGTCAGTGTGCGACCTGCCGGTCTTCTGCAAGCTTTACATTACATTTGCAGTCTTGAAAACATGCATTTATTTCATAAAACATGCCTCACTGATTTCAGAAAAAGACATTTTCACTGACAGTAAAGTTACTGAGAGGACCAGGCAACACAAACGCTAGCATTACTCGCTAATGCTACTTCTTACTGAAGCCATGTGCAGTTTTTATTTACGGGCTCACACAGTGTCATTGAAAATTAAAAAATCTAAAGGATGTCATTGACAAAGGAACTGAGGCAAAAAACAACTAGTCAGCAGAGTTTTGGGGAAAATGTCATCCCGCTTATGAACAGGCTAAAACATGAATCATTATTCATGACCGTGGCGCAGAAGACGTACTTTTCTGGGGGTAAATAACATTTCATCTAAATATTAATTAATAATTTCACCTGAATTGAATTGATTTGGAATATTGTGATGGTTTATGAATAGGACGTAGGTGCACATCACATGACTTTTCTAAAATGATGCACCACGTAATGTTCAACATGTGAAACTGTTTTTTGTCACATCTGTATTACGTTCTCTTTAATGCACCTCTTTCTTTATTATATTTTTTATCTTGCTCTTGCAGAAACAGTAGAATGCTGAAATGAAGTCCATGCAGCAGTCGCTCTTTTATTGCGACGAACCACAGTGGCCCAGAGGGGTCAATTCAATACACGAAGAAGGGAAAAAACTGGCCATTATAATCTGTGAATTTCAGCACATGTCAGGATAAATGAACTAGATCCAGTAGTTCTCACATCTTTCCTACCTGCACAGTATGAGACGTGATATCTCCACCTTGAAGTGGAAGCGTGAAGGGAGCAGTTGGAATTAGTATTATGTGGGAACATCGTGCAGCTAATAGCATATTGACCCTCCAACCGCACATCATTAAAACTTATTGTTCAAAATTAAAACTACTACTGTAATGCCAAGAAGTGTTTGAATAAAGCTACAAAAATACATTTCCTAATCATTTGAATTTGTCTTTTATGCAAATAACCACTATAGATGACAATAACAAAGTAAAAGGATAACATTTAGATTTTTTGACGGTTTACGCTGATTTCAGAGTCGTTGAAATAGTTTTTTGGGGCGATAACCGCAGGACACGGGGCAGGTAGGGGCAATGGGGTTGTGGTTGGATATATGTTATTGGTCATGATGAAATAGGTGGTTGTTCTTTCGTTAGTTTTTTGAATTTTCACGAGGCAGACGGGTTAGGGTTAGGACTGTTAGGTTAGTGGCCGAACCACTGGGCTGAATACATTGTACAGAAACGCATATTAGTAAAATATTACAATCAAAAGTCACTAAACAGGCTGTTCTCATACAGAACTCGTAGCTACACCTACGAAAATGAACTTGTAGATATCCCACGAAATAAATTTGTATGTAATCCTTGTAAACCATGAACCAGCAGTTATAAAGAGGTGGATGGAGTGGAGTTAGAGTCAAACCAAAAGCAATCCTTCAACCAGGAGATCGCTTGTGAAACATGAAGTCAAAGTTGATTTATCGGTCACATAACTTCCGTAGTTATTTAAACGAAATCAACGATATTTTCCTAAATCTAACAAAGTAGTTTTGTTGCCTCAACCTAACAAAGTTGTTTTGTTGCCTCAACCTAACTAAGTCGTTTTGTTGCCTCAACCTAACTATATTGTTTTGTTGCCTCAACCTAACAAAGTAGTTTTGTTGCCTCAACCTAACTAAGTTGTTTTGTTGCCTCAACCTAACTAAGTTGTTTTGTTGCCTCAACCTAACTAAATAGTTTCTTCTGAAGACGTTAGTTTACTTTGAAAAAACTGTATACATGTAACGACACATGTTGCTGGACCTTTGTAGGAAAACAGGAAGTTTGTAGGAAGTAAAACATCATTTGAGGATACGTTGCACTAAAACGACATATTTGAACAGCATTGTTACGCCACATAATTGCAGTTTGTAAATGGTAATGTTGGCACAGCTCTGGCTTGGCCACACATCATTAAAAAACAAAACAAAAAAAACACCTCAAACTATTCACATCCTTTGAAAATGTTTTTTTTAAGTATATATTTGAGAAACCTAATTCTTTTAAAAAAAAGTTATCATGCAAAATGCTTCCACTGCGTCAGAGTCATCTGTTCGACCAGCATGGAAGCTGTGACTCACACACGACTGCACGCTCTACCATCCGGTCAGGAGGGGCAACCCCTCTATCTCTGGCACGCACACACACACACACACACACACACACACACACACACACACACACACACACACACACACACACACACACACACACACACACACACACACACACACACACACACACACACACACACACACACACACACACACACACACACACACACACACACACACACACACACACACACACACACACACGTCTGGGGCTGAGAGAGCCTGGGTTTTGTACAGCTTGTCTCTGAAATTGGTTTCCATTAGCTCCACTGTGAGTATTAACCTTCCACTGATGCAGCAGCAGATTCAGAGGCACAGTGACGTCAAGCATGTGTCCTTGACGGAGAAGCAGCACCCAGTCACCTGCTGAGGAGTTCAACAAGTGTGTGTGTGTGTGTGTGTGTACTTACTGCACAGAGCAATGATGTGGCTGCTGTCTTCGTGGACAAATTTCTTAGTCACCGCCTCCTCCATGATCTGCTTCACCTGAACACAAAAGAGCGACAGTTTGAAGGATTGTCACAGGAAAAGCTGCCGTCGTCACCGTTGCCTCGTGCAACGTTGCATCGGTTCCACATCAGCCATGAGAAGATGAAAGATCACAACTCATAAACTCTGCTATACGTACAAATGATATTTTCTGACTTAAATGCCTTAAATGAAATAGGGACGATTAAAAAGGGTTCATGCCAAACCAAAGTTACATGTGCAAAGACGTTTATCAACCAAACTGTATTTGTATAGAACCTTTCACGCAGGTTGGTGCAGTTCAAATTGATTCACAGATAACTGACAATATATAAGACCAGTGTGGACCAAAAAAACAGCAGAAAAGACAAAAACAATTCGACAATTTGAGACCAAAGATAATAAAATTATAAAAATGTAATCAAATAGAATTCAAATCTGTAACAACAGTAAAACAGCATATAATAAAAACTAGACTAATGAAATAGACTTGAAGTATACAACTTCAATACAATAAAACAAGTGATTAGTAAAATAACAATAGTCATTTTCAGGGAGGGGCTCTTAAAGAGACAGGCGCTCTTAAAGAGACAGGCGCTCTTAAAGAGACAGGCGCTAAAACGAAGCGTTTCGGAGAGAGGGTGAATAAAGGTAGATTCAGACGGACAGTGTGAGAAAAAAATGTGTTTTTTAACATTAAAGAATGTAAACATTTTCTAGTAGAAACCCCAAATCCCAGTATGAACCTGATAATGAGCATGATATGTCCCCTTTAAGATCAGACTGCAGTATTTGTCTATGACAGCTTTAAAAGAGCACAACACTGATTTAACATTGTACTAATATTGCTAAGCTGAGACTGGTTCACAACCAGTTAAAAGTTCCTCCCAGTAACTTCAGCTTTAATTTGTTATTCCATATAACCACAGCTGACAATGCTACCAATTAGCTGCACTTTTTGCCGTAGTGTTGCAACTACCTGATCACAAAAACATAAAATAATTATGCAGTCTCCTCATCACTTTGACAGATACTAATAACAGCTCTGACAGTCTCGCCCAAACATCCGCACCACTGACTTCCAATTAATACCGTGTCATCCCGGAAACATTAGAATTAGTCTTTTCCGCTGCTATCTGTTGTGTCTCTGGAGAGGAGAGCCTGAGCGAGCTCAACACCAGCGAGTCAGTCTGGCGTTCGCTTGTCTAAGTTCGCTCTCTCCGTAGAATTAATTGTCGTCAGTAATTAATCCGGGACCCGTCTGACACCTCTGCCTTGTTTGGGTCTAATTGATAAACGGGAAGAATTGAATTGCTCGTTTGTGTGGCGATGAATCTCTAACTACAGCATCGCTCGGTTCAAACTGTGTTATCTGCTGTATTATGTGGAGCCGTCGTGTCTGAGGGCTGGAGCTTCATCATCCTCATCATCACTGAGATTGGGGTCAGCCTTCATCAAGTCCGCTAATCAAGGTTGTTTTTGTGAAGGTTGGGTCCATTTTGTACAGCCAGCTACAGCCAATGACAAACTCAGACAACCATTTTGTCACAAGGAACACAATCAATCAACAAGTCCTCAAAGCTTAAAGTCACTGTGAGGAACTTTTGCCTGGTCCTGAACCAGTTTCAGTGTAGCCCTGATCCTCTATCAGACCTCCATCAGTACAGAGACCATCAGAGAGAAGATGGTCTGTTTCTATAGAGTTATTCTTGATGCTCGTCATCGGAGCCACCGGGTCGGATTCTGGTGAAACCAGATGAACTCATGCAGGTTCACCAGAACCTCCTTCAGCTCAGACTCCAGCAGAGACCGGTCCACCGTGGACAGACCCAGATCCTCCAGCAGAGACCGGTCCACCGCGGACGGACCCAGATCCTCCAGCAGAAACCGGTCCACCGTGGACAGACCCAGATCCTCCAGCAGAAACCGGTCCACCGTGGACAGACCCAGATCCTCCAGCAGAGACCGGTCCACCGTGGACAGACCCAGATCCTCCAGCAGAGACCGGTCCACCGTGGACAGACCCGGATCCTCCAGCAGAGACCGGTCCACTGTGGACAGACCCAGATCCTCCAGCAGAGACCGGTCCACCGTGGACAGACCCGGATCCTCCAGCAGAGACCGGTCCACCGTGGACAGACCCAGATCCTCCAGCAGAGACCGGTCCACTGTGGACAGACCCAGATCCTCCAGCAGAGACCGGTCCACCGTGGACAGACCCGGATCCTCCAGCAGAGACCGGTCCACTGTGGACAGACCCAGATCCTCCAGCAGAGACCGGTCCACCGTGGACAGACCCGGATCCTCCAGCAGAGACCGGTCCACTGTGGACAGACCCAGATCCTCCAGCAGAGACCGGTCCACTGTGGACAGACCAACCGGCTAAAGCAGAATAATAGAAGTCAATGAACCATTTCATGTTCGTATGAACTTCTGTTTCAGCTGCAGGTCTTTATTATTTCTCTCAATGTACAAATGCATCTTAAGAGATGTAGGTAGGACAGTGTTTCTGTTCACCCACAAAACACTTTCATCCTTTATAAAACCTGCTTGAAAATGGAAATGCCGTCAGCTCGTTGAACTTACTGTCCAGTTGGACGAGTGCCAATATGGATCTGGTCAAACTGGCTGTTTACCATTCCTGTCTTAATACTCCAGACACCCACGCACACCAGGAACTGACAACTTTGAGAAGGAAAAAACGAACCAATGTGGAGGCATTTAAAGGGTGCAGCTCCTTTATCAACACATATTCATACTGTTTTGTAATTCTGTAATACAAACTGTACCTTTAACCAAATAAGCTGGGTGTCAAACTACCACACACACCGATGTTAAATGCTTCACTTTTAATTGCTCTAGTAAAGTTAAGAAGATCAATATGGCAAGAAACCTAGCCCCCAACTACTACACATGATCAATCAATCATACTAAACATCTCTCAGGTCAGCGTGAACTCTCTGGAGATCTGCTGCTTTTCATTCCGTCTGTTAATGCTCTCATCTGGAGCCTCTGACCGACCACATCCTCCACAGAGATGTGCAAATAGATCCATATATGTACCTCCAGCCAAAGATCTGCCCAGTGAATCAGAGTAGAGCGGTACGGACGCAGCGGCTGGTCAGAGGGGTCGATATACCTTCACCCGGGTGCCAGTGACTGAGATCGAATTGATTGTGTGCTTGGTAATGAACCGGTTTAATTAGTGCTGGCTGTCAGGAATTACATTTGGTTTAATGTGGGATTAAGTATACTAAGAGGAATTAGTATTAGAATACGGGTTTATTAAAGCGTGTGCACTGAAGGTAGCGGATACTTACAATCATGTGCTTCAGTTGGACTCATCCTGATGTGGTGTTACAAGACATCATCGAGCAGAATAGTAATAATCATTTTTAGGAGGAAGATCTATTTTTGGGCATAATTTGGTGGTTGGGTTAAACTGTAAAATCTGACAAGTTGGTCTTAGTTAAATAAATCTAGGAAACTTGAAAAGGGTAAGTAAATATAACTATTAGTCTGAAGTTATGTTTACTTTATATCAACTTGTTAAGTTTATTTACATTTTGCTGTATTTACTTAATTTTGTAAAGTTGTTCCAACTTAAAAATAAACTTGTTCTTTGTAAGTATACTTTAGGTGCATTTAAAGTAAGAATACAGACTTCAGTTAGCTGAGTATGTGTTGACTTTCAACCAATGAATCAAGTTCGATGTACAGAGAACATTTTAAACAATGAATAGACACATGCACATCAAGTTAGGTGAAGAAAAATAAATAAATAAAATAAAACATTGAATAAATTGATCATGGTAAAACAGTAAAAAGTAAAATTAGAGTGAAATAAAAGAAATAAAATATGTGTCAATACTAAAACCACGGCATGAACACACATAAAACAAGTATAAAATCAGACGTAACAATAAGCAATAATATTTTTGATTTGATTGAAACAAACATTACATTTAGCATCAGCAGACTGCTTCAGTGGTGTATCCGTGTTCATCATGAACATATATGCAGACATTGACTGACGATGTATTTCCTTTGTTTTGCACGATGAACACTATTATTGTCATGTTTAGCAACTCAATGCACTTAGTTAAGAAACTACAATAGACTTTGTTATTTGCCTCTTTGGCTGCCGCCACTGAGGTTTGTTGGATTATTTAAGGACAGTGGAAAAAACGACACGATGGCAGACATTTATTTACTTTTACCAGCAAAAAAAGAGAAAACAGCTGCAGCAAGCCAAGCATCTCGTTCCAGAGATGACACCGACAGAGCGAGATGTAGCTGGTATCTGTCCAACGGCTGAGTGGAGCTCGCTAACTTTGACTTCTGAGAATCCCGGAGCTAATGGTTCCTGGGAGGAGCGGAGGAGAGAGCTCATTAGCCAACTCCTCACTTACACATTTGTACAGAGCGTCAACAGAGGGTTTCCCTGTGGCCTCAAAAGGACGACCGTTTTCCATGACATACTATACTATGACACTTTTATTACTTTTTTCTGCGTTTTTGCTCTCAATCTCCAGTTTCAAGTCTTCTTCAATACAGCATGATGTTCATTTAGTAAATTATGGTCCATTTAGAGTCACACAGACCATAAAGCAGGGGATGCTTGAGGGCGGGGCTACACAGTGATTGACAAATAGTCGTTTGCTGCTATATTAATGCTCAGAATATAACCTGTAAAATGTGCGTTCTGGGAATTAAGGTGTACTGGGTTGTTGCAAGTAAACGTCACCTAAAGTGTGTTACAGTAAGAATTGAACTGCTCGTCTTTTCTCACCATAATTATAACAAAAAGAAAAAGAATGTAAGAGACTGAGACACACATTTGGACTCGTCATAGCACAGGAATTACTAATAACATTAACAGGAGCTTCAATGGACCCTGAAACTGAAGCAGCCAAATGGAATTCAGCAACCGTTGTATTTTCACATTTCTCAAATGTGAAATGTCAAAATGTCTTCTGTGACTAAGACGAGCTGCAGAACAGCCAACAAGTGCAGAGAAACCGCAATGAAAGTCAGTCCGCACTGTGCGACGCTGACATCACCAGCACTGTTTGACTCTTTTGCTTAAAATCTTATTGAAGTGAATAATCTTATCAAACTATATCCATTATATCTATATGTATGTATGTATGTATGTATGTATGTATGTATGTATATATATACACATACATACATACATACATACATACACACACACACACATACATACATATATGTATTATCGATTGACGAATGGTTTCCTTTCCTCTCAAGTGTGAGGAGCTGCAACATTATACGGTTCCACCTTAATCAGCTGTAGCGAGGCCACGGCAGAGACACGGTCATCAATGAGCTCATTATTCACGTCTCTCAGACTCTGAAGGACGACTCGGTGGAATGAATCCGTCTCTCCACGTCTCCTTGACCTGTTTCGTTGTTCACACACACACACACACACAATGTCTCTCATAGCATTTAGAGATAACACCCCTGCTACCTTAAAAGTGCCCAATCATGTGTCCAATCAATTTCTTCCCCGTCAAGAAATAAATTGAGCGGAAATGAACATGTAACCCCACAGTGGAAGAAGATCAATGGGATGTCGATGCAGGAGACGTAACAGAAGACTGTGGAGGACGTGAAGTTAATCCGACACTCTGCTGCGGAATGACAGAATATTTCTTCCGGGGAAAAGCAACTTAACGTTGTTTAGCTGCGAGTTGCAATATGGCAACCGAGGCAGCGGACTGTGGTGAAGAAAGGGGATCGTGTTAGAGACGCATCGACGCTGACTGGACCCGACGAGAGTTACTGAGCTTCAAGTCTACTTTCTGTTTCTACGACCGGCTGCAGGAAACCTCTGCACAGTGACAACTATGCAGACTATACAAACATGGATTCTTTTCTATACATTTTGGATTCGGTTCACTTCGTCTTCTTCTTCTCGGTCACATATTCGCCTCCTCCTTTGTCTCCATTGTCATTCTAAACAAATGGGATAGTGATTTTTCAGGCATTGACTTTCCACCCTGCAGCCTCTCAATAATCTCTCATTTCCACATTTGTCACAGAGCTTTGGGCGTCCGGCACTTAAAACATCTGCAGGAAAAAAAAGAAAAGGTGCTTTTCTTCTCCAGCCTCCTGCATTTGACCGACAACTCAGTCGTAGTGGATTCAAGACAAAGGAGTCACGTTGTTAATTAAACCAGCCAAAGACTACTTTGGTGTATTTAAGACTGTAATAATGAGCTCCTCCACTGGATGGAGAGCGGGCTCTCATTTGACATTCTCTTCTGTCACTGCCTGGTGGAGAAGTTCTTTTGGGAGAATAAATTGGGAGGACTCTCAACAGGTGGGACTGAGACAGCGTGATCTGCTGCAGGTTCTTCCAATAAAACATCTATTTGAGCTTCAGTAGCTAACAACAGACTTATGTTCCTGATGGAACACGAACCGTCCCTCTTTGAGAGGACCTCTGCACACAAACACAAAATCCTTTTTGTTTTAGGTTTCTGTGCGAGAGACCACCTGACTCGGCCGCCTCACTTGCTGCCATATTAATCGCCAACTGATGCAATTTAACTTCTTCGGGAGCTGCTAAAGCTTTCAGTTGCCAAGCAATACCGAGGTAGCCGAGTTGCCGCTTAAAGAGACGGAGCTGTGGAGCAGCAGCAGCTCGCGGGCTCTGAGCAAAGCCGTCGGTCTCATCGACGAACATCTCACGGATGAACTACGGCCGATCAATACGCGTTTGGACGGAACAGCGATTCCTTCGTCGAGGCGAAACTGATCTCAGCATAAAACATGAATATTGGTTCTGGGTTTATCTGAAATAATCATATCTAAAAAAACACAATCTCAGCTCAACCAGGGCCATGAATAGAAACATGGAATCACATCTGCTGAGAGCGCCAACAAGCTATCATCTAACGGTTTGAACGATAGAAGAAGACAAACAGATGGAATGATTGTCACACGTGACAGTGAACACGCGTGACGAGTGTTTCCGTGTTCCTCCGATAACCTTTACAGTGAAAGATAAAGCTGTGGAGACCTGAACACCACCTCCCACTGACACACAAAGTGGGTTTTCTTTAAATGTTAACAACCAGGAAACATTAAGAATTGATGCCACCGGAGCAGCGAGTCAAAGCGCCCGGAGGGTTTTGTTTGAAGAAGCAGCTCCGACGGCCCGGTGACCCCCGAATGCAACGTTGCCCCTCATTCCCCCCCCCATGGTCTGACTTCAGGAGACACGGACGCCTGCAGACAGCCTGAGAGCTGAAGCTATTTCCAGTGATGATTCAGTCATTTCATGTCCCAAACCCAGGGGTGACTGTGGGACAGTATTCAGCCCAGATATTCAAAGTGAATCCTCACACTGAACTCTTTATTCTGCAGTTTTTATGAATGAATATAGTGTTGGCTCTAAAACACCACAGAAACGAATCAATATCTGAATTAAAAGGTGATATTTAGGAGATTAGAAGCATTCCTATTGCCTCTGAACGGCTCTCAGCATGGCGATGGAAGTGGACGTAGATACGGGGACATCAGGTAAATGTTGCTTTCCTTTCACATCAAAACCGTTTCTTGATCCACAGGACTGTACTGGTTTAAGAGAGACAACAGTTGACTCTCACTACGAACAACAGGAACACAACATTACATAATGATGAATATTGAGTCGGCCCTGATCAGAGTGTTTGTCAAGAAGAAGAAGAAGAAGAAGAAGAAGAAGAAGAAGAAGAAGAAGAAGAAGAAGAAGAAGAAGAAGAAGAAGAAGAAGAAGAAGAAGAAGAAGAAGAAGAAGAAGAAGAAGAAGAAGAAGAAGAAGAAGAAGAAGAAGAAGAAGAAGAAGAAGAAGAAGAAGAAGAAGAAGAAGAAGAAGAAGAAGAAGAAGAAACAGGAAGTCACTGACGTACTGCATGGACCTTTTACTTTCTAAAACTTCCTTTGTAGCAGAGTACAAGAGTTTAGAAGTATTTGTGTCAACCTTCAGATGACGAGCGTCTTACAACCAGAGGAGTCGCCCCCTGGTGGACACTAGAGAGAATGCAGCTTTAACGCATGAAGCTTTGACCTCATCAGAACCGGAGGTTGCCGCCTAATCCGCTCACTAAACCACAATCTATGATGAATACATATAATAAGTGAAGCAATGAATGATACAAGTATAATGTGGGTAAATGTGATGCTTTTCATCTCATAAAACATGGAGAACACATACTAAATAAATAAATAAGGATAACGCTATTTGACTGATGGATGTTGGGCTTATATTTTTAGATTTCCTGCCACTTCAGATGATGGAAACTACTCTGCTCACACCGAGGTAGAAAGGCAGCGAGCCACACCTCGTCACAGCCAGTGTTAGATTTACACATTTTCACACGTCAGGAATAAATATCTTTTTACAGGAGTATCTGTTCTCTGAAAGGCGGCGTGCAGCACACAGCGGCGTGGAGCGGCTCGAGGAGGAACGATCGATTCCTCTGCTCTGGAGATGATGCGAGACATTCATCAGCAGAACAGAAACGCCTGTGGCTCTGCTGCCACACAGACACAGCAGCTTTATTATGGGATGCTAGGATGTTGGACATCATGCAAACGTAAAGCATGACACAAAATAGATGCGTTCGGTGACGTATGGTCAATTAAAACTTTTGCATTGTAGGAATATTAGCCTAGAAATCAATTATAGCAGCTAGAAAACAACCTTTACTTATTTTACCTCATTTAAAGGACCGAATGTGAGCTTTAAGAGCATGCAATAATGTAGGAATATGCATGTCATTCTTTACCTGAAGCAAAAATATAATAAAGATGCAAATACAGATGTGGAAATGTCATTTTGCAATAAAACTGAAAGCAAAAACTTGCGTTTTTCAGACGCGAAAACGCCCGCAAAGCAAAACACGCAAAGTATGAGCGCAACACTTGAAAGCCTCGTGATTTTCCCGTGAACATATTGACTTGATGCGTTAAAAGACGCTGAATCTCGACGGACCGACACACATCGGCTCTCACCTCGCGTTTGACGTTCCACAGTAATTTCTGTTTGTGGTCTTCCTCCGTGGAGCCCTCCATGTCTGTCCGCGGTGGTCCGTCCGTGTC
>JAFEUB010001544.1:345000-369466 GCA_024529925.1 Ophthalmolycus amberensis | reverse complement strand
ATATATAAGACCAGTGTGGACCAAAAAAACAGCAGAAAAGACAAAAACAATTCGACAATTTGAGACCAAAGATAATAAAATTATAAAAATGTAATCAAATAGAATTCAAATCTGTAACAACAGTAAAACAGCATATAATAAAAACTAGACTAATGAAATAGACTTGAAGTATACAACTTCAATACAATAAAACAAGTGATTAGTAAAATAACAATAGTCATTTTCAGGGAGGGGCTCTTAAAGAGACAGGCGCTCTTAAAGAGATAGGCGCTCTTAAAGAGACAGGCGCTAAAACGAAGCGTTTCGGAGAGAGGGTGAATAAAGGTAGATTCAGACGGACAGTGTGAGAAAAAAATGTGTTTTTTAACATTAAAGAATGTAAACATTTTCTAGTAGAAACCCCAAATCCCAGTATGAACCTGATAATGAGCATGATATGTCCCCTTTAAGATCAGACTGCAGTATTTGTCTATGACAGCTTTAAAAGAGCACAACACTGATTTAACATTGTACTAATATTGCTAAGCTGAGACTGGTTCACAACCAGTTAAAAGTTCCTCCCAGTAACTTCAGCTTTAATTTGTTATTCCATATAACCACAGCTGACAATGCTACCAATTAGCTGCACTTTTTGCCGTAGTGTTGCAACTACCTGATCACAAAAACATAAAATAATTATGCAGTCTCCTCATCACTTTGACAGATACTAATAACAGCTCTGACAGTCTCGCCCAAACATCCGCACCACTGACTTCCAATTAATACCGTGTCATCCCGGAAACATTAGAATTAGTCTTTTCCGCTGCTATCTGTTGTGTCTCTGGAGAGGAGAGCCTGAGCGAGCTCAACACCAGCGAGTCAGTCTGGCGTTCGCTTGTCTAAGTTCGCGCTCTCCGTAGAATTAATTGTCGTCAGTAATTAATCCGGGACCCGTCTGACGCCTCTGCCTTGTTTGGGTCTAATTGATAAACGGGAAGAATTGAATTGCTCGTTTGTGTGCCGATGAATCTCTAACTACAGCATCGCTCGGTTCAAACTGTGTTATCTGCTGTATTATGTGGAGCCGTCGTGTCTGAGGGCTGGAGCTTCATCATCCTCATCATCACTGAGATTGGGGTCAGCCTTCATCAAGTCCGCTAATCAAGGTTGTTTTTGTGAAGGTTGGGTCCATTTTGTACAGCCAGCTACAGCCAATGACAAACTCAGACAACCATTTTGTCACAAGGAACACAATCAATCAACAAGTCCTCAAAGCTTAAAGTCACTGTGAGGAACTTTTACCTGGTCCTGAACCAGTTTCAGTGTAGCCCTGATCCTCTATCAGACCTCCATCAGTACAGAGACCATCAGAGAGAAGATGGTCTGTTTCTATAGAGTTATTCTTGATGCTCGTCATCGGAGCCACCGGGTCAGATTCTGGTGAAACCAGATGAACTCATGCAGGTTCACCAGAACCTCCTTCAGCTCAGACTCCAGCAGAGACCGGTCCACCGTGGACAGACCCAGATCCTCCAGCAGAGACCGGTCCACCGCGGACGGACCCAGATCCTCCAGCAGAAACCGGTCCACCGTGGACAGACCCAGATCCTCCAGCAGAGACCGGTCCACCGTGGACAGACCCAGATCCTCCAGCAGAAACCGGTCCACCGTGGACAGACCCAGATCCTCCAGCAGAGACCGGTTCCACCGTGGACAGACCCAGATCCTCCAGCAGAGACCGGTCCACCGTGGACAGACCCGGATCCTCCAGCAGAGACCGGTCCACCGTGGACAGACCCGGATCCTCCAGCAGAGACCGGTCCACTGTGGACAGACCCAGATCCTCCAGCAGAGACCGGTCCACCGTGGACAGACCCAGATCCTCCAGCAGAGACCGGTCCACCGTGGACAGACCCGGATCCTCCAGCAGAGACCGGTCCACTGTGGACAGACCCGGATCCTCCAGCAGAGACCGGTCCACTGTGGACAGACCAACCGGCTAAAGCAGAATAATAGAAGTCAATGAACCATTTCATGTTCGTATGAACTTCTGTTTCAGCTGCAGGTCTTTATTATTTCTCTCAATGTACAAATGCATCTTAAGAGATGTAGGTAGGACAGTGTTTCTGTTCACCCACAAAACACTTTCATCCTTTATAAAACCTGCTTGAAAATGGAAATGCCGTCAGCTCGTTGAACTTACTGTCCAGTTGGACGAGTGCCAATATGGATCTGGTCAAACTGGCTGTTTACCATTCCTGTCTTAATACTCCAGACACCCACGCACACCAGGAACTGACAACTTTGAGAAGGAAAAAACGAACCAATGTGGAGGCATTTAAAGGGTGCAGCTCCTTTATCAACACATATTCATACTGTTTTGTAATTCTGTAATACAAACTGTACCTTTAACCAAATAAGCTGGGTGTCAAACTACCACACACACCGATGTTAAATGCTTCACTTTTAATTGCTCTAGTAAAGTTAAGAAGATCAATATGGCAAGAAACCTAGCCCCCAACTACTACACATGATCAATCAATCATACTAAACATCTCTCAGGTCAGCGTGAACTCTCTGGAGATCTGCTGCTTTTCATTCCGTCTGTTAATGCTCTCATCTGGAGCCTCTGACCGACCACATCCTCCACAGAGATGTGCAAATAGATCCATATATGTACCTCCAGCCAAAGATCTGCCCAGTGAATCAGAGTAGAGCGGTACGGACGCAGCGGCTGGTCAGAGGGGTCGATATACCTTCACCCGGGTGCCAGTGACTGAGATCGAATTGATTGTGTGCTTGGTAATGAACCGGTTTAATTAGTGCTGGCTGTCAGGAATTACATTTGGTTTAATGTGGGATTAAGTATACTAAGAGGAATTAGTATTAGAATACGGGTTTATTAAAGGGTGTGCACTGAAGGTAGCGGATACTTACAATCATGTGCTTCAGTTGGACTCATCCTGATGTGGTGTTACAAGACATCATCGAGCAGAATAGTAATAATCATTTTTAGGAGGAAGATCTATTTTTGGGCATAATTTGGTGGTTGGGTTAAACTGTAAAATCTGACAAGTTGGTCTTAGTTAAATAAATCTAGGAAACTTGAAAAAGGTAAGTAAATATAACTATTAGTCTGAAGTTATGTTTACTTTATATCAACTTGTTAAGTTTATTTACATTTTGTTGTATTTACTTAATTTTGTAAAGTTGTTCCAACTTAAAAATGAACTTGTTCTTTGTAAGTATACTTTAGGTGCATTTAAAGTAAGAATACAGACTTCAGTTAGCTGAGTATGTGTTGACTTTCAACCAATGAATCAAGTTCGATGTACAGAGAACATTTTAAACAATGAATAGACACATGCACATCAAGTTAGGTGAAGAAAAATAAATAAATAAAATAAAACATTGAATAAATTGATCATGGTAAAACAGTAAAAAGTAAAATTAGAGTGAAATAAAAGAAATAAAATATGTGTCAATACTAAAACCACGGCATGAACACACATAAAACAATATAAAATCAGACGTAACAATAAGCAATAATATTTTTGATTTGATTGAAACAAACATTACATTTAGCATCAGCAGACTGCTTCAGTGGTGTATCCGTGTTCATCATGAACATATATGCAGACATTGACTGACGATGTATTTCCTTTGTTTTGCACGATGAACACTATTATTGTCATGTTTAGCAACTCAATGCACTTAGTTAAGAAACTACAATAGACTTTGTTATTTGCCTCTTTGGCTGCCGCCACTGAGGTTTGTTGGATTATTTAAGGACAGTGGAAAAAACGACACGATGGCAGACATTTATTTACTTTTACCAGCAAAAAAAGAGAAAACAGCTGCAGCAAGCCAAGCATCTCGTTGCAGAGATGACACCGACAGAGCGAGATGTAGCTGGTATCTGTCCAACGGCTGAGTGGAGCTCGCTAACTTTGACTTCTGAGAATCCCGGAGCTAATGGTTCCTGGGAGGAGCGGAGGAGAGAGCTCATTAGCCAACTCCTCACTTACACATTTGTACAGAGCGTCAACAGAGGGTTTCCCTGTGGCCTCAAAAGGACGACCGTTTTCCATGACATACTATGACACTTTTATTACTTTTTTCTGCGTTTTTGCTCTCAATCTCCAGTTTCAAGTCTTCTTCAATACAGCATGATGTTCATTTAGTAAATTATGGTCCATTTAGAGTCACACAGACCATAAAGCAGGGGATGCTTGAGGGCGGGGCTACACAGTGATTGACAAATAGTCGTTTGCTGCTATATTAATGCTCAGAATATAACCTGTAAAATGTGCGTTCTGGGAATTAAGGTGTACTGGGTTGTTGCAAGTAAACGTCACCTAAAGTGTGTTACAGTAAGAATTGAACTGCTCGTCTTTTCTCACCATAATTATAACAAAAAGAAAAAGAATGTAAGAGACTGAGACACACATTTGGACTCGTCATAGCACAGGAATTACTAATAACATTAACAGGAGCTTCAATGGACCCTGAAACTGAAGCAGCCAAATGGAATTCAGCAACCGTTGTATTTTCACATTTCTCAAATGTGAAATGTCAAAATGTCTTCTGTGACTAAGACGAGCTGCAGAACAGCCAACAAGTGCAGAGAAACCGCAATGAAAGTCAGTCCGCACTGTGCGACGCTGACATCACCAGCACTGTTTGACTCTTTTGCTTAAAATCTTATTGAAGTGAATAATCTTATCAAACTATATCCATTATATCTATATGTATGTATGTATGTATGTATGTATGTATATATATACACATACATACATACATACATACATACACACACACACACATACATACATATATGTATTATCGATTGACGAATGGTTTCCTTTCCTCTCAAGTGTGAGGAGCTGCAACATTATACGGTTCCACCTTAATCAGCTGTAGCGAGGCCACGGCAGAGACACGGTCATCAATGAGCTCATTATTCACGTCTCTCAGACTCTGAAGGACGACTCGGTGGAATGAATCCGTCTCTCCACGTCTCCTTGACCTGTTTCGTTGTTCACACACACACACACACAATGTCTCTCATAGCATTTAGAGATAACACCCCTGCTACCTTAAAAGTGCCCAATCATGTGTCCAATCAATTTCTTCCCCGTCAAGAAATAAATTGAGCGGAAATGAACATGTAACCCCACAGTGGAAGAAGATCAATGGGATGTCGATGCAGGAGACGTAACAGAAGACTGTGGAGGACGTGAAGTTAATCCGACACTCTGCTGCGGAATGACAGAATATTTCTTCCGGGGAAAAGCAACTTAACGTTGTTTAGCTGCGAGTTGCAATATGGCAACCGAGGCAGCGGACTGTGGTGAAGAAAGGGGATCGTGTTAGAGACGCATCGACGCTGACTGGACCCGACTAGAGTTACTGAGCTTCAAGTCTACTTTCTGTTTCTACGACCGGCTGCAGGAAACCTCTGCACAGTGACAACTATGCAGACTATACAAACATGGATTCTTTTCTATACATTTTGGATTCGGTTCACTTCGTCTTCTTCTTCTCGGTCACATATTCGCCTCCTCCTTTGTCTCCATTGTCATTCTAAACAAATGGGATAGTGATTTTTCAGGCATTGACTTTCCACCCTGCAGCCTCTCAATAATCTCTCATTTCCACATTTGTCACAGAGCTTTGGGCGTCCGGCACTTAAAACATCTGCAGGAAAAAAAAGAAAAGGTGCTTTTCTTCTCCAGCCTCCTGCATTTGACCGACAACTCAGTCGTAGTGGATTCAAGACAAAGGAGTCACGTTGTTAATTAAACCAGCCAAAGACTACTTTCGTGTATTTAAGACTGTAATAATGAGCTCCTCCACTGGATGGAGAGCGGGCTCTCATTTGACATTCTCTTCTGTCACTGCCTGGTGGAGAAGTTCTTTTGGGAGAATAAATTGGGAGGACTCTCAACAGGTGGGACTGAGACAGCGTGATCTGCTGCAGGTTCTTCCAATAAAACATCTATTTGAGCTTCAGTAGCTAACAACAGACTTATGTTCCTGATGGAACACGAACCGTCCCTCTTTGAGAGGACCTCTGCACACAAACACAAAATCCTTTTTGTTTTAGGTTTCTGTGCGAGAGACCACCTGACTCGGCCGCCTCACTTGCTGCCATATTAATCGCCAACTGATGCAATTTAACTTCTTCGGGAGCTGCTAAAGCTTTCAGTTGCCAAGCAATACCGAGGTAGCCGAGTTGCCGCTTAAAGAGACGGAGCTGTGGAGCAGCAGCAGCTCGCGGGCTCTGAGCAAAGCCGTCGGTCTCATCGACGAACATCTCACGGATGAACTACGGCCGATCAATACGCGTTTGGACGGAACAGCGATTCCTTCGTCGAGGCGAAACTGATCTCAGCATAAAACATGAATATTGGTTCTGGGTTTATCTGAAATAATCATATCTAAAAAAACACAATCTCAGCTCAACCAGGGCCATGAATAGAAACATGGAATCACATCTGCTGAGAGCGCCAACAAGCTATCATCTAACGGTTTGAACGATAGAAGAAGACAAACAGATGGAATGATTGTCACACGTGACAGTGAACACGCGTGACGAGTGTTTCCGTGTTCCTCCGATAACCTTTACAGTGAAAGATAAAGCTGTGGAGACCTGAACACCACCTCCCACTGACACACAAAGTGGGTTTTCTTTAAATGTTAACAACCAGGAAACATTAAGAATTGATGCCACCGGAGCACCGAGTCAAAGCGCCCGGAGGGTTTTGTTTGAAGAAGCAGCTCCGACGGCCCGGTGACCCCCGAATGCAACGTTGCCCCTCATTCCCCCCCCCATGGTCTGACTTCAGGAGACACGGACGCCTGCAGACAGCCTGAGAGCTGAAGCTATTTCCAGTGATGATTCAGTCATTTCATGTCCCAAACCCAGGGGTGACTGTGGGACAGTATTCAGCCCAGATATTCAAAGTGAATCCTCACACTGAACTCTTTATTCTGCAGTTTTTATGAATGAATATAGTGTTGGCTCTAAAACACCACAGAAACGAATCAATATCTGAATTAAAAGGTGATATTTAGGAGATTAGAAGCATTCCTATTGCCTCTGAACGGCTCTCAGCATGGCGATGGAAGTGGACGTAGATACGGGGACATCAGGTAAATGTTGCTTTCCTTTCACATCAAAACCGTTTCTTGATCCACAGGACTGTACTGGTTTAAGAGAGACAACAGTTGACTCTCACTACGAACAACAGGAACACAACATTACATAATGATGAATATTGAGTCGGCCCTGATCAGAGTGTTTGTCAAGAAGAAGAAGAAGAAGAAGAAGAAGAAGAAGAAGAGGGAGAAGAAGAAGAAGAAGAAGAAGAAGAAGAAGAAGAAGAAGAAGAAGAAGAAGAAGAAGAAGAAGAAGAAGAAGAAGAAGAAGAAGAAGAAGAAGAAGAAGAAGAAGAAGAAGAAGAAGAAGAAGAAGAAGAAGAAGAAGAAGAAGAAGAAGAAGAAGAAGGAGACTGAACAGGAAGTCACTGACGTACTGCATGGACCTTTTACTTTCTAAAACTTCCTTTGTAGCAGAGTACAAGAGTTTAGAAGTATTTGTGTCAACCTTCAGATGACGAGCGTCTTACAACCAGAGGAGTCGCCCCCTGGTGGACACTAGAGAGAATGCAGCTTTAACGCATGAAGCTTTGACTTCATCAGAACCGGAGGTTGCCGCCTAATCCGCTCACTAAACCACAATCTATGATGAATACATATAATAAGTGAAGCAATGAATGATACAAGTATAATGTGGGTAAATGTGATGCTTTTCATCTCATAAAACATGGAGAACACATACTAAATAAATAAATAAGGATAACGCTATTTGACTGATGGATGTTGGGCTTATATTTTTAGATTTCCTGCCACTTCAGATGATGGAAACTACTCTGCTCACACCGAGGTAGAAAGGCAGCGAGCCACACCTCGTCACATCCAGTGTTAGATTTACACATTTTCACACGTCAGGAATAAATATCTTTTTACAGGAGTATCTGTTCTCTGAAAGGCGGCGTGCAGCACACAGCGGCGTGGAGCGGCTCGAGGAGGAACGATCGATTCCTCTGCTCTGGAGATGATGCGAGACATTCATCAGCAGAACAGAAACGCCTGTGGCTCTGCTGCCACACAGACACAGCAGCTTTATTATGGGATGCTAGGATGTTGGACATCATGCAAACGTAAAGCATGACACAAAATAGATGCGTTCGGTGACGTATGGTCAATTAAAACTTTTGCATTGTAGGAATATTAGCCTAGAAATCAATTATAGCAGCTAGAAAACAACCTTTACTTATTTTACCTCATTTAAAGGACCGAATGTGAGCTTTAAGAGCATGCAATAATGTAGGAATATGCATGTCATTCTTTACCTGAAGCAAAAATATAATAAAGATGCAAATACAGATGTGGAAATGTCATTTTGCAATAAAACTGAAAGCAAAAACTTGCGTTTTTCAGACGCGAAAACGCCCGCAAAGCAAAACACGCAAAGTATGAGCGCAACACTTGAAAGCCTCGTGATTTTCCCGTGAACATATTGACTTGATGCGTTAAAAGACGCTGAAGCTCGACGGACCGACACACAGCGGCTCTCACCTCGCGTTTGACGTTCCACAGTAATTTCTGTTTGTGGTCTTCCTCCGTGGAGCCCTCCATGTCTGTCCGCGGTGGTCCGTCCGTGTCTCTCTCTCCCCCTCTGGCCCTCTCACAACCTCTTCGGACTCTTTTTTTTATCCCCTCGTTTCCTTCTTCTTCGCTCAGCTGACGCAGCTGACGTCAGAGGATCCGCCTTCCTCCCCGATCAATGGAGGGAAATAAATAAAACATATAAATATAAATAAACCCGCCAGCTCAACCTGTAGAGTCTTTATCTGTTGTTGTATTAACGCTCTCCAGCTGTGACAGATGTTCACCTCTAGAACAGCAGGTGTGACACGCTGGACAACGGTTTGGTGGTTGTCATAGTTACATCTTGATGCATCATGTATGCGAGTGCAGCTCGATGCATTAATGAGCTCATCAACACCGATGATGTCATTCATTAACACGCTGCAGCTCATCTGGCAGGAGGCTAAAAATAGTGATTTTTCTTTCTCTGAAGCTCACTGCTGCAAAATAAATGACGCCACGGCGAGGTGACGTAAAGCGTGACCTCCTGTGTTGTTGTTTTTTTTTGGGGGGGGGGGCTCCGGTGTGGGTCTGAAGGTGCAGCTGCGACCATCAGAAGTCTGCAAAAAACTCTGCACGTGGCCTTTGATTTCTGCGATATGTTTAAATGTAACGAGTTATAAACTAACACTCGATTAAAAACACAGGTAAAACACAATATTGTTTGGTTAAAAAAAATAAAAGAAATACAATTAAAATGGTTCATTCCTTTAGTTTGTTTTTTTAGCTATAACATATCTGTAATAAATAAAACAGCATGAATTTCTCTCGTAAACTGAACAGATTTCGTATCGAATGACTTCACTATTAACCCCTGTGGGTTCACATGCAGTCTGGTTTTGTAGAATGAAATCATTATCATAAACATTATTCTAAATGTTGGTAGATTTAACATCTAACCAGCGAGCTGTTGATCTCAGGTCTGATCTGAACTGCTGGTGTGAGATTAAATCCTGTGAGTTAGAGAAAGATCTAAATATAGAAGCATTATGAGGATTCCTGTATGAAGACTCGATGGAGCTCCATACTTCACACAAAGACAAACTAAAACTAACAATACATAAAAACGAAATCTTTCTGAAAGACTTCTCCACAGACTATCACATCAAACACACTGAACGCTTTTAAAACTGAATCAAATCAAAAAGCCTAAACTATGAGAAAATAAAAACCAATGTAAACTTTAAAACACAGTTTCCTCTCAAAACACTTCATTTCACGAGAGTTTGTTCTTCTCACTGGTTGGACGTCGTCAGTCGGTAAAGATGATGTCATACTGCTGTGAACCAATCAGAACTTGGCTCATTCTAAACGTGATGACAGTCGAACATTAAAGTTAGTTCTGATGAAGCAGATTAAAGATCTGAAAACATTTATTCAGATCAACGGATTCTATAAAACGCTTCTTCCTTCAGATGAAAATAAAGAAATCTCTTTCGTAAGAACTTTTTTTACTGAACTTTCTCTGAGGTTTGCTCGTAGTATATATTTATTAAAATATAATACATGAAGAAATAATTCTGGTTTAAAACCAAGTTTTCAGGCGTTGCTTTGAAACATTACAAACTGACGTGGGATCTGCTCTCTCGTCACTAAATCCACTCCTGAGAACTTCTGAGGCGAGAAATGAATTTTACATTTTCAATATTTGCAGTTTGATGGCGAAACAAACCACTGTTTTGGGAGTGCCAGCGTGGTAGTGAACATGTGGTCATCTGCCTTCTTGACAGCCAGATGACTTTAATGCACTAAAGATCAGTTTGTCTTCATCTTCACCTCGATGAAGACAAACTGATGGAAACCAGATCAAAGTCTACGGAGGTAAAACAAAGACACAATGTTTACAAAGGAAATGTAAAAACACATTTACATTCTATCTGTGATTTCTCTCCAACCAGATTTAAAGTCAAAGACTTGGTCTGAACACACAGTCGCTGAATCTCTTCCATAACCTTGGATTCATATCTGCAGTTCACCTTTGAGCCACACGAGGGAGCTGAATGTTGCGACAGAGGAAGATCAGCTGCTGGAGATTGTAAATGACGGTGGCCTTAAAAGTATGTTTGAGACAACAACTCTGCTGGTGTTTGGATTAAAATCAAGGCTGAATATCCTGAGATCGCCACTAAAGCACTGAAAACCCTGCTTCCATTTCACACATCCTCTCTGTGAAGCGGGATGTTCTGCAGTGACAGCAATCAAAACGGAGGAGACTGGACATCAGGAACAGACTTCGGGTGTCATTGTCTCCCGTTACCCCCAGATGGACCGTCTCGTTGCAGAGACACAAGCTCAGGGCTCCACTGATTCAGCGTTCTTGTGAGTTGTATTTATTTAAGCATTTTATATTTGTTTTCATGCCGATCTTATCATTTTATTTCGTCGTGTTTTTCCGCCACACCTTGAAGGCCGGTCCGTGAAAATATTGTCTTACATGAAACCGGTCCGTGGTGCAAAAAAGGTTGGAGACCTTTGCTGTTTGACTCTAAATGAACATCATGCTGTATTGAAGAAGACTTGAAACTAGAGATTGAGACCATAAACTCATGTTTACAATGTTTACTGAGGGAATAAATCAAGAGAGAAGTAGAGTCATTTTCTCATAGACTTCTATACAACCAGAGGAGTCGCCCCCTGGTGGACACTAGAGAGACTGCAGCTTTAACACATGAAGCACTGACTTCACTCATCAGAACTAGAAGTTTCCGTCTGACTATACGTACTAAAAACATAAGACAAAAAAACTAGTTTAATAACAAGAACTTTTATCTTCACAGCTGGAAAAAAGGCATAATGGTAAACTGCATTAAAACATGTTAGCGTCACACTGGTTCCTCTTTGGTTAACAGGCCTGTTGTTCGATGTGTTTATGAAACAATACGATCTATAAATATGAAACATGCTCTGCTGCTGATTCAGAGTGTAAGTGCTATGATCCGAACAGTATTTCTTCTAAGAAATAGTGCATATCAGTGATTCTTCCTCTACTAATAATCTACATTTAATAAAAAAACAACAGCTCTCTAGTCGCTCTGATGATGATTCATAAATTATGACGGCCAGAGCGGACGACACCACAATCATCCAGAGTAATGTACAGCAAGGCCACAGTTTGGACTTCAGACAGAGAAGAAGAAACGATCCAAAGAGAGAAAACATTGACTGTTCGTCATCACAAATCTGTCCGCTGCTTTTTGGATGTTTTTACAGTCTCAGTGTCCGAGCTGCCGGTCGTCGTACGTGCTGTACCTCTTCACGTGGATCCGGCGGACTCGCTCTCGGAGCTCCGCCCCCCCGGGACCTGCCCCCCCCTCCTCCTCCTCGCTGTGGGAGCCGCAGGAGGTGAAGCTGCGACGCGTCGCCTCCAGCAGCACGGTGTCGGGCGGCGGCATCGTCTCGTACAGCAGCGTGTTCAGGGTCTCCTCGTAGATACGAGCTTCAGGGAACTCCACCTGAGGCGGGAAGAGAAGATCACAAATATGCATGTGGTAGATGAGAGAAGAGGACTTTATGTAGTGAAATCTGATTGTGTCGTCTGTTGTACAGATAGAGACTGTATGGAAGAAGTGGACATAGTCATCGTGACGTCACTCATTCCATTGTGGATTGACGTTTTGACCAAAAACTACATTTTACAGATGACATGTGAACACATCATGATAACGTTATAATGTACCTTCAGCCAGTACTCATGTTCACTGAGCAGAGCCTGAAGGCATCATAATGTAACTGAAGTGAACGTTGGTTAGCCTTTGTTAGCGGTGCTGCTAACGTTACTAGCTCTCCTCCTGTTGGTTAGCCGTTAGCGGTGCTGCTAACGTTACTAGCTCTCCTCGTCCGCCTCGTCCTCACCTTGGTCTGCTTCTTCTCCGTGGCGTAGACGATGGAGGTGCAGCAGACCTCGGACAGCTTGCGTCCCTGACTGTAAAAGGACCAGCAGCAGATCTCGTCTCCGATCACGTCCTTGATGAAGAGGACGCGGCCGTTGAAGCTCAGAGACAGCCGGTCGAACAGCTCGATGTTCTTCAGCAGGTTGTCGTCCGAGTTGCTGTCGAGACGAAGAGGAGAAGAAGAAGTCATTCTAACTTTGTGTCTGTGTCCTGTGGCTCGTTAGACTTCACTGTGAATAAATCAATGATGGTGGTATTGATGCTCGTACCTGGTGTAGGAGTACTTGTTGTTGCTTCTGTTGTACACCAGCTTCACCACAGGCTGACAGAGGGAACAAGTCATTACATATCCGGATTTTATTGCTTCAAAGATAAATATTTATATGAATAGTTCAGTGTCTTCACATGTAAAAATAAGAACATGCTGTATTTATCGTTAAATAGCTGCAAAATGCATTATTATATCTTCATAATTTTATAATTATTAACAACAAATGACATGAAAAGACCAATCACAAGAGGGATTTCCTTTTTCTGGATGTGAAGAAGCTTCATGATAACAATGAGCGTCTGTGTCTACCTTTGTGGAGGACTGGATGAGCTTCTCCTCTTCCTTCCTGGAGGTGACCACAGGTATGACACACATGGGCAGCTCTTTATTGTCCTGTCAATCACACAGCAGGAGACACGAGTCAGAGCCGTCGTGGGAAGTTATAGTGTCTTTGATACTCATAACAATACAAATAAACTTTACTTATATTGCACTTTTAAAAACTAAGTTTAGAAAGTGCTTTACAAGATAGAAATTAACAAACAATGATGGTTTCTAGAAACGTAAGGAATTAGCGGTACGGATGCTACAAATAGGCACAGCCTTCATTGGAGAACCTCGCTGATGTGACAGTTGGTGAAATAACATTTTCATTGACAGGTCTACCAGAGACGTATAAGGCGTCTCTACGTCACTCCTCTGCTGACACAGACCGTCCAGAGGTTTCATAAGACATCCTCTTTTCACAGCATGTCAAACATGAGTCAGCGTGGGTGCGACTGACCTGCAGGGTGTTTTGACAAAGCTCCATCAGACCCTGGACGTCGTAATACTTCGCCTCAGCGAACACCTCCTGGACGGCCTGACGGCCTTTGGGCAAGGCGACCGTGCCGTCGCGTAGGAAGCACAGGACGCTGCCGAAGTGTTTCCCGCTGCGGTCGATCAGGATCCAACCTGAACGGAATCAACGGACCACGTTGTAGAATACGTACACACAAAGAGATCATTCATATTCAATCACGGATTGTGATTAACAATCAATAAGTTGATTGTGTTGAATTTATATTACCGGGATAATCATAAATAACATCACAAGAGACTTAAAAAAGCTTCCTAGTTCACTATTTTGGTAGAGAACGTTAAAAATAGAGCCCGATTTAAAAAAATACAGTCAATATATAACAAAGAACGGACTGACGCCATCATTTTTTATGGATGATATAGTAGATAGCAATTATTTTTGCCAAGATAACCGTGACATTATATTTTCCTATCGTCCCGAGCCTCGTTCAGAGCTGGCTTACCATCTTTATCGGTGAACACTTCCTTCTGTCCACTGAACATGGCTTTCAGCATTGAGTTCTGCCTGGTCAGCACCTGCAGCGTGGCGTAAAACAGGCTCCCGCCAACATTGACGCGGACGTACTTGTTGCCCAGGCCCACCGCTCCGCGGTAACTGCAGGTCTTGGTCTTGGGACAGGCGGAGGAGGCGGAGGACGAGGAGGTGGAGTGGGTGTGACGCTGAGGCAGGCAGCTGTCCTCGGACATTTCCCTCTGGAGGTAGATGACCACCCTGCAGACGGAGGTCCGGAGGTCCCCCGCCGTGGTGACAGCTACTGAGGAGGCCGCCACAACCTCTCACTGCTCCAGATCATTCCTGGCAAAAAAACAACAACACAAAAGCATGAAACTGGAGCTAAAAAACAGGAATGTCAATGTTGATAAAGACTGGTGAAGCATGTATCACAACACAGAGAGGAAGCCACCCATCATACTGTTATCTCGTCCTCAGTTCCTCTTCCAATTAAATGGAATGTGACTCGGCAGGAAACCAGAGGGGCAGAGAGAGAGAAAGAGGGGCACATATCAACGAGTAAAAAGTAAATATATGACATCTGCAACAGCAGGTAGCTCACTTATCTGGAATAGACGGGCTGATATCAAACCTCTTACAGATTTTGTTTGGTAGTGATCCCCTTTAAAGTGCAGCTAGCTCCGTTTAACAGAGTACTATGAGTGTGACAGCGTAGGAAAAGCTTACATGGCTTTATAATCTGAGGTGTAGTAGTGCTAGCAAATTAGCATCGGGGGGTTTTAACTTTAAATAGTTGTTTTGTTAGCTTGTGTTGAACTCTAAACTAACGTCTCGTCAAAGTATCCAGTGAAAGAGACCAGTCATGGCTAGATTAGCACCAACTTAAGAATTTAAGAGGTGAACTTGCTTTTACTCTGCAAATTAACATCTAATTTAGCTGAATAAGATATTAACTAAACTAACTTAGCTTCGCTGTTAATTATAGTTTAACATAGCTTAGTTAGTTAACTTAGCTAGCTGTTAACTTTAGTTTAACAAACAATAAACTATACTTGAAAACTAAATGATAAGCAGAAATAACATTTAACCATTTCTTAATAAAGTGAACACCATCACCAGCTCAAATAAATAACGCAGGTGAGAGCTAACTGGAGCTAAAATGTCTTTGGTTTAACTAACACTAGTCAACAACAAGCTTAGGTTAGCTAGGCTACAACTTTATAAACTGAACTCTCTTCAGAAACTACCCGTTTTAACGTTTTCTTCTTCGTTGGTAAAAGCCCACACATTGTACAACTCTATCGCTACTTTAGTGACGTACATGAAACACAAGTATAGTCTTCGGTTAATTCGTCTACAATAAAAAAATACAAAATATAGTATTTATTCACTTTTTGCGTCACTCTCTTGCTACCGCTACTTCTTCTTCGTCACATTAAATAGACAGACTTTTTCAATGGAGCGCGTGACGTTAATGTCCCCAGCTACACCGAGCCGTTAAATAACCGTTAAATAGCCATTTACGAACTTTTAAACGTTTACTTACCGACCTCACAGCGATGTCTTTACGTGTTATCAGATAACCGAACACCGTGTAGTCTAATCAAGATGGACTTTATCGCCGTGACACGAAATAAATCCCCAAACAGTATCGAGATCAGAGTTGTAGAAAAAAAAGTGAAGTTAAACTCTTCTGTCCTCCTCTTTCTTCTTCTTCTTCTAAAGAGTTTACGGCAGAGCTGTGCGTTGAGACGGCTAATGCTGCTCCCTGTCGTCAGTGATATGCATTGCAGACTTTAACTGTTATTATAAGGATGCATTTATGGTGTATTTAATGTTGACATTAAATCATTTATAGAAAAATATATATATATATAAAATGACTACAAATATCAGGCAGTATCAAGTCTGTTTTTTAAATAGATTTTATTTCGAAAGTATGGAAGCCATAACTTAGATGTAAGTTATGGGCTGATGTTTTTGTTGCCCCATGTCTATATAGCCTTATAGCTGCTTCTTAAACTACTGTGAAAGTGACACTCAAAGCCGCTTTCAGCGGTCACAAGCTGTTGTGCTTACAAATGTATGTTGCTATACATTTTTTTCAAATAGCTGAGCATCACATCTCCCTGTACTAGTACAAATACATAACACAACTGGCACTCTGGAAAAAATTGAATTGTTTTTTTTCTAATAGGTAACTATTACTGGTGACTTTTGTAAAGCTGCAACAGTGGACTGATTAAAATACTTTATAATGATATATAACATCTAACATTTACAAAAGTCACCAGTAATAGTTACCTTGTGTAGAATTGCATGTCGTTTTCATGGTAAGACTGGCGAGGGGATGAAGGGACCTGTGAGGACATCGTCACTGCAGCGCATGCGCACTTCTAATCTTTATTTTATTTTTTTCCGCCAGAAAAAAATAAATAAAAAATCCACCATGAAGAGACAAAAACAGTAACTTTAACAATCTTTTTTTTTTTTTTTAGTTACCTTTTTTTGTTGGTTTTTTTGGGTGCGGGAATGGGCTTCCATAAGAAAGTCGATTGTTTTTTTAACTCTTATTTCGAGTTTTATTCTATAATCCAATACGTTTCCTGGATAAAACTGGACACAGCTGCTCACAACAAATACCTTAAAATGCACAAAACAGAAAAAAACGACTTAGGATTTACCTTTTAAATTAATTTAAATTAAGATTTAAATTATAATTATTATTTTTTTTAAATAAAATTAAAGTTGAATTGAAAATTAACAAGGACATTACATATTTTAAAAATAAAATTTGACCTACATGCTCGAATATTACACACAACTTTATCGATTTTTACTGTTACCGTAAGGAATCTCATTTCCGTTTTTACTTTCAAAGTAAAAGCTCCCCTATTAATACTGACACGACTTACGATATCTATCTCTGTATTCATTTGGGCCGTATGACAACATAACACATTTAATCACACGTTTACCTCTGTCCTTGCTATTAGAAATGACCAATGAGCACCAGACATAGTGACTGATCACAGCCAATCATTTTATTCTGAAAAGCTGAACGTCTGCCACCATGCACATGCGCACACGAGCAGCAGCATTCGGTTACCTTGGTAGCGGGAGGAAAGGGAGGCGGAGCTTACTCTTTGCCACATAGTCCTACAACACAGAGCCGTTAGCTCTAACGGAGATAGAGGTTTAAAAAAGGTAAAATATATTACCGTACATAGTTGCTAGATACGGTTTATTATAATGTTAGCTATCTAAAGAAGCTAATTAGCCTTAACGAGGGTTAGTGTGTCTCGTTGTACAGTTAGCCTTTCTGAGCTAACGTTAGCTAGCTAATGTAGCTCTAGCTAACTAACGTTAGCTGAGTTAACTCATTATAGGTTGTGTTAGTTTTGGGCATAAAGTGGGATTTAAACATGGACAAAAACTCCCAGAAAGTATGTGAACCGTTTGAGCTACTTGGTGCTCGTTCCTCCTTTTGAGACTAATATTAATTTCGTGAAGTTAACGGTTAAATCAAACTTAAGTTACATACATGATAAACGGTTAGCTAACACAGCTGTTAACTTTAAATATCAACCTGACTACGATACTTTTGGTTGAAATCTAACGTTTTAACAAATGCATGTATATTAAATAATATAATTAAGTATGTAAAATTAATATTTTACAAACTAATATTTTAATAATAACAATACATTTGATGGGTATAGCGCTTTAAAAAGGTACTCAAAGACACTTTACATGGTAAAAACAGAAACAATAGAAGCAATTACAATAAAAACAAAATATATTACCGAACAGTAAATGAACAAACATACATAACTGACTTTACAAGTAAAGTTTACATACTTTTAAGTATAAAGAGGCTCTTGGCATGTGGTGATCTATCACTGAAGGTCAAAGTTCAAAAGGTTTGTTTGTTTTCATCAACAATCACCTGTTATCAGATAGACAGGTAACTGTAGATAGAGAGACAGACAGGTAACTGTAGACAGACAGGTAACTGTAGACAGACAGACAGACGGGTAACTGGAGATACTCTCCAACTCTGTGGGACGTGGACTAAATGGAAGCTTGAATCATTTAATTATTCCTCTTTTGTGTCTTTATATCTGGTTGAACAGCTGTTATTGACACTGGATCGCCTACAAGTCCAGTCTGTGTTTTACTTGTTTTCTTTCTCTGTGTTCTTGCTCTTCATCCCTCGTTCTCTCCGTCTCCTCCCCCTCAGGCCCCGGGGCCATGGCGAAAGATCCGTTAGCCGAGGCAGGCTTTTATTTTGACGAGCTCAACAAGCTGCGGGTCCTGGAGCCCGACGTCAGCCAGAAGACCTCGGAGCTCAAGGAAGAGTGTAAAGAGTTTGTGGACAGTGAGTCTTCTGTTCTTTGAGTGACTGCCCGGGTCCTACAGGACGTACTGACGTGTTCTGTTTTGCAGAAATTGGCCAGTTCCAGAAGATAGTGGGAGGTCTGCTAGAGCTGGTGGACGAGCTGGCAAAAGAAGCAGAGACGGAAAAGATGAAGGTAGGCGTGGAGGTTAAAGCTGCTCTTTTATTAACAACTTCTTCTTAATATAATATTTATCCCTCTCTTCTTCTCTTTCAGGCGATCGGAGCCAGAAACCTGCTGAAGTCGGTGGCGAAGCAGAGAGAAGCTCAACAGCAGCAGCTTCAGGCTCTCATCACAGAGAAGAAGATGCAGCTTGAGAGGTGAAGCTCAGCACACAGACAGGGTGCATGATGGGTAGTGGTGGTGGGGTCAAGAGGAGCTGGAGGTCATGTGACGAGGATTTGATACAGACACTTTTAAAAATAAATTTCTTAAATAATAAGCCTGCTCCTGACTTTGAGGGTGTGTTTAAATGTTTGAAGAGGTTCCCCGTGTTGCTGTGAGACACTTTGTTCTCACATATCGTGCGTCTTGTGTTTTTATCTTCAGGTGTAAAGTCCTCTCACACTCCTGTGAGGCTGTGAGCTTCGTTCTGACGTCAATGGTTTCCAGTCATGTGACTCACTGTTTATTTAGCACAAACATTCTGCAAAAGTAGTGAAAACGTTTGGAAGTGGTGCCGCCACCCACGTTTGTATTTGTACAACATTATGATTTATATTCTTAAAGGAATCAAGACGAAATGATTAGCTCGTGAGCATCGATCTGACCCCTCACAGGTGCTCACATGTGACACTTCAACTCCTTTCAGCACTTTGTGCGACAAAGCGGCTTAGCGTTGCAGCTGCGTCGTGTTTGTAGCTACCGTGTCGCTCGTAGTGTGAACGCAGCATTAGACCGGAAACTTTCAGCATTTCCTCTTAACTTCCTCGAGTAAATCTGTTTCCTTCTGCCACCTCAAAGTGGAAGTAGGAAAATATAACGATGCATTTAAGTATGAAATATATTTACACTTCTCAGCACTACGAAGAAGCTCAGTCGACCGGAAATGAATTAGAAACTGAGATGAGTCTCCACGTGTCTGTCGAGGCTTTAATGTGAAATAACAACTGACGTCTTAACGTGTTTAAGTAATAAGTTTAAATACGTAACGACAGCCTCATCATCATATCTACTATACCAGACATTTACGATAAAGCTTCACGTGTTTTCTGTTTCCTCCTCTCAGATATCGGATCGAGTACGAGGCTTTATCTAAAGTGGAGTCTGAGCAGAACGAGTTCATCGACCAGTTCATCCTGCAGAAGTGACGACGCAGCGGTTTCCGTCTCCACAGTGCCTCTAATGTTTCATCTGAGCGACTTCAGAGAACGAGTCTGCTGCAACGCTTCCTCTGAAGAACCCTGAAGCTCAAAACTAAACACTCCTGTTTGAAGCTTATTCCAACATACGCGTGTGTGTGTGTGTGTGTGTGTGTGTCGTCAGCCTCACACCAAACGTCTCAACATCTCAGACCAACATCAGAGAAGACGGAGCTATTTATACAAAGAAATATTATTTATACTGAAGAATGACTCCGTATATCTAGTTTTACTACTTTTTGTATCAATTTCGGTACTGCATGTTGCATGTGATCTGTAAATATATTTAGATTTTTAAAAATATAGAAGTGTTATTTCATTCCTCTGGTACCACCAGGAACACGTCGTCCTCTTTCTGTTCTGTGAGTCATTGTTCGTGTTTTCATTTGGACGACAAACGGTTATACTTGAATAAATACTGTTTATTATTGCACAACTACATGTGTCGGCGGTTTTGTTTCTAGGTGTTTGAGAGCTTAGCCTCTGAAAGTCAGCGTGAGAATGAGTACCTAAATTAAAGTCACTGAGCAGAGACCGGTCCACCGTGCACAGACCCAGATCCTCCAGCAGAGACCGGTCCACCGTGGACAGACCCAGATCCTCCAGCAGAGACCGGTCCACCGTGGACAGACCCAGATCCTCCAGCAGAGACCGGTCCACCGTGGACAGACCCAGATCCTCCAGCAGAGACCGGTCCACCGTGGACAGACCCAGATCCTCCAGCAGAGACCGGTCCACCTCCTCGACCCGCTGGAGGGAAGGGAGGCACGACAGGCCGTGCTTTGACTTCACTTCTTCTTCGTATACTGTAAAAAAAACAACAATGAATCATTGCAGTGCGTATTTATTCACACGTCAACTTGAAATAATAAAATTCATTCTCACTTTATCAAGAATCCAGAGTGCGTCTGTAACGGCTCTCTGGATGATCGTGTGGATCCTCTCTGGGTCGTCTTCATCAGAGTGACTGGTGTAACCCTGAACCAGAAGCATCGGGGTCATCAAGGGTTTCACATCCAACAGGTTTACTGATGACATCATGACGGCTGTGAGATCCATATTGTTTTATAGTTGTTGTAAACATCCTGAGTTCATCTCAGCAACGACTTTGGAGAGTTTAATCGAGGACAAACAAAACTAAATAAAGGATCTTTTTACTGGATAGAACACTATGAAGTCATTAGACTTTGTGGAGAACAAACACTGTCAAGTCTCAAGTGTCTTAATGAGGAATTTTTCATACTTTTTAAACAATTAATTTAACACCAAATTTGTGTGAAAAATATTAACCCACAAATTAGGTGAGCATGAGGATGGCCATTATTTATATATATATATATATATATACTAAAAAGGTACCGCGGTACCTGTACGTTCAAAACGATTTTGCATATTTTTAGTATCGATACTTTATTAAAATAGCGCGCGATCAGAGCGCACTCGCTGCTCCGCTCCCTGTCATGCTGCCTGCAGCCATTGACTGCAAGGGGGCGGGGCTGCCCAGAGCTCACACAGCAACAGGCAGCGCTCACTCACAGAGAGTGATCACAGGGGAGACATGCACGAGCTTTTACCGACCGTCCTCGGCTTGTTGGAAAACAAGATGCCAGAAGTATTATCTGGAAGTACTTTGGCTATATTGCAGACAGTGAAGGAAAGCCCACTGACCTACAGAGACCCGTCTGCGAAACGTGTTTCAAAGCCACAGACCAAGTGAGGCAACACGTCTAACACGGCAAAGCACCTTTCAGACAGACACCCCCAACTTTTCAAAGAGTTCAAAGAACGACATGAACACCCCCAAGCTCACCCATAGACAGCTAACACGAGTAGCCTTAGCCTAGTTTGACAACAAGCCTATATGATCATGAGGTCACAATGCACACAAACGTGCACTATATGAAACACAATTGATGCAAAATGGCTCCATGCTGGTGGAGCCTGAGGGTGGATCTTGAGCTAATTATTTTATTTTTAGTCAAGGAAAAATAATTATTCCATGAATTAAGATAAAATATGAAATGAAAATATCAAACTCACGATGCAAGTAAATGAAGCATTGTTTACCCACCCACTCCCACAGACAGTCAGACAGATGCCAGAGTCAGCAGCAACACAGAGACAGAGTTCCCTTCAGCTGTGTTTGAAAGCCAGCGGAATTATGAGAGAGGCTCAAAAGATGCGAAGAGGTTAAACATTAATATTAATGCCATTTGTTAAGTGTTCAAAAAGCTGGGCAGGAACAAGCTGGTAAAAAGGGAACCGTACAGATGTATTATTTATTACTATTATAGATAAATATACCAGTATCGTATCGTATTTGTGGTATTGTATCGAATTCTGGTATCGTATCGTAAGTATCGGTATCGTGATACTTATGGCAGGTATCGTATCGAAGTCATAATTTTGGTATCGTGACAACCCTACTATATACACACTTTCATCTTAATGTTTAAAACTATTTAAATGAATGAATGATTTATTTGTATTTCACAGTCACTTCAGCAGCTCAGTCGCTTGTTTAAAAGACAAGTTGTTTGTCAGCACAGTTCTACATGATACTAGTAATAATAATAATACTAGTAATAATACTAGTAATCCTAAATCATCTGAAGTAGGTTGAGCTCGTCAGTGGCGACCTCACCTGTCTGATGGCGTGTCGGTAATGCTGCTGCATCGCTGCGTTGGGTAACTGTCTGCAGCAGCGGAGGAGATGTCGATAGAGCTGCACTGGGGTCAGCTCAGCGCCGACTAACGGCAGCATCCTCCTCTGGTTCAGCTGCTGTCGACAAACACACAATAAACTCTGGTGAGAGGGATTATTAATATAATCTGGTGAGAGGGATTATTAACCAGAATAAATAGTAATACATCATCTCAGATATCATGGGAGTTATATTCTAGTCATTGTGGTTTTATTGACATGAAGGTAAAAAAAATACAAAACTACACAATAATATTATTAACACAACGTTATGATTGTTATATAATAAGAGAAGATAGAACTTTATTAATACGGAAGGAAATTCTTGTGCCAGACTTTTATTAAAGATAACAGAAAAAAACAATAGAATAAAAATGATTAAGTGTAAAAAATTATTCTGACACCTGTACAAAATAAAATACAATAAGGTAAGTAAGTAAGGTAAATAAATAGTATAAAAATGATCTGAAATAAAAAAGCTAAAATACAACAACAAAATTAAATGAAAGAGCAAAAACATAAAGCGTATAAGAAATTATACTACCAGTTTATTGGAAGCTAAAATATAAAAGTTACATTAAACAGAGATACATTTCATAAATGGTATTTAAAAAGTAGTAGAAAGTTATATTGTACATAGATTAATGAAAATAATGCACAATGCTGGAATAAAAGTAATATTACACAAGATGTTGTTATTATTGTTGGTGTCTGTAATAATAATAAAATATATATAACGTTATATATACACAATATCAAAATTACATTTTAACAAACACGTGTGTTATCCACTCTTAATTCTTAATTCTCACGTGTCTGTCTTGACAAAGTGAAGTAATGTCAGCCACACAGAAACATTAATCGAATTTAAAAACGATGTTTGTTTCATTTTCAAGTGTTGAAATACGTTTTAAATCTCCTTTCTTTATCCTGAGGTGACCTACGCTGCTAGCTAGTTAGCTAGCTTACCTATTAGCTAGCTAGAGCTGGATAAAAGGTAAACATTGGGTAACGTTAGATAAAAGTACATGAGCTAACGTTAGTTCAAACAGAGCATTAGCTTCTATAGCACAGTGGCTAACATGTTAGCTTACTGTAACGTTAGCTGTGAGTAGTAGTGAAAGCTGTCAGCAGGAAACGTATTTTAAAAACCTTCTTGTAGTCATATTATGAAAGTAACCAACCAACCGCTGTTCTTCTCCTTCTCCTCCTCCTCCTCTTCTTCTTCTTCTTCTTCTTGTTTGGGTTTATTGGCGGTTGGCCAACAATGAATTAGTGCATTACCGCCACCAACTGGTATGGAGTGTGGATCAGGATGTCTAATAGGCTACTTATATAAAAATTTAAATTAAAAAGGAAAAGAAACAAAACAAAACAACGAGCTCATATTTTCTTAATAATATTAATTAATCTAAGATATCTGTTCTGTTCTCCTCTTCTTCTTCTTCTTCTTCTTCTTTTTCCGGTTGATAAAGGCTTGTCCCGCCCTACTCTGCCTCTGATTGGTTCACAACATTCTTTACACTAACTCTGACCAATCATGCTCCTTGTGGCTAAAGCTAACCAATCTAACCAATCAGAGGCAGCGTAGGGCGGGTCAAAGAATCTGCAGTCTTCTTTGTGTGTTTTCGTTGCGGTTCCAAGTTGCATTGAAACACTTCCGCTCTCTTCTGGCTGCGCTGATTACTTTATATAAATTGTTAAATGTTATACTACTTGTCAACTAGTACTCCCACTACTTATCAGAGGACATATTGTACATTTTACTAACCACTGCTTCTATTTGACATCTATAGTTATTAATACTTACTTAATAGGTTGCATAGAG
>JAFEUB010001544.1:277500-340000 GCA_024529925.1 Ophthalmolycus amberensis | reverse complement strand
AGGCCCGATCTTTTAATCGAACTCTTGGTAAGAAAGTGAATAAGTGTGTTTCCCAAACAAGAACGAGCATCGTGGGCATAACATCAACTGAAAATACAAAGTACATCAAACTTGACTTTGACAGAACCTCGTATTTAAGTAGTAATCATATCTCTTCGGTTTATATTGTGAATATAAATGCACAACGACTTCATTTGGGGCCCTCGAGTGTCTGAGGTCCCCGCTCAGCAGCACTTCATCTGCTGCTACGTACCATCGGGCACTTTGCTGCACACACCGACTGTCCGTTGCTGTCACACTGGTTCTTCTTCTCTCCTAACGCACACATCCCACCTTGGACCGCCTCGAACAGCACAGGGTTCAGGTCTCCATACTCTCCTGAAGCCACTTCAATGACTGAGCCAGAGACAAAAAGACAGATGAATGAATGAATGAATGAGAGGATGCTCAGCCACAGTGGAGCGGACACATGGATGGATGAGATGTGAGGCTCACTGAAGTCTGCAGGGTTGTGGTAGGTGGGACAGTGGAGGCCCAGAGTCTTCAGGTAGGGGATGAGGAACGGGACCGTTCCTTTGTAGATGCACTGTCCCTGACTGAGGATGTAGAGCTGGAGAGGAACAGAAAGTAAAGGACGCTTCTGACAGAGACACTTATCCACTGAAGGGCCCCAGCCACGGGGAACATGTTTAGATATGAAAAATATTAAATTATGTTACAATTCCAGCTCCTTCTAGCCGGAAATAACTTACAAAATGCCCCCAAAGCACTTCAAAAGATACGCAACTCAACTACTATACTACTTACTGTGTACTTGTACTTAAACATTGTAGTTCTGGAGGTATTTGAAGGACACACAGACGGACAGACTGCTGCACCGTTAGATGTTACAGCACCACAGCTCCTCACGCAATCAATAGAAAGTGGAATGTGGGGACTCGTACCTTGTCAAACATCTCAAACAGCTTGGCGCTGGGCTGGTGGATGGTGCAGATGATGGTGCGTCCTCCCAGCGCCAGGGAGCGCATCAGAGAGACGACCTGGTAGCACGACACGCTGTCCAGTCCGCTGAGCAGAGACACAACGTTAACGAGCAGCACAAGAAACCCGACAGGAGAACGTCTCCTCAGGCTTCCATGAGAACGAGCCCCGGTTATTGATTCCTCTTCATCACTGAGGTCTACAGTGAGAGTTCATCACTGAGGTCTACAGTCAGAGTTCATCACTGAGGTCTACAGTGAGAGTTCATCACTGAGGTCTACAGTCAGAGTTCATCACTGAGGTCTACAGTGAGAGTTCATCACTGAGGTCTACAGTCAGAGTTCATCACTGAGGTCTACAGTCAGAGTTCATCACTGAGGTCTACAGTGAGAGTTCATCACTGAGGTCTACAGTCAGAGTTCATCACTGAGGTCTACAGTGAGAGTTCATCACTGAGGTCTACAGTCAGAGTTCATCACTGAGGTCTACAGTCAGAGTTCATCACTAAGGTCTACAGTCAGAGTTCATCACTGAGGTCTACAGTCAGAGTTCATCACTGAGGTCTACAGTGAGAGTTCATCACTGAGGTCTACAGTGAGAGTTCATCACTGAGGTCTACAGTGAGAGTTCATCACTGAGGTCTACAGTGAGAGTTCATCACTGAGGTCTACAGTGAGAGTTCATCACTGAGGTCTACAGTCAGAGTTCATCACTAAGGTCTACAGTCAGAGTTCATCACTGAGGTCTACAGTCAGAGTTCATCACTGAGGTCTACAGTCAGAGTTCATCACTGAGGTCTACAGTCAGAGTTCATCACTGAGGTCTACAGTCAGAGTTCATCACTGAGGTCTACAGTCAGAGTTCATCACTGAGGTCTACAGTGAGAGTTCATCACTGAGGTCTACAGTCAGAGTTCATCACTGAGGTCTACAGTGAGAGTTCATCACTGAGGTCTACAGTGAGAGTTCTCTATCGTTTCTCAGTCCGCGTTTAACCATCACAGCACATCGTGCGTCCGTCTCACCTGGTGGGCTCGTCAAAGAACATGACCGGAGGGTTGTTGACCAGCTCCAGAGCGATGGCCAGACGTTTGCACTGACCGCCCGACAGAGAGCCGGTACGAGTGTGAGCGCAGTCCAGGAGCCCCAGAGCAGTCAGGATCTCATTCACCTGGACGGGAAAGATATCTTTACAGTCAGGATTCAGTGTTATTATCATCTTTCTTCTGTGTATGTTGAGCGAGTAGATGTGTTTCTCTCACCAGTTCTTTCTTCACCTCCATAGTCTCATCCAGCTTTAAGTTGGCTGAAACCTGAACCAATGAGGAAGAACGTCTCATAAATCATGTAATGCAACATTCCTGCAGCGCGTTGGCACAATAGCCATCGACCTCTATCAACCTATCCATTACTGGTTCAGACAGAGTTTAGAGGATGACATCATCACTGCCACAGTTTGAATGGTCTGTGCTCTGAACAGCTCACCATCATGGCCTCTCGGGTCGTGAGGTGTGGCAGCAGCATGTCCTCCTGCATGATGTAGCACGACATCTTCCTGAATGTCCTCAGGTCCCGGGGTTTCCCATTTACCCAGATCTGACCCTTCATCCCTGTTTCCCTGGACACACACACACACACACACACACACACACACACACACAGGTTTTATGACGTTGTTGCCCTAAAAGTAAATGGGAAAAATAGATTTTTTGTTATTGTGGTAATATATTTGTAATCTATGATGCTGCTAGATTGCTGCTAGTTAATACAGGTGCGTCCTCCCTCTGTGAGGAGCTAACTGTTTCTAACTGCAGTGGAAACGCTGTATTTCACTCAAGTGGATTCATTCGATTCAAACATGTTGTGAATCGTGGAAATGATCGATCTTTTTTCAATAAATGTTGACTTTTGGATTTATTGTAAATGTTTTGATCACACGAGTCTGAAACAATCCATCACTGGAATCCAATGCTACTAATAGTATAACACTAATATATTAGAGTAGCCTGGTCCTTGTCTGTAAGAAGAAGAAGCTGTACAGATTTAGAATTTAAATGTGGGAATGAATGAAGCTTCCAACTATTGGATTTTGGTCCCAATTACAACCTCTACCTGTACAGTAGAAAGGGCTTTTGTCACTCTTACCTGTATCCAGCCAGAATGTTCATTAAGGTGGACTTCCCGGCCCCCGAGGGCCCCATGATTCCTATCAGCTCTCGACTGCAGAACCTTCCAGACAGGCACTTCAGTAAGGCTTTGAAACCTGCAAACAACACAGAGACCGCTTCATCACGGCTCAACCGACGATAACGAGGACCGCATCAGTCTCTCAGCGAGTCCACGTTAACGCTCTGCATCTGTGTCAATACACACTCTGAGTCACTTTCACAGGAAACACAGAGTAAACTCTGTGTTTCAATGAAACCTGTAATGGGCATCATGACAATGTAATAAATGTAATATCAAACATGATAACGAGGATACAAAATGTATAAAAGATATAAAAGGCCTTATCTTTGACTTCAATGACGCCGACAGTAGGTACCAGCTGTGAAAGGTAATTTAGTTAATTGCCAATTCCCTTTGCACAGAAGCAGACAAATCAACCAGTAGGAGGCGCTAGATTCACACCAAGGACATGATCCCTCACCAGCTTCCCACCAACCCACCAACAGGGCCGGGTTTCTGCTGCATCATTGGGACCCTCACAAACACCTTCACTGACGTGAGTCACTGTACCTGTAGTTCAAACTATCTAAATATCGTCGTGCATCACATCCTGCTCTATGTTGTCATATACAAACGCTCCAGATGATAGGAACTTCCTCTCAGTCAACAGGAAAGTAAAACTGCTTTGGTCTGAAAGTATCAGATCTTGCACTTCAGTCTAACAGCATTAACACCGAGCGCTCAGTCGCCTGCATCAGCTTCCTACGACATAATGTTTACCACCTTCCAGAGGAGCGGGATCAGAAAACAACAAACTAGATGTTGTGTTGTTGGAACAGCCTGAAGTCCAGATGTTGCTCATGAACAGATGTTGTTACTGTAAAAGAGATCCGTGAGATGCACCCTTTTCTTTTGACATGGTTCACTGTGTATAGTTCTTCTCTTTATGTCATATCTTTAGTGTTGCTGAGTAGCCTGATATCAATATAACCACTCGGCGTTTACAAGCTCACGTTAACAGATAGAAAGTGAAGTCATCGTCAGACGACAGCCGGTGGGTTTCATCATATCATTGAGTCACTGCAGCTCTTTCACTGAAGCTGCTGCTTCTCTCAGTGTTATTAGTGCTACTTGTTCTTCCTCTTGGAATAACATTCATACTTCTTATTCACTCATCTCACAGCTGTGTTTGGGTTAACAGTCTAAGGCAATGAAAACATAATTACTTCATATGTATAGACTTGTATAGACATAGAGAGAGAGAGAGAGACAGAGAGACAGAGAAAGAGAGAGAGAAAGAGAGAGAGACAGGGAGAGAGAGAGAGAGACAGAGAGAGACAGGGAGAGAGAGAGAGAGAGAGAGAGAGAGACAGAGAGAGAGAAAGGGAGACAGGGAGAGAGAGAGAGAGAGACAGAGAGAGACAGGGAGAGAGAGAGAGAGAGACAGAGAGAGAGAGAGAGAGACAGAGAGAGAGAGCCAGAGAGAGACAGAGAGAGAGAGCCAGAGAGAGAGAGAGAGAGAGAGAGAGAGAGAGAGACAGAGAGAGAGAGACAGAGAGAGACAGGGAGAGAGAGAGAGAGACAGAGAGAGACAGGGAGAGAGAGAGAGAGAGAGACAGAGAGAGAGAGAGAGACAGAGAGAGAGAGAGAGACAGAGAGAGAGAGAGAGAGAGAGAGAGAGAGAGACAGAGAGAGAGAGACAGAGAGAGACAGGGAGAGAGAGAGAGCGAGAGAGAGACAGAGAGAGAGAAAGAGAGACAGGGAGAGAGAGAGAGAGACAGAGAGAGACAGGGAGAGAGAGAGAGAGAGACAGAGAGAGAGAGAGAGACAGAGAGAGAGAGAGAGACAGAGAGAGAGAGCCAGAGAGAGAGAGAGAGAGAGAGAGAGAGAGAGACAGAGAGAGAGAGACAGAGAGAGACAGGGAGAGAGAGAGAGCGAGAGAGAGACAGAGAGAGAGAAAGAGAGACAGGGAGAGAGAGAGAGACAGAGAGAGACAGGGAGAGAGAGAGAGAGAGAGAGACAGAGAGAGAGAGAGAGACAGAGAGAGAGAGCCAGAGAGAGAGAGAGAGAGAGAGAGAGAGAGACAGAGAGACAGAGAGAGAGAGCCAGAGAGAGAGAGAGAGAGAGAGACAGAGAAAGTTCACATTTAAGTTGTATGAAATATTTGTCACATTTCCAAGAAATAGCTTTGCACTTACGTGTTAATGCTGCTAAGTGTTCAGACATGCCTTTTTATGCCTAGTTTAACCAGAAAATGCTTTTATTTGAGCCAAATTACAGCAGATTTATTATTTTATTAATATGTAATGATGGATCAAAACATATAAGAAGTTCAGAAAGTGCATAACGGTGAAACATGTTATGTGACTCGCTGACTCAGCTGCTGCTGGTGTCTGTTTAATCAATGTTTGATTCATTAATTGATGAAAGGAGTGTCTTGCTGTAGGAACACTCATTGTTCGTGTCGTGGACACACCGCTGTGACTCGGTGCTGTGGCTGTGTACAAACACAGTGAAGGAGGCCGACAGAGAGCTGAACCGTGGAGCGATTGAAAGGACACTTCAAACAAGTTCAAACACATGAAAGTACATCTATGAGTCAAGCTGAGCAGCACATCAATCCAGAGAGAAATGTGATTCTTCTACAAGAGTTTACTTCAAGCTTCTTCAAAGGTCGACAGGAAGGGAAATTTATGTATCATGGCACACGCCTTTCCTTTCACCCGACCTCACTTCACCTTCCTTTCCTTTCACCCGACCTCACTTCACCTTCCTTTCCTTTCACCCTCACTTCACCTTCCTTTCCTTTCAGCCTACCTCACTTCACCTTCCTTTCCTTTCAGCCGACCTCACTTCACCTTCCTTTCCTTTCACCCTCACTTCACCTTCCTTTCCTTTCAGCCTACCTCACTTCACCTTCCTTTCCTTTCAGCCTACCTCACTTCACCTTCCTTTCCTTTCACCCTCACTTCACCCTCCTTTCCTTTCAGCCTACCTCACTTCACCTTCCTTTCCTTTCAGCCTACCTCAGTTCACCTTCCTTTCCTTTCAGCCTACCTCACCTTCCTTTCCTTTCACCCTACCTCACTTCACCTTCCTTTCCTTTCACCCTCACTTCACCTTCCTTTCCTTTCAGCCTACCTCACTTCACCTTCCTTTCCTTTCACCCTACCTCACTTCACCTTCCTTTCCTTTAATCCTACCTCACTTCACCTTCCTTTCCCCCTAACCTCACTTCACCTTCCTTTCCTTTCAGCCTACCTCACATCACCTTCCTTTCCTTTCACCCTACCTCACCTTCCTTTCCTTTCAGCCTACCTCACTTCACCTTCCTTTCCTTTCAGCCTACCTCACTTCACCTTCCTTTCCTTTCAGCCTACCTCACCTCACCTTCCTTTCCTTTCACCCTAACCTCACATCACCTTCCTTTCCTTTCACCCTACCTCACCTTCCTTTCCTTTCAGCCTACCTCACTTCACCTTCCTTTCCTTTCAGCCTACCTCACCTCACCTTCCTTTCCTTTCAGCCCTAACCTCACTTCACCTTCCTTTCCTTTCACCCTAACCTCACTTCACCTTCCTTTCCATTTCAGCCTACCTCACATCACCTTCCTTTCCTTTCAGCCTACCTCACATCACCTTCCTTTCCTTTCAGCCTACCTCACTTCACCTTCCTTTCCTTTCAGCCTACCTCACCTCACCTTCCTTTCCTTTCACCCTAACCTCACTTCACCTTCCTTTCCTTTCACCCTACCTCACATCACCTTCCTTTCCTTTCAGCCTACCTCACTTCACCTTCCTTTCCTTTCACCCTAACCTCACTTCACCTTCCTTTCCTTTCACCCTACCTCACTTCACCTTCCTTTCCTTTCACCCTAACCTCACTTCACCTTCCTTTCCTTTCAGCCCTACCTCACTTCAGCTTCCTTTCCTTTCACCCTAACCTCACTTCACCTTCCTTTCCCCCTAACCTCACTTCACCTTCCTTTCCTTTCATCCTACCCCACTTTACACCCTACCTCACTTTCCCTTCCTTTCCTTTCATGCTTCCTCACTTCCCCTCCCCTCCCTTCTCCTCTCCTCCTCTCCGGTCAGCTACATTATTGACGACCGAAACCGTCTCAGACGATGCAGCACTTACTGGAACCCTCAGAGCAAACCCTCCAACACATCCACAGCGTACACTTAACATCAGACGCATGGATAGAGGCCGGCTGGTTCACATCGTCTTACTTACATTTACAGGGTCACTGAAGACACATTACACTGCTGTAGATGTTATTGTGAGTGAATGGATCGGTAAGAAAGTCCATTTCTTTGAGAACAGGTGGATATTGCTCACTCAGCTTTGAGAGCTCCAGTATTCTGTGAAGGTTTAGGACTGGTTTAGGTTTTGGGTTGAGGGGCTGAGATTTGTCAAATACGTTGATCCAGAGCTAAATATAATTACAACTCATATCTTAAGTCATGTTCAGGATGCTTCCTGGTGAAGATCTTAGGATAGTGCTTTTAATCTGAGGAGGGAAGCAGTTCTTCTACCGACCAGTTAGTCCTCATCTATTAGTTTTCTCAATTGTCTACACACTAACACTGGTACCTGATCCACAATAGACCACAACCTGTAATGTGCATGTCTGTCACGTTCAGGGAGCAGGACAGACAGGAAGGACCTGGATGCAGAACTCAGACGGGCAGATAAAAAGAAATTACTTCAATAAAGCAAGAAGTTTACAAAACAAAACTCCACAACAAAAGGATGAACCGACACAGAACAAAGGAACTGAAATAGTGGCTGAGTAACAAAGGAAGGGAGAACAGTGGAGCAGGATGTGTGAAAAAACTCACAAACGACAGAAATAAAACCAAACATGACGCATGAGAGAACTTCAAAATAAAACAGGAAACAGACAAAAACCCAAATATATGACAACCTGTGGTCCAAGAAGCCAAATCACCAGCATATTTACACGTTAGGCCTGCAAGAAGACTTGAAACTGGAGATTGAGACCATAAACTCATGTTTACAATGTTTACTGAGGGAATGAATCAAGAGAGAAGTAGAGTCATTTTCTCATAGACTTCTATACAACCAGAGGAGTCGCCCCCTGGTGGACACTAGAGAGAATGCAGCTTTAAGACACTTCCTCATTAGCTTCACTTGACAGAACCGGAGGTTGATGCCTGATTAAAATACAGCCAACGCTAGCATGTGCACGGCATTAGTGTATTACAGTCTGTGACTCCGCTGAGCTCATTGATCTTCTGTGTGATAATCCATGGACTCGGATGGATCCAGTGTGTCAGAAACAATCAGCCCTCCTGCTCCGTCTTCTGTTCCCGCTGTAGGGAGATGATCTCGACAAGAAGGATCAATAAAGAGAAGGGTTCGCTGCAGTCAGAGTGAGGATGACTCAGGCCGAATGGAGGTGAGTTTACTTGTCTCTCTGTTGCTGCTGAGCCTCATACGCCGGCTTTAAGCTACTTCTTATTCCTCACCAGACGTCTGGTCCGTGTGTCCTCAGTCTGATCCGCAGCACAACTCGGCTGACTGTGAGCGGCCTAATAGACAAACTCCTGCTCTGACACAAACATGTTCTTTCAGTTATGTTTCGTAGTCTTCTTGTAATTACCACTGAATTTATTATACTTCTACTTCAGAGTTTAAATAGTTGAATTAATATCAAATCAACTTTTCATGTCACACATTAGCAATTAATTGGTGAACTTAAGCCTCAGCCCTTCCTACTATGAGGAGCAGTGGGCAGCTACTACTGTACAGCAGGGAGCAGTTTGGGGGTCTGGTGCCTTGCTCAGGGGAACTTCAGCAGAGCCCAGGAAGCCAACGGGCACCTCTCAAACTGTCAGTCCACACTCTGTATTTGGTCGGTGTTGGGACTTGAACTGTTGACCCTCTGGTTCCCAAACCAAGTCGCCACAGACTGAGCTTCCTAGATACAGTTTGTTATTATTACTAGATTACTAGATTGTATATGTATACGTGTGTATGTGTGTATATGTACATAGCCACCTCTCCTCCTCCAGCACGGGCCCTCCTGGATGGTGTAGGAGAGGTCGCTGAACTCCAGGTCCACGGCGGAGCGTTTGGGGAGGTGGGAGAAGCGCTGAGCTTCGGTGATGTGGTTCTCCACCTTCTTCAGGTGGGTCAACATGGACGCGTCCTGCTGCTGGACGCCTCCGTTACACACGACCACCTCCTCTACGTGGATGCTCACAGAGTCGGGTTCCAGCGCCTTGTTGTCCATACCGGCTCTGTGTCTGGGAGGAAGCGAGTCAGTCATTAGCTTCATTACCTGCTGACGTGTCTCATTTTTAAACACCTGCACCGGGGGGTTTGGTGCCTTGCTTGCATATTTAGAGGTTGTTTAAGAAAAGTTCTACGTTCCTCCTGAAACAACAGAGCAGCAGGACACTGGAGCCAGTCAGCAGCTCAGCTTTATGCCAAAAACATAAGAGGAGGAAGAAGAGAAATATAATAATATAAAATACAAGAACAGGCCTGACCATAAAAGCTGGCAGCGTACAGTAAAGCCCAGACTTCACTATAAAAAGGTGCTTTGAGGCATTTAATGAATGTACAGTCGACATGTGTCGACAGTTCATGGCGCTGCAGAGAAAAACACATGATGATGATTTATTAGTTTGGGAAAGCTGAGGGTAGAGTAAGGTGGGAGGAGATCCAGTGAAATGTTCAGCAGAGATGAAGAAAGAAGAAGAAAGTGGAGGAATGAATGTAGTCAGAGGCTCTTTGTGTGTTCAAGGACTTTAGGCTGCTAGTTTGCAAGAAGAGTAGTGTCATCCAATGACTTTGTTGGTATTCTTATAGAACATAACCTTCATACAGCGGTTTGAATATCTTATGAAAAAGTTACTCCTCATTTTCAGAGAGCTGCAGTCATCACATGACATCACATGACCCACTGGTATCCAGTGTGTAGAACATGTTCCACAGAGAAACAGTTGTGTTCCTGAGCCTCACCACTGCTTCATAACATAACATAAGACAGAGTGCTGCATAGTGCTGATGATGCAGAGACAGCGGTGAGTAACAGCATGTCTCAGCTGGCTGTGTGTGTGTGTGTGTGTGTGTGTAGAAACCCTATAGCAGCTCAATACCAGTTATGATGAAGACATGTGCCGTCAGGTCTCTCACATGTGAGCGAATCAACCACATCTCACTGTGATAGCTGCTGTATGGGTTACATTCACACACAAGCGTTCTTCTTCCGTACAGACCTTTATATATATACTCTATATATATATATGTATATAAATATACATATATATAAGAGTAAACCACTGTATATTCTGTATATTCTGTATATACTGGCATATTTAGTATATCTAATACTCTTCTTACTGTCTTATTTTATTACTGTTCTACTGTTTACTGTTTAGTTTATTATATTACTTGATTTTTATCTTTTATTTTATTACTTGTGAGCAATGCTGCTGTAATCCTGTAATTTCCCCACTGAGGGACTAATAAAGGATTATCTTATTTTATCTTATCTTTAGAAGATATGGCAACCCATCTTATGGAAAATCTCCCATCTCAGCAGATTGATAGCATCTCTTATTAATCTTGTATTGTGGATGTGATTAAATACCTTATTCATTGTACTAGATGCTGCCCTGTGTCTCTCTATGTTTAATCAGTTATATAATTTTATTGTCACTGTTGCCTATTTGATTTGTAGTTATCTTGTTGACTTTATTCTGTTATTTATCACTTCATGGCTACGTGCCGTGTTTGTCCTTGAAAAAGCAAAATAAAATATTTAGAAAAACAACATCAAGTACTTTGAGTTCCCTAAACATGACCATAAAAACATGAATCATATTTTAGTAGCCAGGAGAGGACAATGAAAGAAAGTCATATGTAATGAATGAGGTTCCTTTGCCTCCTCTTAGATCTCTGATTCCATCTCACCCAAATCAACAAAAAACAACTCAACAGCCACATGGTGATTGTTTCCTTCAGTCCGGTATCGTGTATCACAGACCAGCTGATAAGAGACCTCTGGAGCAAAAAAGCTTTTAAATTGGTCAGTGACTCCATTTACGTGCACAAAATATTTGTCCTTATTCCAAAAAAAGACAATATTCCTACTCAGCTGTTAACATATTCCACATGTCTTAATCGGAAAATGACCCATTTGGAAAAAGATCAAAGTCAGAATATCCAATGCAGGTTCAGCATGAAGATTTGTAGTTAAAAATAGGAAACTACATTTCCGTACAATGAAACCGCATTTTCAATTAAGTTCGGAGGGAAACGTATTTTTTCTGTTTTTGACGCATGACAAATACGTTTCTTATCAGTCAGCAGAAGCCAAACCACGATGTTTTTACGAAACCTAAGCGAGTAGTTCTGTTGCCTAAACATAGCCAGGTCATTTTTAATTTGTTGCAATGTCCAATGTTTTAAAAAAAGGAGGAAATCCGTTTCCCTTGAAACGTGATTGAGAATTCATACTAGTTGTATGGGAACCTAATTTAGGAGACGGGTTTGACTGGCGATACTTCATTATTAGTCGAGCTTCAGTGGAAACGTATATACGTTTCCTAGGAAAGGATAGCTGAGGTGTGATCAACGTCAGACAAAATCCATTTCCATTGTCCTGGCAGGACTCTAAGCAGCAGAAATATGCAACCCGCCCTGTGATCGAGGTGATTACCGATCATCGGAATAAGAGATGCGTCTAAACTACTCTCTACAGACCGCTGTTAGAAACGGTTCCCAAGTCTGAGGTGGTAGAGTAATTTGTCCTTTTTTTGAGACAGAAGTCTCATTTAATCACTCATGGGTTTCTTAATCCCTTTGGGGATTAAAATCAACTTTCTTTTCCACCCTTGATCTGCCCGGAGGCGGGAGGGGCTCGGGAGCTACCGGCTTGGGAACAAATCTGCAGGCTCAGGTACACTACCAAGCACCGAGCTAATGTATGGGAATCCACTGCTCCTTCGCTTGCCCTCCCACACCATACCTCCAACGCGGACACATTTCACTGACAGCCTTGGAGAGGGAAGCCAAATGGTGTCAAATAGTCCTGAGAAACGGAAAACGTAACGCCAACGTGTCACGAGTCCACCTGGATGGAACGGCACCGCTCTGGACGGAGAGGGTTAGAGAGGAGAGGCCGAGAACCCGCTGACCTGAGATCATACCGCTTCAGATTATCTACTGTACCGCGGTTACACTTCCAGCTGACTCTAAGACTTGATGCCCCGAATACGGCAGGATTAAAAAGCCCATTACAGCCAATCAAAGTGGTCAGGTACAAGCAGCTAAATGGAGACATCAAAGTGATGATAGGAACTCATGCCAACTGCCTGGTTTACCTGGAATGAACTCTCATCTATAGATTTAGTCTCTCTGTGCACTCTTGTTTACAGCCATTAACAAAGCTATGAAACAAAGCACAATGAAAACACCCACCATCGCTGGGGCTTTACACACTTGCACCAACCTTTATGTTATATGTTAACATTAAAGAAATAGTTTTGGAAAATTGTTCTCAAGCCTGTCTACCAAACATGAAACAAGAGTAGCGCTGCTTAATTCTCGACATTTTATCGACATTGCAATTTGGCCTCCTGTCATTTTCAAATCACAGCAGACAAAATATTTGTTCAGGGCAAAGATGTGAGTCAAAATACATTTTATATGGCCTACACATCATATTCTACAGACTTAAGAAACTGTCTCTTTTTGATAACCCTGTTATCACTTTAATATGTGTTTCTGTTAAAATGAGAATAGTGATATTAACATTATCATCCCTTCTAATATCGCAAATCATATCACAATTGCATTATCAGTCCAAACAATTGCCCTCCAAAAAAAAAGTTCAGCCCCGAACAGGAGTCATCTGGTGATTAGCTTAGCTTAGCATAAAACAGCTAGCCTGGCTCACTCCAGAGTCTAAAAATCTGAACTTCCAGCACTGTCTAGTGCAGTGACTTGAAGCTTCATAAAGAGTGAAGAGTACCGGCTTTGAACTGTGGATTTATTACTATTATTATTTACAAATGGCCACATGTCTCTTCCCCTTTTTATGGTTAGAATAAATAAAAATGACAATTTAGCGAGGAAGCGAATTTTCCTCCCTTTCTAACCCTCTCTGTGATGTTACACAGGTTCTTGTAGCTGTATTAATATGTATTTCATCTTTGCCATCAGAACATAAGGATTTGATCAACGACTTATTGCCGCAATAAAGTAGATCTGTCACTGCCCAAGGTAAGAGAAGATTCATGCTTGAATATGAAGGGCCATTACCATTTTCATGAGGCTGACATACTGTGACTTCTTGACTTTTGATTTGATGAAGAATATTCCAGAGTTTGGTCATGACCTTTATTCACAGAAGTGATTTTATCCCTGTGTTTTGATGGATGTAAAATGTCAGCTCTGCAGAAGCTAACAGCCACTGGTGATATCCCACATTCTAGGATAGTATTTAACCGCACTGCACTCACTGGTGAAAGTATAGTGTGGGGCTGCTATGAAAGGCCTATAAAACGCTCTTTCAGCAAAAGTCATAAAGCTGCTTTTCAAGTTCTTCAGAGTAGAAATTCACCCTTTAACCCTTTACTTCTTGGTTGCAATATGTTTTGAATGAGGAATGTTCCCGGGTCATTCTGAAAGTAGCCAAAGCACAACTCTGAGAACACATGTCACTGAGAGATGATATCTATGAGTGTAACAGAAGTGGATTCTGACTCTGGACGATAAAACTGAGATTAAATACCACTACTTTAGAGTATTTGGAAGTATTTTAATTGCTATTTGTATTCTTGATTTTTATCGTTTTGGTGCTAGTCATTTTTCAATGGCGCTACCTCTTTGGGGGTTGTTATAAATGTCCTCTTTCTGGGAAGAATACTGTAATTTTTATTCTGCCCTCCCTTTAATTTCCCCTATCAGAGCCAATAAACTATTACATCACAGATATATTAAGTAGATAGTTGACACCATTGCTTTTTATATTAAACTTATTAAATTCCTACAGTCACAAACTGTGTCATATGAGAACGTATGATCTGTGTAGGTTGAAGTTAGAGGTGATGAGAACATTTAAATATGCTGCTGTGAGTCTTGTCTAAGTACTCTATGCACTGCAATAATTAGCAATAATTAATACTGTTGTGTTAACACAAGAAGAGCTACACATGGTTTCTAATTGTTGTGTCAGTGAACAGCCTCCGAGTAATACTGGCTGTCCTTACATAACATGAGCGGGCTGAATATAAAGGATATTAAGACCGAGGGAAGTGGGTTAATAGTGCTGGTCTCCCATGACTTTGTAAGAATAAGAGCTAATTCACTGAACAGGCTTTGACGGGTGTGAAAAAAACCCTTCCGAGCTCACATACCGGTACATTCCTAGTACGAGCTCCAGCATTCAGAGGCTCCATAAGCTACAGCAGCACTTCTTACTCACGAGACAGAAGCTGAAGTAGAGAAGGGGGAAGGGTTGATTTATCCTAATGTACAGTAGCAAACCATCTCAGCTGAGCAGTTCATAAGGGACGATGTCATAAATAAAGAGACTAAACTACTGGATCGTTACCGGGTAAATCATAGCTGATGCTTCGGGTATTAATCTTGTTTTCTTTCAGCCGTAGAAGGCAGCTTACTGTTAATTGTATGAGTTTACTTTGGAGTAAACTAGAATTCCTGCCTTTAAGTTAAGTTGTTTCTTTCTTGTGGTTGAAAAGTTTGTAGAAAGAATTACATCACTTCACTGTAATGCAGCCTGTAAAACCAGAACAAGACAACACTTATGCCAGACTAAGATATCCGAAAATCAAAGCCGATATCTAGTCTCATGTTCCGATCGTAATATTGCCCAGTCCTAAGTTTGTACGAAATTTAAAGAAATTCACTCAAGGCATTCGCGAGATATTCCGTGAACGTGAATAGTATACTGCAAGGAAGACGTAATTTTGTAGGCCAACCCCAAAAGTTAGCGTTGCTCTAGTTCCCTCAACAAAAAGCAAATGTTTGTTTTTTTGATATGTCACATGACTAGTGGAAGTGATGTGACGAGTCGGCGTGATGACGTTTCGTGGTCTCATTCGGCCACTTTTTAACAACTGTCTTTTTTTTTAAGACACGTAAAAGCTTCTAAATTTACGTATTTTATTTCATAGAGCAAAACGTTAAAATCTTTTGTGTTAACCAAAGACTTTATTTCCGGCATCTAACTAAAAAAAACATTTGAATAACCCATTGACTTTAAGACGAAGTACAAAAATGCTGACTCATTTCCTGGTTTTAAGACTCATTCTGTAGCACTTTCTTTTAATATATATATATATATATATATATATATATATATATATATATATATATATATTATTATATCAAGTTTATAGACTTAAAATGTCACTACTTTGTTTGAGGACTTCACTTCAAACTTCATTCAGTACTTGCACTTAAATTGACACTTACATTTTCTTCCAGTATTTGTATTTCAACTGTCACTTCAACTGTTTCAGCATTTCAACTATTTTAAAATTAACAGTAAAGTTTCTACAATGAGCGTAACACATTTTCTTCACAACATTTTGCAATTTCATCAAACCTGTTTATCTCAGTTGATATTTTATCAGCAGTAATGGGATACATATATAATACATATATATTAGCTAGCTTACAAAAGTATTTTGTTTTAGGTTTTGTTTTCTTTCACTCTTTAAGGAACATGCAATGTTTAACTATGGATTTTGAATAAAAAAGTGGGGATTCAAATGTTAGCCTCCAAGCACAAAGACGTTAAAACATTTCTGTTAACGTTAGCCAAATAACTTAATATTTTTTGACACATATTCTTTTAATATAGGCAAACAGAATTTCACAAACTCAATCTATAAGGTAATATTACACACCGATGCATTACTAATAACCACAGAGCTAATAACAAACTGAAGTAACGGTTAACGGTTATGCTGACGTAGCTTAACGTTAGCTTAAAACACAATTAGCTAATGTTCATTGTAAGCTAACGGTTATATTTAAAGTGCGTGAGTTGATACCAAAAATTAAACACAATGTTAAAACACATTTCAGTTGTATTTACATCGACCTTTTACTCATGTCTTTAACTGACTTTAATAATTTACAGTTAGCTACTTTTTTACGCTTTATTTAAATGACTGCGTAAAACCCACGAAATATGTTGTTTTAGGTTTTGTTTTCTTTCACTCTTTAAGGAACATTAAATGTTTAACTATGGATTTTGTATTAAAAAAGGGACAATTCAAATGTTCTCCTCTGAGGACAAAGATGTTCTGAAAAATCTGTTAACGTTAGCCAAAATACCGTTAACTGAAGTAACAGTTAACGGTTATTGTGACGTAGCCTAACGTTAGCTTATAACACGATTAACGTTCATTTTGAGATAAGTTATATTTAAAGTGCATGATTTAATTCCACAAATTAAACAGAAAGTCGATGTAAATGACATATAACCAATGTTAAAACACTTTTCAGGTGCATTTACATCGACTTTTTACTCATGTTGACGCTCTTTAAATGACTTTAATATATTACAATTTACTGTACGTAACAATTAGCGACATGTTCCACTTTATTTAAATGACTGCGTAAACCAACGGAACATAATGAGACGGGTTAAACCGGTGGACAGGGCAGGGACCCGCCTGGACGGTGACACAACCAGGAGGAGAGATGAGTCATATAAGATACAAAAGGAGAGTCATCAGGACCTGATAACACAGTTAAGAGGAGCACAAAAAGGAGCTTACGTTGACTGCTGTAGAGTGAAGTGTCGTAGTCCTCCGCGGTGGTTCTGTCTGTCGGGATGTCGTTATCCTGGTGCAGCATTCAGCATCAAACACACTGTCTGTTCCGGTCTGACGCAGCTACAGCAGCGCTGCACGCCGGAGCAGAGCACAGGAGAGCGGGGAGGGCGGAGCGGACAGGAGGGGTTGGGTGGAGGAAGAGGAGGAGGAGAGAGGAGGAGGGAGAGGTGGAGTGAGAGGAGGAGGAGGTGGAGGAGGAAGAGAATGAGGAGGTGGAGGAGAGGAGGGGGTGGAGGAGGAAGAGAATGAGGAGGTGGAGGAGAAGGAGGGGTTGGGTGGAGGAGGAGGAGGAGGAGGAAAGGAGGTGGAGGAGAGGAGGGGGTGGAGGAGGATGTTACGTTCCGTGTAGATGTTCCCTTCCCTTCCCGTGTAGATGTTACCTTCCCGCGTAGATGTTACCTTCCCGTGTAGATGTTACCTTCCCGTGTAGATGTTTCCTTCCCGTGTAGATGTTACCTTCCCGTGTAGATGTTACCTTCCCGTGTAGATGTTACCTTCCCGTGTAGATGTTACCTTCCCGTGTAGACCTTTCCTTCCCGTGTAGATGTTACCTTCCCGCGTAGATGTTTCCTTCCCGTGTAGATGTTACCTTCCCGTGTAGATGTTTCCTTCCCGTGTAGATGTTACCTTCCCGTGTAGACCTTTCCTTCCCGTGTAGACCTTTCCTTCCCGTGTAGATGTTACCTTCCCGTGTCGATGTTTCCTTCCCGTGTAGATGTTTCCTTCCCGTGTAGATGTTACCTTCCCGTGTAGACCTTTCCTTCCCGTGTAGACCTTTCCTTCCGGTGTAGATGTTACCTTCCCGTGTCGATGTTTCCTTCCGGTGTAGATGTTACCTTCCCGTGTCGATGTTTCCTTCCCGTGTAGATGTTTCCTTCCCGGGTAGATGTTACCTTCCCATGTAGACAGTCACAGTCTTTGTAAATGTGACACACAACAAGCAGCAACTCAACAAGAACTAAATATCTCAGAGAGGGAACCGACTGCCAAACATGACCGTAACGTGTTCAGACCTGAGAACGTACACAACATACAATGAGTACATTGACACTACCCTCTCTATCACTCACCCCCTCTTGTCTCTCATCCGACTCTGACCCCCCCCCCCCCACACACACACACACACTCGCTAGAGGGGAGGAATTCTCCTGTCAACACATCTGGTGTCAAACGTGGATGATGGAACACCTCAGACTGGGCGCTCCACACTCACAGTGATGTCTATGTTGGGTTTAAACCAGTTGTGATCTACAGATCTGTGTTCAGTTGACATGTCAGACATCTATAGCTGACACTCTTGTGATGGAGGAAACAGATGGAGACGTCCTGGTGACACACTGGAAACACTGGTTAGTTTCATTTTGAAACCTCTTGATGTACATCACACATCACGCATCCCTCTCAAAGTCTCTCCTGCTCAACAGCCGTTAAACAGAGCACCCAACCCTTTGAGAAGGTAAGTGAATGGTGGATCTCTCTCTTGCAAATGTGAGTATATGGTTGATATGTTCCATATTGTTCCGACTGGAGAATGAAGGTCTAGCAAGTAACAGAGACATTATTAGTCTGGAATTTGTCTCTTGAAATAACACGTTTGAAGGGAATGACACCGGGCTGCTGTCACACACACACACACACACACACACACACACACACAGGTATTTAAACTTTTAAGTTTATTATTTTATTCTGCTGCATTGACATTAGAAGCATTGTGCTCTTACACCAACAACAAAACACTCCAGATTATTGACTGTAATAGTAGTGTGCTTTATTGCTTCATAAGTGTCTCAGCAATAGAAAGATTGCCTCAGGTTATACTGAAATGTCCTGGAGGTCGACAGAGACCTCTGCTGGTAAAGTACCTCACTTACAGGAGAATGTGTGATGAGCCATATCAAAGGGTGTGCCACATGGTATAGAGAGCATCATTTCATCTGATTGATATACTGTGCTACATGAACTGAACCGGCTGGTTCCCATAATATAATATATATGGATCTTATTCCCACCATATAAATGTACTTTGATCGTCCGGGTAATGCATCAGTATCAAACAATTTATCACCAGCACCGTACCACAGTTTCACAAAGCTGGCAACAAGCAACTGTGACATTAAACAGAAAACACAGATCATCTTTAATAGAATGGCTTCTCTGTTACGTATGTTAGTTTAGAGAATATTTGAGATGAAACTGAAAGAGAAAAAGAGTCATCAGCACCGTGGATCCATCAATAATCAGAACATTTAGTTCTTGTGATATTTCAGAGTCGTGTTCGGGGCCATAGATTGTAACCGGCACAAACATCAGTCAGATAAAGAAATGAATGAGTCACTAAGATATTCAACTAAAGAAACCTCCTGCCCCTGCACGCTCTCTCTACTCGGGCAGTGTTCTCAACCTGGGGGTCAGGACACACAATGATATATATATATACTGTATATATATATGAAAACATATTAGGAATAAAATAGCATATCTTAGACTGGGGGATATTTCTTAAACATACATCGCCTGTACCAGTGATATCATTTGCCTCAGAATAGATTGTATTGAGTGCAACCACACCCCTTAGTGCACCCCTGTTCAACAGAAACACAGCACAAGGTGCCCTTCCAGTGGAGAACACCTTTACAGAAGCCCTCTTGAAGATCCTTAGGGTTAGTGAACCATAATAAAGTTCCCTCTCGGAGCCCTTCCAATGGAGAACACATGATGAAGTGCCTCTGGGTATTCACCTTTCGTCTCACTCTCTCTTCCCCATCACCACCACGTCATGCTGGCATGCTTAGAGATGTATGCAACCTTAATAAAACACCATCCTGCTGATGGAGGAGCGTCTCCACAGATCATGCAGTATTTCTGAAGGTCATTGTTTTGTCGTACAGTTTGCGGAACAAATATTATTCCATAACCCTCAAGGTGACATTTGAATCGGCTCAATGGAAAACATTATCAGCTTCTTTTGTTCCTTCAATCTAAGATCAACACAGTTCACTCTGCAAACAGTGACGACTGGAATAAAAGAGCAGCGTGAGCGTCGATGGTGACGTGACGATGGTTCCTGCTCTGCTGTCGGCAGCTCTGCTGCTCCTGCAGCTTCCTGGGACTCTGACTCAAGGTAAGCTTCAGAATGAAACACAAGCTCGGAGCACTTCTGTGTTGTTTTACTGGATATCAACATATGATGTCTTCCGTCTGCTTCTATCTTCCCTGGTCACCAATGGTTCAGCGAGGGAAGCGGTTCCCCTTGACGTGGTGGTGGAGAACAGCTTGCTACAAACCAAACCTCTCACCTTCAGCACACATGTGGAGCAGAGAGGCATCCTGCTGGGCGCTCTGAAGACACTCAGCGCCTCCAACGCAAACTTCAAGTAAGATCGTAACACCAGTCGTCACCTGAGTCACCAGGTTCTTTAAATAATATGGAACTTTATTTGCAAAATCACCTTAAATTCTGCAATCGTGATTCTTTGGCATCTCACAAAATACTTCAAAAAGTAAAATTTTTAATTCCCTCGAGATAATTTGTGCTCAGAGCAGGAAATGCTGCGTACATGCAACCCTTTGAATTACATTCACTGAAGTGTTTCTTTTGCATCGTTTGTGACAATCAGCTAAACTGTAACCAAACTTTGAGCCGGTGAGATGAATAACTGTTTCTGTTCGGTCACATCTTACGGGCAGCAGACGTCCACGTTTCAACCAGAGAGGGAAGTGAAACTCTGCTTTGTTACTCTTTTAAGATTCACCGGCTCTGGTTCAGTGAGAACATGTGAATCAGAGCTGGACTAACAGTTTATATGGTCTTCCATATGTGGTCTCTACGGGGTTACCCAGTTACCCATGGCATATAGGATTACAAAATGTGCCCACGCTAACATCAGAATAAATGTATACACTTTCACGAAACAAATATGAAAGACACCCAAGACTTTCTGTTTTCAGAAACACACAGGGAGGAAGTACCAGGAATCCAACTTTAATATGCCAACTTGATTCTTCCATTGGATTTTGGATTATTACAGAAAATAGTCGTTGTGGCAGACACACATTTATAATCCTTACACGTTTTGTTCATCGAGATAATCTACTAGTGAGGACGTTTCGTCGTCTCCTTTAGACTCTTTTTAAGACGCGTAAAAGCTTCTGAATTCCCCAGAGGGGCGTTCACTGACCTGTTTCATGTCAGAGAAGTAAACCTTCAAATCTCTACAGCTTGTGTTAAACACAGACTTTATTTCAGACATCTAAACTAAAACACATTGAAGTGTGGATTGTTTTAGTTCTTCCAATTCGCCGGATGAGAATTAAGAGAATCATTTTGTCCAAAAAGCAACCTGCCACCTGATGACAATCAGCCGTTGCCCACATTGAAAGTCCTTCGGTCCTGCAGGTTCACCTACACAGAGGATCCAGACTACGGTCCGTACCTGCAGAGCGTGAACGGAGTGGCTGGAATCGATGACGGACCACACATACTGGGAGCTGCTGGTCGAGACTCCAGACGGCAAAACCATCAGACCTGACGTTGGTGAGTCCTCTGAGCAGACGTCTGTCAGTCGGCCTCTTCTGTTGTAATCTTCCTGTAAACCAGATTTTAATAAACGACATGGCTCCTGTTCCTTTTTGTTTGCAGGTATTGGATGTTACATTCCCAGTGCACATCAGCGAATCATCCTGAGATTTACAAAATGGTGAAGAGTCAGTCGACTGTTTGATGATGAACAACCACTCAACATGAATCTGTGTTCGATGTTGAGCAACAATGTCATCTGAATAAAATAGTCTTCCATGTGGTGATTTTATTGGTTTTTCAAACATAAAGGAATAAACAGTTGAGATTATTGTTGGGTTTTAAATGTTTGATATCCGATGTGTTTCAGCCAGCATTTCATTTAATGTCTAAGAAGGTACTTCTCATTTTTAGTGCGTTTTTCTACGATTCCAGCTCGTTACATGAATACAGTGTTTTCAAAATAAACTTCCGTCTTTACAGGAAACAACTTATTTAGGTTTAGACAACAAAACTAAGTAACAGTCAAAGTAGTATGACAGAAGGACAATCAACCTTTTAATTGCACATCCCATGCAGCTTGATGTGTATGAAGTCATTATTCTGTTCCTTTTGATCTCATTTATTGATAATATTACACTACTTTTGTGCAAGCACCAAAACTATTGGTTACCATGAGTGAAGGAATGCTTTCGTCAGAGAATTCAAGAATTTCAACAATCGGACTTCAACTTTCCAGCTTTAGGGCCAAATGATGTACTTTACACAGTGCTTTGGGACACATTCTAACCCCTATTACATAAAGCTGACTTTGTTTCTGTACATTTTGATATGAAACACTCGGGTTTCAGGTTATAAGAAAAACAATATATTAAACAGATGCCTTTAGAAAAATATGCAAAAATAGAGGAAATGACCGTAGACCTGAGAGAACCAGAAATGAACTTGCGTGTAAGGGGCTGAGGTCCATAGTTAGAGGACTCTACAGTCGGACCAGAGGGCTCCACCCACTCCTCAGGAGAGCAGTGGGATCAGGTGAGGCAAGAGACACACCTGGAGCTGATCTATCGTCAGGGAGATGAATACATGTGAATGAAATCACCTCGATCGATCGATACGGCTAAATAGCACGAGAGGTAAGAGACAAAGTATGTTTGTTTATTTTAGTGTTATTTAAGTGAACCGACACTTTAAAAACACTGGAAATGCTGCAGATGTTTTGGCTTTTTAAACGTGCTGGAATCACAAATTAGAATAAAAGTAAGAGAAACTGAACATATTCATACTCCTCATTGTATCTCTGCACAGCCTCTAGAGCAGGAGGGTCGTTTTGTGATGATTTTAATCAACTTCATGAACATTCAGAACTCCCCTTCTGGAACAACTGTACATTTAAAGGAAGGTACTTTTCTTCTTGACACAATCTAAACTTAATATAAACTTTTAGGCAGAAGAATCAGATTGTAGGCTCAAATAATGAAAAACACATTTGTGTCATTTGAACACAAGGTTGACAGATGTTTGGATAAATCTACGATCATCTCATGTAAAGAACGGATCCCTTTACCAGCCAATTAAGGAACAGATTTCGTGCTGTAAAGAAGATTTTTATTCAAACAAAGCATGTTAAAGGAACAGTACTATGTAATCACACACCCAGAGTAATATGAAGAAATCATCACGAGGAAGTGCCAAGCAGGACATGTAAGGTGGCGGTGGATTCCCTGAGATAATCATTCAAAATCAACGTAAAGTCAGCTGTTTCCTTGTTCCTTGTTCCTTCCTTGCATGTGTATTTATCACAGTGTTTGGATTAGCTAGGACACAAATGGGCTTCAGTTAATCTTTGAAAAACAATCGTACAGGTTTCTGGCTTTGATCCCATGTTGGCTCCCAGCGGCTGCTGATCCTTTAGTACTTGTTAAAGTTCAGGACGATTGTTTCGTTTGCAGACGGAATGTAACACCCGATACCTGCACACAAAAAACAAGATTATAGTCTGATTTACAGGAAGGACGACTGTAAAAAAAGACAGAGGTTGACTCACCGACATCCGGCCTGATGGTCTCGTTCGCTCTCTTGACCAGCAGCTCCCAGTAGGTTTTATCAGCCGAACAGCCGGCCACACCGTTCACACTCACCAGGAACGGGCCGTAGTTTGCATCCTCTGTGTATGTGAAACTGCAAGGACGACGGGAGGTGGTATTTAAAAAAACATTGTCATTCAGACACGTGACTTTTACGTCAATGTTCACTCATTTATGAATGATGTGATGATCTCATACCTGAAGCCTACATCTGAGCTCTGCAGTCTCCACATTGCACCCAGTAGGATTCCTCTGAAAGCCACATAGGTGGAGTAGGTCTGTTTGGGAGCGCTGGTCACAGAGTTTGTAACGTGGATACCGATGGGAGTCTGATTAGAATCTGAAGATAAAGAGTGAATAATCAAGTGTTTAATAAGCAGGCCAAACTATCCTATAACTGCAATAATATATGATTCTCGATAGCTGGGGACATCTTTGAGTTTTAATAAAAAACATTTTGAAGCTTACTGTCAGCTGGAGCTCCAGGAAGCAGCAGCAGCAGCAGGGCTGCAGAGAGGAGAGCGGGAGTCATCATTCTGCTGAACACCTGACTGACCTGTTAGCTGCAGAGGAATAAAACAAATCAGCCTTAAAGAAGTTGCTAAGATCTTTTACAAAAGCAGGAAAAATGCTGCCTTAGTTTAGCACAAGTTATTACGAGATTTTACATTTTACAACCAGTTTCCATCCACGTCTCAGTACAGGACTTTAATCCTTCAGCTGGAAACTCTCCTGCCTTTGAAACGTTTTACTGCTAATAGTAAAAGTAAAATGTTTGAACCTTTTAACTGCATGCCCGACCATCAGAGCCAACAACAGGTAACCCATAAGCCTATGATCTTTTCCTCCCCACTCTAACCAGTAACTGACCTGTAAGGGTGCGAGAGATCTGATGGGAAGTCCTTCCTCCTTCAGTTAGCTCAGCTCCTGTTGTCCGGACTCCTGCTCAGTTACTTTTATAGCTCTGAAACAACCAGTCGTCACACATCAGGCTGATAACCAGCTGAGTCATCCCAAAGTGTTCTCACAGTCACAGGATGACATGTGCAACAATGAACAAAGCACACATGAAGCAACAGTTACACATCTTCCTCGAACCTCAAGAGAAGGAAGTTCACCCTTCGACTAAAGGACTCCTAATTAAAACCGGTTTTAGTCAGAGTAAGAACATGTTAATTTAAAGGTATTGTATAGTGATGCATTAATGGTTCCCTCTATAGATCAGCCTTGGCTAAATATATATATAATAATAATTTAATATTTATATAATATATATTAGTAATAGTGTTTGCCTTTTTGGTTTAGAGGGTATGATTTCAATTTGTCATATTTATTCTTATCAACCCAAGATGTTCATCTTTGCTAGTGTTTTGGTACATTTTGTAAAACATAAATAAGTTTAATGAAATCTTAAGTAAAGAGGTAAAAACGTACCACTTGTACTTCCTTGTCATTTACAAGTGCCTTCATCATTTCAAGTGTTTATTGTTATTTTATTCAGCAATGACTTGGACATTTTGATGATCCTGCAAATGTAAATGCACATGTATGAAATTGCTTTCTGAGGGAATTAACTTTGCAGTTGTTACACAGGTTACACCCAGTGCTGCCATTATACAGGTTACACAGGTCGGACCCAGTGCTGCCGTTATACAGGTTACACAGGTTAGACCCAGTGCTGCCAATATACAGGTTACACAGGTCGGACCCAGTGCTGCCGTGACACAGGTTACACAGGTTATAGCCAGTGCTGCCGTTGCATGCCATAGTAAAGTTTACCTGGACATTGAATGTGGAATTCACTAACAAGGACCACACCAATAACAGTATGAGTTTCGAGAGGTTTATTGCATAGTGGAATGGTTGTTAGATTTAGGAAGCAGAAGGGGTCGAGGGTGTAGGGTATGGGTAGAGGGATGAAGGGTAGGGGTAGAGTTAGAGGGATGTAGGGTAGGGGTAGAGGGATGAAGGGATGTAGGGTATGGGTAGAGGGGTGAAGGGTAGGGGTAGAGTTAGAGGGATGTAGGGTAGGGGTAGAGGGATGAAGGGATGTAGGGTAGGGATCGAGGTAGAGTTGTGAAGGGATGTAGGGCAGAGGGATGCAGCGATGTAGGGTAGGGATGGAGGTAGAGGGATGAAAGGATGTAGGGTAGGGATAGAGGTAGAGGGATGAAGGAATGTAGGGTAGGGGTCAAGGTAGAGGGATGTAGGGTAGGGATATAAGGTAGAAGAAACGAGGAGGGTTGTAGAAAGGATGTTAGGTGAGCGATGGGGGACTGTTGGTGTCCGGCGGCTGGCGGGAACGGAGATTGTTGGGTGGTATTGCTGACATGGTGGTATGTCGTGACGGATTGTGGTCAGAGGTCGAGGCGGTGAAGTCGGAGCAGCGAAGGAAGCCGAAGAAAGCCAGCAAGAACATGGACTCGACTACTTTGTCCATGAAGGGAGAAAGGTAGCCTGAGCGGAGAGTATGGTTGCAGCGGGTGAGAAAGGCCGAGGTGAGGGGCAGACGTTTAGGCATAGGCCGTGGTTCGGCTTTACGGAGACCTTTGAGTAACGTCGCTATATGCGAGTGGGTAGAGGCTGAGCACGGCGTTCCTGAGGACAGTTTAGTGAAAAAGCTAATTCCGCTTATCTATACCCGTATAGTATGGGGTCAGATCAGTCTCAATAATTGCAAATTCACACAGAAAGACTCACAAATGCCAACAGAAAGATTCACAAATGCGCACAGAACAATTCACAAATATATTCGATTTACAAATGCACACAGAAGGATTTACAAATAAATTTGACGCACAAATGCACACAGAACAATTCACAAATACATTCCAATGCACACATAAATAAATTACGATTAATATAAATGTAAAAAAAAATGACAAATATATTTCTGCATTTGTGTGTGGATTTTTGTATTTGTTTGTGGATCGCTCCACATTTGTTTGTGGGTTTTTTGAGACTCCCCTGATGTGGCTGGATTCGCAAATGTGTTTTTTGTCAGCCTCATTTTCAACCAATCACATGAGCGCAGCTCCCCCCTCCCCTCCCCACGAGGCTGCCAGCGTTATGGTGCGTTCACACCAAACGCGACGCGAATTATTCGCTCGAGTAGATTACATACAAAGTCTATGCACAGACGCGATGAGATGAGTGACGCGAATTTGCGATGGCGCTGCGCGAAGTCGGGCGAATTCGCGTCAAACGCCAAATCGCCCCAAACCCGTGAGTTGAAATTTTTCAACTTCTGCGAAAAAATGTTATGACGCTGCGGCGCGATAGCCTATAAGTGTTGCGTTGCTCCCCCCGTCATCACTGATTTCCTGCCAGTTGTTGAATCAGTAAATAAATACTGTAGCCGTCTGTGTTCACCCAGAGCTCTACGATATGTCGTTCAATAGAGACCGGACCAAACTATGTGTATAAATGTGTGTGTGTAGACCATATGGTACAAACAATGAAAAAGACGCTGCCGTATTTACGTCTAGATGACGTTATTGTGAGTGTTGATGGAGCTGCTACAATTTTAGCATAGCCTAGCACGGATCGATCCAAGCTCCATTGAGAAAACAAGTATTTTAAAAGTGATTTGCTTGTCGTCTTGCGGAGAGAACTAACAAAACTAACAAAACATGAATTCAGACAAATCGGCATCATGACGTAGTTATTTCGGAGTCCCTTTTTGTCGGGTTATTGCCGTTAAATCACAGCCAGATCAGTTTATTTGGGGCTCATACAGCTGTAGTAAACAGCGACGTGTGGCTAGCTAGACACATTGAATACACCTCGATAAAATCCACGGAGCTCCTCTGGACAATGTTATGAACCCAGACATGATGGCGTTTAGTTTCCCGTGATATCTGGGACTTCCACAATACGTACTAAGCAGAAATAGAGGTTATTTTTTCCATGGTTAATGGCGGACAGTTGAACGGCTTTCAGGGCGATAAGCCCCCCCCCCCCTCTCCGGGGGAATTCACGCGAATGAACAGAAATGGTCCCCAGCGAGACCGGCGGCACGAACGACGCGAATTTGGTGTGAACACGCCAATACAGTTGCGCAATTTGCGGAGGCGACAGGTCACAAGTCGAGAAAGGGCAAGCGGCAGCTAGTAGAGGCACTTCCTGTTGCAAGCTCAGCTGCCGCGCACTGTTTTGGTGCGGATCCCGCGGTAGTTTAGCCTTTATTTGTCGTTATTTGACATTATGTGACAATACATTAAGGTCCTTGAAGGTATGACTGTTGGTAGTTCCCGTAATGGAGCATTTTTACTTTTTATTTTCAGAACTCCAGAATAAAATTCCCAGAAAAACACAAACAAAGAATTCAGTTAAGTGAAACACACTTGTTTGAATGTAAACTTGCTGGTTTATCCACTGGAGTCAGAAAGTAGGTGGACAGAGACGCTTTCCGTTGTGTATTTGAAATGAATGTGGAGAAATGACAGCCCTTTTTAATATCGTTTTAGGGGACAGTCAAGTAAACATCAATTTAAATCTAATTTCAGTGACTTCTTTGACCTTCTGGTGGCAACAGAACAAGCTGTAGAGAAATTAACCTATAGTTATATACATTATGAGGTGGACATGTAACGTGTTACACATTTTGGGGTCTTGTTTCGGACAACCTGATGAATGTAGTCCAATGACACCAATAGTCTGCTTTCTGCTCAGTTTGGCCTCGTGTGAGAGTTCAGCAGTAGTTGAGATCCTGAAGATTTGAACAGAAGATCCTCAGGGTGTGGATCCTGATCCTGTTGTGAGTATACTGCTGGTCAGGAACTTTGAGAGCTCTGCTCCACAGATCACATCACACTGGAACCAATCATCACACTGCTTTTAACAGAATCAAACATTACACCGACGAAACAGGACTCTATGTTCTGATGAATAAGGAAATCATGTACAAGGATGTACAAAGAACAATGGACACACTGAAGAAGTAACATGATAATCACCAGTGATACATTCGGATAAGACTTTCATTTCAGGACACTTACAAAATCAGGTTATTTGAGAAGCTTTGCATGAGTTAAGCAAGTTCATTGGAACTGCAACTTCAGAAAACACATAAAACTAGACAAAAACACAAATAAAGAAAACATCATCACCAATATGACAACACATGCACAATTAACATGATGATCACCAGTCTATAATGGCAGAAGTATATGTCACTATGAACTAAATATGAACCATTTGTTTTCAATATGAATTGCTACACTTGTATACTTGCATTAAAAATCTAAATTGTGATTAAAAATTGAATTTATTAGTTGGGGGCATCTGTGGCTCAGGAGGTAGAGCAGGACGTCCACTAATTGGAAAATCAGCAGTTCGATCCCCGGCTCTTTACCAGCCCGTGAGTGTGTGTGAATCATTAGATCACTATATGGCACCTTGTATGGAAGCCTCTGCCATCAGTGTACCAATGTGCTCAAATTACACATGTTTCTGTCCTTACTTCCTGTAATTGAGCTTCTCAAAACAAAACAAACACTGTTGTTATTAATGTTATTAATTGCATTAAAATTAACGATATTAAGTTGAGCATGAATTTATGCTAATTTTGCCGTGGATTTAAAAAACAAATCCTCATCAAACTGAAATTAATTCTATATTTTAGATCTGCCTGTTCGTTTGGCTGCCTTCCTTGCAGGTGTGGAGGTGAGTGTGTGGCAGAGGGTCGTCAGGCAGAGTGGAAGCACCTGAGGCCATTTGCAACACTGGCCCTGTGTGCCAGAGCACTCAGTATAAAACCCCTCTGGATTCTCACTTGGTCTCTGGCTCCTTCCTGAGACACCCACTTTGGTTTTGGGTGCTGTTAAGGTTTGTGTTTACACTATACAACACTGCATATACACTTTACACGCACCCACTCTGCTGAAATGACTGACTTCACATGTCACTAGTTTGTTTGTCTTTTATATTACTATAAACTTAATAAATAATTAATCAACTGCTTCATTGAATGCGTCTCCCTTTTTTTGTCATGGCCGTTCGGCCCGGTTTGTGACACAATCAACAATAGTCTTATTAAACTCATGATGTTCTGATGTCCATGCATCCTCTGGGTCTCTAATCCGCCACAATGGGGCAGCGCTGAGCTGCACAACAGGGAGGTTTTGTGCTTCTTGTTCTCACAGTTAAGCTCGGGCCCTATTTGTAGGCCTCTGCTCGAGAATAGCATACCCATACTAAGGAGACCACAGTTCTGTAACTACAAGTTCTATTTTAATAATTTGAGGCTATAATCCGATCACAACACTGGGGAGATTGTTCAGTGGGTAATATTGTGTATATGTTGCTGGTTAATATAGTAAATGACATTACACAGCTCAAATTGAAAATATTCAGGTTCGCCTGAAAAAAAGCACTTATATTGATATTGTTTTTTAAATAATGCAGCAGCTCCTTAAAAACTCTTCCAAATCATTGCACAACCGATCAGTAGTTGCTGAATAAAGGTTAAAGTGAAGAATAAGAGGCTTTAGTACTGAGAGGTCACGCGAGGTCATCATTTTCGAACCAGCTGTTGCAGCTCTTACATTGTACTTTTATATACTACATAACTATATATTTCACTTTTTTATCACTCATATTATTCAATACATCCAAATAAAGCTGTCGGGAACCATTTTGAGATTCCTAACAGAGTATGTTTCTGGCTGTCATTTATAGGATTTTCTCAGTTCATGTGTGTCTATGGGGCTCCAGGTCAGCCTATGATTGGTCGATCTCAGTGAGCCCGCATTCGACGAGTCAGAGTCTCAGGAAGCCGGGTATAGAACCGGGTGTTGATTGACAGAACTTTCAGCGAGTAATGTTGCAAGAAGTGCCGCATATCCCCGAGCGTAAAATTCTATTGGCCGAAAGTCTGACCCCTGGCCCGAGGTGGGTTGACCCCCCCCTTCCACAGGAAACAGCTCGGCTGTAAACAGGAAGCACTTGGCGTCCATGACGGTACCTGCTAAAACGTATCATTTTAGATGTTTTTGTACTAAAATTTCATAAAATGTCACAAAAAACCAAGGATTTTTTTCAGCTGAAGACCAGCGCCATGGTACCCTTGTCCACTCACAGCTTTATACTGGTTCAACGGAGAGAAAAAACGGAGGTATTTATGATTTCTATGTCGCATGCTAATGCTAATCGATGTACGGATTAGCCCGCTAGCTGCGAGCTAAGTGGTGCAAATATGAATTTAAAGCACACATAATGCAGAGTTCTGGCCAGGATTTCGTCCTTTTATCACATTTTCTAGATGCTTATGAGTCGTATATAGTTGTGTTTGGAGTGTGTAAAACGTGACTTGTATGATAGTGTTGCCCATACGTCCGGTAAATGAAATATACACATGTACAGTTCTGGCTATCAAAATGAGCAATTTCTGGATGCTACTTATGAGCCCCCCTCCCCCGAGAGCCCCCAAATTCGGGGGCGTCGTGCTTAAGTGCTTAAAAATCTAATCTAATCCACATAATATTATCATCCACTCTACATCCTCTGTTGCATTGAAGCGTCCCAGTAAGCCGTGTCAGCCTGCACATTACCGCGGGTTTGGAACTGCAACGTCATGCAACAAACCCAGATCACCTCCAGTCACGTCCTGGAACAACCTCAGCGCTGGTGACCTGCACAGAGGTTTGAGGCCAAAATTAAATTGGGTTTTTTATTTAAAAATGTATGAAAGAAAGGTGATGTATTCATAATAAAATCTCCTAGATGGCAACAATAATTGTGCAGGTTCTACTTCATTTAACACCTTCATGTTATCAGCCCTTGCATTCCTTAACTATCAGGAGAATTAAAGGTTCCCTCACAAAATGTTCATGGGCTTTAAAGAAAGAAACGGAAAAATCATTTTGTGGAGTTTCCTCCTCGGTTGAAGAGTGAAGGACGGCAAAATGGATGTACTGAAGGAAGAAAAAGGAGAACGGGATTTTTAAATAGTACGGCAATGGAAGGAGAAAAAGAAGTGTAGAGGAGAGAAGGAAATGTGGAAAATATGACAAAGGAAAGAGCAAAAAGAAAGGAGAGATGAATGTAAGAACAAGGAAGCACAGAGAAGAAAAACACCCTCTGGAGTCTGATTAATGACGAGGAGCAGCTGAGGAGGCAGGGATCCGATGAGAGGGCTGATTAGCGATGAGTCACAGGTGTGCAGGACTGAAGCACACCGAGGACACCTGGTGGACAGGTGAACGCAGGAGGAAGAAGAGAGTGGAGCCACTGAGGCCACGGCAGGGTGAGGAGACATCCCTTTGTCTCTGTTAGCTCTGTTAGCACTGTTAGCCGACATAGTCATAAATGATTATGTTTAATATGCAGTCTGCAGTTCCCCTCAGAGGATAAACTTTAGAAGGTGATCATCATAGACTGTAGAGAAGAGTTCTGCGTTTCGGCAGCCACCATCTTAATTTTTGCAACCAGAAATGACCCGAGAGGGCGGAGCTAAGTACAACTGAACGCTGAGAAAGGCATTTTTAGTCGACCAAATGTTAACAATTAACTTTCATGAAGGAAAAACACACTATGAAAGGGTTAAAGTTGACAACGCCCTGGTAGAGACCTGTCAATCACTGTGTAGCCCCGCCCTAAAGCATCCCCTGCTTTATGGTCTGTTTGACTCTAAATGGACCATCATGTACTAAATGAACATCATGCTGTATTGAAGACTTGAAACTAGAGATTGAGACATAAACTCATGTTTACAATGTTTACTGAGGTAATAAATCAAGAGAGAAGTAGAGTCATTTTCTCATAGACTTCTATACAACCAGAGGAGTCGCCCCCTGGCGGACATTAGAGAGAATGCAGGCTTTAACACATGAAGCATGGACTTCACTCTTAAGAACCGGAGGTCGCCGTCTGGTCTGTCTTAAATACTTTATTTGTATTTATTACCTGAGTACTGTGTTATGTGATATATGTTACAAGTTAGTACTGCCGTCAACTTTCTGTGCAAGAGGGTAATCGATCCGTTGACCCAGCAGATGAACGTCACAGCTAATTATTAATATGTGCTGTGAACAAAATAAGTGAGCAAACATTTAAAAGTGGATTCAGCTTGAAGGAGTCACGATGGAGTGATGAGACTCTGCAGGTCAACAAACGGGGACCTCGGCCTCCTTTTCAAAATCCAAAGCAATTATTGGAGAGCAGTGAATCTCTGCAATCTAATAGTGCTCTCTGTGTTCTTTTCCAGCTCTTAAACTAATTCCTGATTGATCGCTAATTATCGGTGACGGGGCCCCTCGAGACAGCCCCCCCCCCCTCCTTCCACTTCCTTTTCACGGCGTGAAAGCAGCTATAACTTTCAAACAGTCGACTCTGCTGCTTGTTCTGGCAGCTCAATAGTCTTCAAGACGTTTGAATAATCATGGTGGCCCCCCCCCTCCCACGACAACAATAAAGTTCTTTTGACTGCATCGTCATTTTCATACCAATCAGCATGTTGAACTTTCATCCTCGAGCCCAACAGGAAATAAGTGCAGTTGTAGGCTACTTGTTAATGCTATCGACCGCGGCGTTGAGTCAGAATCGTCGCATTGATAACCTTGCAAACGACAGGAGCGTCTCTTAATAGCGCGCCGATTGATGTCGGCCGTTCGGATGTGAATCACTCTTCGGACAGAAGCGCCAACAAAGAGCATCGTCGATGACAATGTGTTTATTTCCTTCTTTTCAAGGTTCGGATCAATGGAAGGGGGCTGGTTCTGTCTGGAGCTGCAGGATGCGGACTATAAAAGTGGAGCTGGTGTGTGTTGATGCTGCTCTGGGCTGCTGGTCTGACACGAGGAGCTGCATAGACGAGGAGGAGGCCCAACAAGTCCAGCAGGTAGGACACCAGTTCAGTACCGCCGGGGAGAGTCAGGGTGCATTTGTGATTAGAAAATGAGAGAACAATTAGCAGGATGAGCGTCAGGAAACGGTCATTTAGAAGTGCAAGAGTTCTCCAGAGACAGCTTATATGAAGATCAACTGTCTCATTGGTTAAAATGCTAAAACAGCTAAAATAAGGCTTTCAACCCAGACATTCTGTATTAGTAAATGTCTCCCCTATATATCTTATTTTAATTTAATTTGTATTACTATTATTATTAAGAGTTTATGCGTTTATGCTTGGACAACATTCCAAGAAAATCTTTGTTTAATTTCCTGATTTGTTCTGTTTAGTTGTTGAAAGATAAAGTGGGGAAAAAGCAGTCAACTAATCAATAAGTTGATCCAGAGAAAATTAATCTGCAGCTGTTACAAAACGAAATTGTCGGTCGAGTGATTTATCACATAAAAATTACATTATTTCTTTGTCATAAATAATAATGAGTCATTCAAGAGATATGGACTCTGGACTCAAGTCCCACTTAAGTGACTATTACTGTTATAACCTGTCATCAGTAGAGTCACTGTTATGACACACTGAAGTACTCTGTTATTACAAATAGTAAAGTAATTTAATGGACATTACCCTGAGTGACGTTACTCTCTATTCATTTTTCAGGGTAAAATACAGTTATGTGCTTTAAATGAATGTTTTAATTGTGTTTTTATTTCATATTGCATTAATAGCACTGCTAATAGATGAAAGAGTGATGATATAATGAAAATATATATAGACCGGCCCCATTGTCCCGATACCCCAGGCTTTTTCTATACTATACAGCAGATATTTAGATTGATCATGTCTTACATAATGAACTTTGAATCCCCTTTTTGTTTAAAGGTTCTGTTCAAATGAATTTGTCTCGCCTCTGCTTTTCCTGCTATGATCCCATGATCCCATGTCATAACACTGTATACAGTATTTATGAACCGCTTGTGTCTGGCTTTGCACTGAAGGACTACATAATCAATGCACTTTAACAGGAAATGATGCAATACATCCACTGATGTACAGCAATCAACGTTCACACAAACTTCACCAAAAGAAAGACTTTTTTTTTTTACCAAGATCATCTTTGAGACATTTGCTTTGTGTTTTGTATCGTAGGAGAATAGATAATATCAGATAATCCTTTATTAGTCCCACAGAGGTGAAGTTTGCAGGATTACAGCAGCAAAGTGCAACAAGAGACAGTAAAGGTATAATAAATAAATAATAAAATACAATATAATCACATTAAGTGGTTGGATCCACATCACTGCACATTTGAGGAAGGAAATATAAAGTGTTTATATTGCACAGAGTGATTATGTTGTTCACACATATATTGATATTGATAGTCTATGTTAACTTTGTATTAAAATACTAATAGCACTATCAAACTTTAACTTAAATTTTAAGCTATTTCTATTCCACTACGTCAATTCAAACTCTCGAAATTAAGATTTTACATTGTGAAATAATTAATATAAACTTAATCTAAGAAAAATTCAAATTAGAATACAGCAGAACTTTTATTTTTCATTAATCTTTTCAGGACCCCTTAGATGTATCTAGTGGCCCTTTGGAGGGGCCAGACCCCTAGGTTGGGACCCACTGGACTAAACCAGCTGACTGTATACAAAGCAGTAACACTGATGCTCAATCTAATGAAGAGAAGTGCTTTAAAACACAGTTCACTTCAAACCGGCTTAGATTTTACAACACAGTCTGGAGTTTGTCACATTTAAACTTCCTTTTTACAAACAAAGTGTTTGAAGAGATTCTCTCGATGGACTGACTGCACTATGAGTTTAGACCAAGGGGGGGCGCTAGAGCTCCACATGCAGGTTTAGTCTGCAAGTACCGGCTGTTAAACACACAAGAGGGACATCTTGACCAGGTCTCACCTTCCCGTCTCAGCAGTTCTCTGCAGTTTTAACCTTATTTTAAAGCCTAAAACGTGTTTTTATGTCCGATAGTTTCTGCGTATTTTCTTAAAGACACACCAACATGCAAAGAGAAGACCGACACCTGGTTTTCGTTCCACTACAAAGTGCTGTCGAGGTTAAAAATAAATAAATAAATAGAACGTGTTGAGACGTTTGTTGCTAACGATGCTTCGAGCGTTTTGTCGATATGATAACCGCGTCCATCAACGCCACGGCAGGAATAGATTTAGCTAAATCAATTAATTGTTTTGCCAATGAGTGAATGTGCCTTCAAAAGGGGGCGTGCACAAAACTTCACGTCCAATCAACAGTCGGTCCAACTCGGACAATGTGGCGGCTCTTCGTCCGTCCCTCGGCTCGCTTTGACATGCGTAAGACATAAAACACGATATATATCCTTTGCTACAAGCAGCTACTGGGTAAAAACATATAAAACAATATGGTGGTTATGACAACGGTGAACTATTTCAATTGATTTTCACTGCTTTTGTTTTAATATCCTTTTGAAATGAGCTAATTCTCGACATTGTACGAGGGGGATTCATTTTCTGCACTCATAAGATGGGATCAATACAAAGGCAGCACACACTGCTTAGCAAGTCCAACATGTCTGTGTGTTCTTCAGCTCCTTGTTATGGGTTTATTGAACCGAGCCAACGAGGGAAACAAACAACCTTCTTGCCTCCATTATTGCCTTTTTTTCCCCCGAAACCGACCCTCGCTGTACGCGTCTCACACATCTGTGTTTGCACAGGAGCAGGTTGATGGACACTGTTTCTTCAGAGGTTAAGGTTGATGAACGGTGCGTCTGACCCTCTTCATTTCATCCCAGACGGGCTGCCGGGGAGGGGGTGTGTGTGGGGGGGGTCTGCAGGTTGTGGCCGAAGCCGGAGTTAATGACGCGGCTTTGTTAGGCGCTGGGGCTCTCGTCAGGATCGGCCCGAGCCAGACAATCGCCAGGGGTCACGGGTCCTCTGAGACCCCGGGTGAGAGGGCTAATGAGTCCGTATTGAGCTAAAATGAGTCTGCCAGTGTTGTCTGCAGATACCGCGGGCTCAGATGGTTCTGCCACGGCCAATTGGTCCGTTTTTTTTTTGTTCCTGAGAGGCTGCAGAGCCGTCGAGTTGCAGCCTCAACGGCGGACTTCTTCAGGGGCTATTCTTAGACGTTAACCCAAGAGTCAGTTCGTCTCTCGGAGAGCTGGACGGCTGGTCGTGGCTGGAACTAGAAGTCTTCTACAAGTCAGAAAGAATCTGTGCAAAGCCCAACAGAACTCAAATGCTCTTATTAAAATGGACCCCAGGGGGCTGTCACACCAGTTCCAGAAATAGAAAAACATGGCCGCCTGCTGAATTAGATATTAACGAGCATTCGTGGTCGAAAAGAGCTGGATCGCAAACGTTCTCCTCAATGATGATGAAGTTCCATGTGGGACATGTAGATCGCTGGTTCGCACTGATCCAACAGTGACACCAAGGCTACAGTCGGACCCTTCCTGACTACCGGTCTGCGCCACTTTTGTCACGGTTGGAAAGGAGTCTCCATGTTGTCGTAGTTGCATTTCTTTTTGAAAAATAAGTGTTTTTTTCCCGCATTTTGTTCTGTGTCAAAGTATGGATGACAAAAACAATAGTTATTTAATGATATGTAGTGAAAAGTAATCGCACGAAAAATCCCCCCTCCGGGTGTGTAAAGGTGTTTAGACTGAGTATAGTTTGGGCCAAGCCGAACCGGGTCCTGGATCAAGTCTTGGTTGTTCAGAACCGATTGGACCTTATTCATGGTTGTCGTTCGGAGGCGTTCGTGCCAACTAACCATCAAATAACAAAGCTTGGTTGGTGGTTTTAAGCTTCAAACTATGACGCTCTGGTTCAGCGTGGCTGACGTCTATTTGTCTACGCTCGTGACAAAATGTTTACTTTTAGTTTTGCACGGGAAACGAATAGAAGCACAGGGCCACACAACATGTTGAGATTTGGGAAGTCTTTTCTGCCAGCTGTGGTTCCACATAACACCCCAGACGTACCAGAGATCCCGAGAGACTTCGACACGTCTAAAGGCCTCAGCACGCTTTAAACAAAGTGCTTGTGTTACCGTCTGAAAATAGTCTTCAAACTCACTTTCTGTTGCTGGAAACGTTCTCAAATGATCTTTCTTTCATTCCCAACACGACTACTTCCTTCACTTCCTCTTCATGCCCTTTGAAAGCGGCCCGTCATAAAGTGTGCCCTCTTATCCCCCGTCTGCACGATTCATGGCTTCGACACTAAAGACCCACCGAAGGTCTTCAGTTTAATTGGTAAAGGCTTTAAAGATGTTTGGACGTCACGTCGTACGAACTTCTTCCGTTCAGGCACGCTGAACCTTTAATTCCTTCGTGGTTAGTTCGTTCCCTCCGTGTTTACTCTCCCACGGTTAAATCCACACCGACGATATTTCTGTGCATGGAGCGCGACTGTGCCTCCCTTGAAGCTTGACCGGCTCCTCTCCTCTCCTCTTCCTTTTTTGTTTTGGCTTTGAAGCTTTTTAATTTTGATCTCTTTACACTTTCACCCCCCTGCCCCCCCCCCCCCCCGCTCGCTCGCTCTCATCAGCCTCCTCCGACGCGGACACATGCGGCTCTGGCTTATCCAGCCGTGGCATTGACCTCTCATCTTCATATCGACCCGCTGTTTCCCATGACCCGTTGACCTCTCGGGGTGAAGCCTTCAGCCGTCTGGACCTCCTCCTCCTCCTCCACCTGGCTCCTATCTCCACCCTTCAGATGGATTACTCTCTGCTCTGACGGGATTACGTTGTTGTCTCAACAGAGAGGATCCACGAAGCTCCAGACTATTCCAACTACAAAATCATTTTTTTGTGATTATGTCACTTTTTCCTCCATCCAAGCTTTATTCAAAAGCTTTTCTTCTGAATGTAAAACCCGTCACCTTCAGATGGTGCTTATGACAATGCAGTGACGTTTCCTCCCCGCCCCCCCGCCCGTCTCTCTTCCCCGTCCTCGTCTGTCTCTCTCTGAACTCGCTGTCCTCATTCCACAGCCTGGTTTTGAAACACAGTGTCCCGATAGCTAGCTGGTGGAGAATCTGGGTCAGCGCGAGGGGAGCCGGAGATAGCACAGCGAAAGAGAAATATGTCACTCACCGCTGTGACTAGAGAAAACAACACCTCTCTGCCGCTTCAAAAAAACAGCAAATTCCACATACCTGACATATTCTGTCTCTTGAGGTTTTTAGCAATATCTGGGACCAGCAGTGAGGCACAACTGGGCCCAGCCGGCAAAGGGACAGATCATCTTTCTTTTCATCTCGTGAATTGTTTTTCACATTTTATTATCAAATTGACGGCGTGTGAGTGCCTCTCCGTCTTATGGGTACATCACTGGAGTCCAGACGGTGCGATTTGAAGCATTGGAGCCAAACATTTATGTTTAATTTTGGAATGTTAGGAGTGAGTTTACGATGAAATTATGTTTCTCTGCACATTTTTCTTGCCTTTTTTTTAAATGCGCTGCTTTTCAGTCCGTTGTGTTTGAAGCCTGAGGCTGTGTTTTCTTCTGTTTCGGTGCAGAGTCGGGCTTTCTCCGTGGACTTTGGTCCAAGCAGCATTCCTGATCCCTGCTGGACTGAGAACTATAGGGAGGGAGGGGGAGGCAGAGAAAGGGCTGTGAGGGAGGAAGGAGGGGGGGCACGAACAAGAGAGGAAGTGAGGAAGTGAGTGTTCATTACAAAGTGTGTGCCTCTCGGTTGTGGGCATGCCCAGTAGAGTTCGCCGGACTTTTTGTTGCTGCTCTCTCTCTCTCGCTCTCTCTCTCTCTCTCTCTCTCTCTCTCTCTCTCTCTCTCTCTCGCTCTCTCTCTCTCTCTCGCTCTCTCTCTCTCGCTCTCTCTCTCTCTCTCTCTCTCTATCTCTCTCTCTCTCTCTCCCTTCCTCTACCAGTAGTGAGAGATTTATTCTTTTATTTTTGGCTGTGGAAGAAGAGCAAGAGGAGGTGCAGATTTTTCATCCAGTGCAAATTAGAGCAAGAAGGGAAGGAAAGAAACAAATGAAGAAGAGGAGGAGGAGGAGAAAAAGAGAGACTTCAACCCTTATCGTCCCCCTTTCCTTCCACTGCCAACGACTTCCACCTCAGAAATAGCGGAGGGAGCAACTTCAAGAGGCAGCCAGGAAGGAGCTGGAGTGTGAAATGTGAGAAGAGAAGCGGGATGAAGAGGCTGACCGGCTCTGCGTTTGCTCCTCTGTGCAGGTCAGTGCCCGGGGAAACACCAAACCACTGCTCCCCTCTTTTCTGTTGCCTACTCACCGGAGCTTTTACTCAGAATTTAAGAAAGCCAGTGGGTGTAGCGGTTGTGTAACGAGGCTGACAGCAGCTAACACCCGATCGGTGCGTCGCCCACCGGCAGGAGTGAAAGTGCCGAAACTCCAGCTGCTGTTTTTAGTTGATCGGCTCGGATGTTCACGTGTTGAGGGAGACGACAAACTCGTCCGAAATGCGGCCCACGTGGTTACGATAAGGGGGGAAATCACGGAGACGCACTGCAGGCTGGGTGCTCACGCTCTCTCACGGGGGGGGGGGCTGAGGTACAAAGACGTTATTACATTTCAAGTTTTGAGAATGAGACAGAAGTGTTTTTACCTGGCAGTGTGTGCGGTATGACCGCTCAGCAGTTTTTACCGTACATTTTTTTTTAAGGTAAAATCCTTCAAGAAAAAACATTTTACATTCTAACATTGAGGATGTCCCTTTATTTGTTTTGCACATGCAAAACCACGTTTTATATATATTTATATATACATGACGTATTGACAGTGTTCATTGTTAAATGTCGTCCCGTGGCCTCACCGTTAACCACAGAATCCAGCAACATTACGGATTTAATCAGAGTCTATTTATAATTATTCAGAAATCACATGGAGTCAGTGTGTTTTGTTTTTTACAGGTTGTGATGATTTTAAGTCAACAACAGCCGAGAGGTTGTTTTCGCCGACTGATTATTTCACATGAGCGCTGTCAGACAGCTCACCTGTCTGAGGGGCCCCTGAGGGCCTGTCCCATTCGCTTTCCCAGCATGCATTGCCACTGACAACACAGTGTCAAGAGAGGCCTCCCAGGAGACCGTTGTTGACAGGTTTATTATTCCTAGAACGTGGAAGTGGGACAGATGGCACAATAGGGTAGAGGAGAGCGGCCTTTATAAGTTATTATTATTATTATTTCATCGTGGGAGTAGTCACACTTTTTGTGTTGCGACTTTACTATTTCGTTTCCAACTGTTTCACTGCAGCACTCTGGGTAAAACACTGAACCTGTGCTGCATCTTATATGTAACATTTTTCATTTTTATTGATAACTCCTCAAATAGTTGGATTTCTAAAATGCCCTCTCATTGTTTTCCCGATTCAAACCCCGATATCTCCGTCAGATACGACAAAGAGATGCTGGAACTAACGAAATACGGCGATTATTAGTATGAAACCATAATTCAGCACTTTATTCATACTTTAATGTAAAACAAATATGCTTTGACCAATATGTTCAAACTGCGTTGTGGCTGACGCGTAACAGTTTCATGTGATTCCCTCACAGTTCTTATGGAATTTGTCTTCTGTGGGTATTACGTCCGTCCTCGTGATGAGCAGTGCTTCCATGTTGTCGCCGTCATCTCTCTCACACCAGACATTCTGTCCTCTCAGCTGGATGCTGGTGATGTTAAACTGGGTGTTTCCCTCTATACACCAGTTTCAAACGCACTTTGTTTTGTTAAGGATGGATTATACTTGAAGAGAAGAGAAAAGCTTTGTTTGTTAGTGAGTAGGTGAGATTAAAGAAGTCCTTTTCATTGTTCAGCGTTCAACCTTTTTTTAGGGCCTTGAGTTTTAATAAAATGTGATTCTTTTCTAATAAGAAAAGAGAAACTTGGAATAGAATACAAAGTTCTTTGTTGGTAATTTAATGTGTTTCTTAAGAAGTCAACATTATCGTCTCACAAATGTTTCGCCATTCAAACGGTGTCTGAGTCTGTTTGTACGACACGATCCACAACATAAATATTACTCATATACACACTCGATCAAAATGTTTAGTGGAGATAAAATTGAAACATTAGGTGCAGTTACTAGTTTTGGTCAAACGGCAAAACTAATTTAATTTTCTTTTGTCAAAATGTCAAGATTCAATTTGTACTTTTGATTTTTTTGTTAGAGAAATGTAGTTTCTAACTACTTTAAGCAAACGCATCACAGCTAGACTTCTGCAATACACAGTTGTTTATTTTACACATTATTACAATTTAGTGGTTAGAACTGCTGAGCCTGTAAAAACCGTTGCATGATGTCATTTGAGGCTCTGCAGGAAGCTTTCTAAAGTAAAACGTTTTGACATGAAGTGAAGTTTAATAGACGAGGCATGTGATCTAAGAAATATTGTGTTGATGTGCATTAAGGGAAATGTATGAAATGTTTTTTACAGCTTGACTCATGCTAGGAAGTAAGAGTCTGAATATCTGGGTGAAACACTAAATTGCTGGAATATCGTTTTAATTGAAGGATCCGTTGAGTCTTAGTTCCGATCCACTAGTTTGACGTTTTTCTTTTGCATCACTCAGGTTTTATTTCTAATCCCGACCCACGTATTTCAGAAGGTAATGACTCAGTGCTGATGTTCGTAGAGGTGTCATAGCAGCAGTGTGAGTCCGTTGAAGCCGCTTGTATCACAGTTATTTAGCTGTCAGGATGACTCCCTTTTCTTCCTCGGAGTCTGGGTTCCCATGCGTTCCTCATGCGGGTCCCACCCCCCCGATGGCCCATCTGAGGCTCCCGTGATCCATCACACAGCAGGCGGCCATGTTCTCTGAAAAGGCCGTGAACTTGTTACCACCCTCTGCCCCGGCCCGCCTGAATGTCAAACCCGTTTTTCTTTTTCTCTGGGCTTCCCCCCTTCCCCGGGATTTTCTGGTTTACTGAAATAATTGGGGCTTCATTCAGGGCGACCGGGTTGCAGCTTTTTAAAAAGGAAAAAAAAAATTGAGATATCAAAGTCTGGTGCCACCATTTCTCCCTTTCAGAGCTGCTTCTCCTCCGCCCTCCTCTCCGAGATGGGTCATCATCATGACTCCAGCCCCCCCCCCCCCCCTGCACAATGACACCACATCCATGGTACATTATCCTACAGTGGGTCTGCTGGCCTGGAGCTCCGTCTATAGGCTATTCTTCCCCTTCTCCGTTGTCTCGGTGATCTCTGGATGCAGCCTGTTCAACATGGCACACATTCAAAATGGCAACCTCAAGGGGCTTTTTTATTCCTCCAGCAGAATTAAATCACTTTTCTCTCTCTCCTCTCTGTCTGCTGAGTTATTCAGAGTTTAATGAGGGACGGAAGATAAAGGGAAGCTTATGGTTCGCTCCGGATGATGGAGAAGCTGCCTTTTTGTTTCTGTTGGAGGAGCCACACAGCGAGCGTTCATGTGAAATGAGGTTTTTTTGTTTTTATCCAGAGGGGAAGGTGATTGAAATGTCTGAGAAAGAGCCAGGGAGTCTGGAGCAGCAGGGGTCATTAAAGTGTCAGCTCTTCAAATATTCCTCTGCATTTCAGAGGTTTTGAGGTACAACCTGCTGCGAGATGTTCCGATTATCGAACATCAACGCACAGATAAAGACATCTCTGTAGTAACGTGCCTCTGCACCTCCAGTGCCGTGCATCGTTTCTTTTTAATGACCGTGCAGGATTACTACTTACATAAGGCGGCGTGGGCGGTTTGGAGACGGTGAGGGAGCCGACGCTGGATGACGGAGGAGGGCTGCTGTTGTTGAGGTTCAGAGCGGGTCAGAGTCCGTACTACGTATCAGCTGTCGAGAGAGAGAGAGAGTGTGTGTTTGGTTTACCGGCTGCACCGGCGTCAGCGCCGACGCAGAGTTCTTGTGTCTGACATCAGAAAGAACTCTCAGAGCGGAGAGGTAGATGAGTTCAGCTGGTTTACACACACACACACACACACACACACACACACACTGTGACTGAGCTCAGCTCTGGTCTATCTCTCTGGAGCTGTTTGTTACTTTTACCCCTCGTGCAGTCGCTGTGGACGCACAGTTCCTAGAAAGAAGCCATGTTCGCAGTATACAAGGACAGCTTTAGTACATTGAAAAAGGATTCTGACTTGTAGGTGAGGGAGGTTTTTTGGTGACGTGGATTCTAATCCTCACTACATTATGCTCCACGGTGGTTGGAAGACGGAAGCACACATGGTCTGGTATGAGCAGTAACGCTTATGTTGGTCAAACTAAAGCCGATCATTGACCTAAGAGACTGATGTTTGTGCCGTGTGTGTAACGAGAGTCACAGTTGATTTATCTGTCACGTAACTTCAGTAAGAACACATTAGTCGTTATTTTAACCCAAACCACCATCTTTTATTAAACCTAACTATCTGTTTCACCATCTTTATTAAACCTAACTATCTGTTTCACCATCTTTATTAAACCTAACTAACTATTTCATTATCTTTATTAAACCTAACTCACTATTTCACCATCTTTTTTAAACCTAACTCACTATTTCATCATCTTTATTAAACCTAACTAACTCTTTCACCATCTTTATTAAACCTAACTAACTATTTCACCATCTTTATTAAACCTAACTAACTATTTCACCATCTTTAATTAAACCTAACTAACTATTTCACCATCTTTAATTAAACCTAACTAACTATTTCACCATCTTTAATTAAACCTAACTAACTATTTCATCATCTTTATTAAACCTAACTAACTCTTTCACCATCTTTATTAAACCTAACTAACTATTTCACCATCTTTAATTAAACCTAACTAACTATTTCACCATCTTTAATTAAACCTAACTAACTATTTCACCATCTTTATTAAACCTAACTAACTATTTCACCATCTTTATTAAACCTAACTAACTATTTCACCATCTTTAATTAAACCTAACTAACTATTTCACCATCTTTATTAAACCTAACTAACTATTTCACCATCTTTATTAAACCTAACTAACTATTTCGCCATCTTTAATTAAACCTAACTAACTATTTCACCATCTTTATTAAACCTAACTAACTCTTTCACCATCTTTATTAAACCTAACTAACTATTTCACCATCTTTAATTAAACCCAACTAAGTATTTCACAATCTTTTCCAAAACCTTACGAAATATTTCACGATCTTTCGTGTACTTTAGAATTATTTTATTGGTTATTTTGTCATGCACGTCTGGACGTTTTTTTGGGACAAAAAGCCGAAAAATGCAGAGCATCTTCTCGAAAGATATCGTCGAGTCAGTTTCCTTCAGTGGACACGGAGAAAGACAAAACACGGACAGCTACATAGAAATGTCAGTGTGTCTCTCTAAGTGCTGAAAGCTTTCATTTGACAGATGATTAATCACAAACTCACCGGCGTGGCTGGTCGCCACACTCGGGCCTCTAAGCAGAATATAATGTTTGAATGTGCTCCCACCGCACACTGAAGACGTGAGTGTGGGTGACCTGCCCTCTCTCTTTGTGATTCTCATCTCCGTCCAGCCTCTCTCCACTTTCTCTCCCTCGGCGGGGGCGAGAGTCGCAGGTTGACAGCCTCACAGGTCTCCTCATTACGCCGCCGTCTGAGCCAGCAGAGATTTATAGAGATGATAAAAGCAGTCTGGAGGGCAATAATGACCACAGGCTGTGATGAAGAGGAGGAGGATGAGGAGGAGGAGAGCGATGCAGGGCTCTCTCTGCCTCTGATCACTCGCTGTGCTGAATAAATGACTTTGCCTCGTGCGGAATTAAATGGCAAACGGTTGACGTATAAATATATATTTAAATCTATATATTCACATATCTTTTATTCAGGCTGGTCTCATCCAGCATTAGTTGGAATATCTACGAAAACGAATGCGTCGTAATTTGTAGATATCTCACCAAATATTTTTCGTATGTGAACAACGTAAGCTTGAGCGAGGACGTATAAAGACTGCTAAGTCCAGTCAGTCGTTCCCCGTATGAAAAGAGACGCCAATGTTGACATTTTTGTCACGTAAATTTGCGTACCTCAGTAACAGCAATTCAGTGGTTATTTTAACACAAACCACGATCTTTTCCTCAATCTAACTAAGTCGTTTTGTTGTCTAAACCTAACTAAGTAGTTTATTGTCTAAACCTAACTAAGTCGTTTGTTGTCTAAACCTAACTAAGTCGTTTGTTGTCTAAACCTAAATAAGTGGTTTTGTTGTCTAAACCTAACTAAGTAGTTTATTGTCTAAACCTAACTAAGTCGTTTGTTGTCTAAACCTAACTAAGTCGTTTATTGTCTAAACCTAACTAAGTCGTTTGTTGTCTAAACCTAACTAAGTCGTTTGTTGTCTAAACCTAACTAAGTAGTTTATTGTCTAAACCTAACTAAGTCGTTTGTTGTCTAAACCTAAATAAGTGGTTTTGTTGCCTCAACCTAAATAAGTAGTTTTGTTGCCTCAACCTAACTAAGTAGTTCTGTTGCCTCAACCTAACTAAGTAGTGTTGTTGCCTCAACCTAACTAAGTTGTGTCCTGTGAAGACGGAAGTTTATTTTGAAAAGACTGTATTCATGTAACGAGCAGAAATTGACACGTGTTGTCGGACCTTCGTCGGAAAACACAAAATAAAATGAGGAGTAACATTCACGTAAGATATCATATGAACCGTTGTCTGAGGATACGTTGCTTTTATTTAAGAAATCTCATTCTGTTTCCTGTCATTTTACGTGACTTCCAGATGGTTGATGTAAATCATAATGAATAATATTAACCTGCTAATTGCATTTTTTCCCTTCATAAAGACCGATTTATAGTTTGTAAAAAATGATGAGGTATGTATGTGAGACCACTAGGGGTGTCACGGATCACAAACCTCACGGTTCGGTTCGGATCACGGTTCAGGAGTCACGGTTCGGATCATTTTTCGGATCAACAAAGAAAAGGGTAGGAGACAAATATAACTTTGCTTTCCATTTATTAATTAAAGAACTTCAAGAACACTTAAAGCAAAGAACTTTGAGCTATAGTCTTACATGAAAACAAAAATATTGAAGATGTCCAATTTGAAACAAAATGAAATAAATAAATAAAAATAATACATTCAAGAATTCTGTTAAGTTTAAGTGCAACATGAGGTATGTTGATATCCTCGTCCTTTGATCAATACTGAAACAAAGAAACAGCCAGTGAGCTAGCTTCCACTGTTTACACTGAACTGAACTGCTCAGCAACAACTTGGGTCTATGTTTACTTCCTGTCAGGTTATGCCATTCAAATACATAATGTTTACCATTACTGTGACATTATTTTCAAAAAGATGAGAATATCTCCATTGTCTGGGGAGAGGGTCGACCTTTCTGTGGTGATATTACTATTGGGCCTGTCCAGCTTCACTCTGATGCTTCTGTCAGCACCTGCCCCAGGTGTGTGTGTGTGTGACTCTCACAGAGGGGGCGTGTCTACAGCACCGGACTAAGAATCACTCCGCCGTGGTGAAAGCAGTCGCTACAGTCTTTTCCTTCTCATAGAGGTCTGGAACAGCTTCACACTGAAGTGGGTGCGTGAGTGGATTTCGTAGCGTGGCTCAAGCATTTTAACCAGATTTAGAAATCCTTTGTTTTCTACACCGGAGTGTCCCCCGTCGCTGACATGCCCGATGTTTTGCCGTTGTCGTGTGTCTTTCTCTTTAAATAACGCCTACATACCGTAACGGTTCGTCCACCACCCTCATCCGTCATTATACGTTACAGAGAAGACAAAATGTTCCCAAACTTGCGACTTAAATGACGCCGCGGCATCTGACGTTCCTCCGCTCGCCATGACTTCACCGTAGTTTGACAACAAATCGAGTGTCGAGTGCAACAGCTTGTCAAGCTATAGGACATTAACCAACAAAGATGGAGAATGCAACCTAAACAAATTCACTTTCCAGATCTGTGTGATATCAGTGAGTGAGTAGAATACATTAGCAAGTGGCCCAGTATTTAGTGTCCAGATAAAAACATGTATTTGGTGGAGAAAACTAGAGTGTAGTCAACATGTTTAATAGCTCGCAGGCGTAAACACTGCAATGTTTCGGTTTAAACAGTGAATTAACTGGTGAATCTCAACAGAATGTATCCGTGGTTGCGGAACATGAAGGTGTCCTCGTAAAAAAAAAAAGCCTTTAATCTGTTTGAAATACACACTCATCTGTTTATTATCTACACAACCCATTTATGTAAGTTACTCCGAGCAACCAAGGACACATTAGGCTGGAAGTCACCAGTTAACACGGTCACTGGTTAAACTGAAACACCTGTTGCTCTGAAACGGTGGTGATCTTTTCTAAATTCTGTAGAATTTAAGTCCGAAGACACAACTACACATTCTGGTGCTGGTAACAGATTTGATTAAATGTTTAAAGTTGCTCAATCAGGGCTGTAGAGAAACACCGCTTCACATATTGTTGATGAAGTCTGCTGTAAAAAGGGTCTGTACTTTGCATACTCAGCACTTCCTGTGAAATGATACATTCATTTAAAATATATGTAATCCTTTAAAAGCAAGAAATATGAAGGAATGTTTTAGGTTCATGTTTTAGATGAAATCCATAAAACTTTTGTCCAAACTAGGTGTGGCAACAATTTCGTCATCATTTCACAAAAACTGAATTTTTTTTTGGTCAAGTTACGAAAAACAGGGCTTTTTCATTTTTATGAAATCTGTGGTTTGTGAAGGAGTTGTGTGAGCTGAAGTGAAAACACGTTGCCTCATCCGTCTCCAACGGCTCACTTTATATGGATGGATTCATCTCAAAGACATTTATTTAGAAGAGGAATGTTTTAATCTAAATCACTCCAGAGTCAGAGTTTGATCTTTTGTTATTATTTACTTCTCATTACTTAGAATTTTGTTTTGCGTGGTTACATTGAAGATGAATTAATATCTGCATCAAACTTTTTTGCACAACAAACTGTTCAAGTCGTAGTTTATCTCTACATGCACAGTCTATTCTATATTTATTTATTCTAATTCTTCACTTACGGTAACGGTGAACTTGTCTCATGCAGCTCCTCTTCCCTCACCCACCACCACAAACCTGCCCTCCCCCTCTCTCCCCCATCTGTGCTGATTCCAGCAGTAACTAACTGCTATTATTGGGTTAACGGCTGCCTTAAATAAAAGCCAACTACTTCAAAAAAATGTGTTTTTGAAAATATTTTTCCCTAAAACTATTGTTAATGATATTTTTCACCAGTATATTTACATCATCATTTTTACAGTAGAATTACTTTTTTTGATATACATTTTCCACGACTTATGAAGCAACACAAAGTAAAAAAACAACTCCTTACTTCTATGACGGATAACGAACAGCGAGCCGGTCCTCATTACGAAATAAACCACGTGAAGGTGAGCAGGTCTTTGAATCACCCTGAAGAGGCACGTGGCTGCTTACTAACGAGATCAACAATTTGAGATGTTAAAACAAAAATACAACAGTACGAGCAACAGTATGAGAGCAAAGATTGGCCTATTTTAGGCCTTTTATCAAACCAGTGCATCCCTGATGTAGTACCAGAGCACACACATACTTCACCTGGTCAACAACAAATCACGCCTTTGTAATTGACCCTTCCTAAGTCCCACCCCTTTTCGCTCTGTGCTCCAATAACAGATGAGCTAGCATTGAACCGGGCAGATCCTCGGTCAACTTTGCCCTTTTTAATGTCATACTCGGATACGTTATATCAGTTCAACGGTAACATTACAATGTGGTCTAATACATCTTATGTTAGCTAACGTATAGCTACATTTTTTAAATAATTTTTAAGAGGACGTGAATTTATTGTTAGCCATAAAAGAGTAAAGCTAGCGTTACTTTGTCTATATTATCTCCATGTGTTGCCGGAAGTAACTTTCATCCCGTTTGTATTTTGCCACGAATTACACATATGATGTTTGTCAATTTAAAAGATAATTTTACAAGTCAAGAAAGTCTCAGTTTGTCATCGTGTCATTTACTTTTGTGTGAAACCGATCAGTGAACTACATCTCGTCTCACACAACATATGTCATCAACACAGCCATTAGCTGGGCTAGCGAGTTAGATAGCTAACGTAGCTACGGCCGTCCACACACATTTGTAATGTTGTCTTACCTGACTAGTTGACGATAATTGACAAAGGTTTAATTAATTCATGGCACAATTCAAGCGGGATTAAATATTATTTGTCACTTCACTACCGTACATTAAAAAACTAAACGTAAGGGGCGGGACTTCGCCTTTCTACTGCGGCCATTTTTACTGTAGCTTGTTCTTTATTTTGCACATCATGCCAGTAGGAGCACATGATGGTTGAAGAGAGAAGTGTAATCTTGGTAAATCACAAAAAGACAAATACTGAAAGAACAACAGCTGTAATGAAAGAGAAAGAAGTCGGCGACACAAAGGTGCTGATTCCTGGAATGAGCTGTTGGAAGTTTTTCTTGTAGTTTCCGTCTGAGTGGGTCTAAAACTGTTCATGTTTTATAAGCTTTTGGCCAAAGATGCTCAGACTGCTCAGCTTTAAGGGCAAGTGAGACTTCCCTGTAAGAGCCCAGGTTTAGTTTACAAAGCTTTAACACGTTGAACAGCTATAGTATCGTCTTTAGGTGATATCCGTACGTGTCCGTCTGTCTGAACATTCCCGCTCTCAGTGAGCAGGAAAGGTAAACCAAGTGCTATGAAAACAAAATGAGCCATTTTGCGTGGACTCTGTGTGTCTCCCTCTCTGCTCCCAGTTCCATTTTCTGGTCCATTCATATGGTAATGGAGGTCAGGAGATGAGGGGGTTCTCACGTTCAATGTGAAACTTGGCCTTTTGTGTCGCCTCGGCTCAAGCTGCCGCGACGGAGGCCAGAGGTGAAATTGAATTCAGTTGAAATTCCCCAGTGAGTCTGGCCTTGGGCTGGACTGTGCCAGACCGGACCGGGTCGTGGTGCTGGGTGCAAGCCAAGCCTCTATGTTTGGCCACGATGTTTGGCTTGGCTGAAGGGAACTGTGCCATCTCTAGCTGATCATTAAAGGCAGAGTGTGCAGCATTTAGGGGGATCTATTGGGAGCAATGGAATATAATATTAGCAACTATGTTTTCTTCAGTGTATAATTAATTAAAAATAAGAATAATTTTGTTTTTGTTATCTTAGTTGAGCTGTTTACAGACGGAGCTGGTCCTCTTTACCGAGCCAGCCGACATGTTTCTACAGTAGCCCAGAAGGGACAAAAAAGAAAACTTCTGCGTCGGCCGCTGTATTTCTCCAACACGCCTGCTACATAAGAGGAATATCAGTTGTTTTCAATCTGTAACCTTCCAGCTTTATGCTATATGGATATTAGCGTCTGCTAAATGACTGTAATGTAAAATAATGGCGTCCGACCAACATTGCCATAAATAAAGCCAAACACTAATTGCAAGTTTGTGTCGGGAGGGATTGTGTTTATTCAGGTTTATTTCACTTTTTCAAATTTATCTGATTCAACAAGACTTGTAGTTTACCTCAGTGGGTTTGCGTGTTTATATTTGCAGTGACAAAAATATATATTTAAATAACAAAACAGCAAGTTTCAAATGTAACAAAGCGGTTACTGGTGATATTGTCGTGAATAACTTTACTGTTCTCTACCAAAGTGTGCCTTTGTACTGCCGACTATACAACGCTTTTGTGAGACAAATTAGAAGCCGAGTACGTGTGCAGAGTAATCAGATGCTGAAGGTTGCTGGGTAGATTACTCAAAGGTAATTTTGGGAATGGCCTTGTTAAAGGTAGCTGTGAAGCTTCATGAATAGACTCTTTCTGTGTGTATAACCTCGAGTAGCAGTGAGAGCATTTACTCTTCAGAGATGCGATATTCAACCTATCCTCCCTTTAAAAGACACATATATTTGTGTCCTTGAGGCCTCCTCCGAGCACGAGTCACAGCTGGATCTGTGACTTATAAAAGACACCCAACATTTCACTCAGTGAAAACGCTTTATGTCCTGCCGTGTGGAGGGTTGACGGAATGCGAGGCTTTAATTGGAAATCGAATGTCCAACGGTAACGAAATGTCACGAACTGTTTCATAAGCAGCGAAAAAGTTTCAAAACCTCCTGACTGAGGTTTTTCACAAGCGGTTACTCTACTGAACCATGCCACGTTTTTCACGTTTTCCCCCTCGTACGGTGTCCTGTTTCAGGAAAGAACGAAATGAGAGGTGCTATTTTTCAAACGGCTTTCAACATCCACCCACAGCGTAATTCTGGGAAATACGAGACGTCTATTTCCAGCCAAACTAATGTTGTTGAGGGCAGAGAGAGCAGCAACATGCCCTCTGACTGATAAAAAAATAAATAAAAAAGACACAAAGTGTGCTGGAAAATTCATAGGCGCCTTGCATCATAATTCAATCATATTTGTTTATTTCCTCGTAAAGAGAGTTATGGCCTGGGTAGAATCCATCAAGCCTCTCAGAGCATTCCTTACACACACATTAGGTGTGTGTGTGTGTGTGTGTGTGTGTGTGTGTGGGGCCGGCGGGTGCATTGAGTTCAAACAAGAATCCTGTTTACAGTAGGAGTCTGTGTTTTCTGTAGGGGGAGCCCGAGCAACCTGCCATGCTAACATATTTACAGTTAAGGGGGAGTATGGAAGCAATTACAGGGCTCCGGGCGGAAAAAAGTAAAACGTAAACCAGCAGTATTGTTAAATATGATTAAACTACCCAGAATCCCCAAGAGTGGTGTGGGTAGAGGTCTGTGCAGGCGAAGGGGGCCCAAGAGGAGATCCCTCTGGTACCGCAGAGGTCTGAACCGCTGCCCTGCCACCTGCATGTGGTTTATGTATGTTTTGGAGATTTTATACTGATAAGTTGATGGGAAGGAAATAAAACATCCTGATTTTGATTATTTTAACGTGTATTAATCGATTATTTGGGTTAAACCAGGCGGCAAGAAGCCAATGCTTGAACCTGCATTCTCTCTAGTGTCCACCAGGGGGCGACTCCTCTGGTTGAATAGAAGTCTATGAGAAAATGACTCTACTTCTCTCTTGATTTATTACCTCAGTAAACATTGTAAACATGAGTTTATGGTCTCAATCTCTAGTTTCAAGTCTTCTTCAACACAGCATGATGTTCATTTAGTACTCCTCCTCAGTCCAGATATGGTCACTTCTGTTTATCGGTTACAAAATTAACAACATGGCGACGAAACTAATGAGTGGCGTCACGATGACTACGTCCACAGTTTACAAACAGTCTCGCATCTCAAGTTGCTAATCGGACTCTGAACAACATCGTGTCCTATATATCTATATATATATATATATATATATATATATATATATATATATATATATATATATATATATATATATATATATATATATATATATATATATATATATATATATATATATATATATTGTATATACCCCCTCACCCTCAGAGGTTTATCGTCGTCACACTAAGAGTCGATGGGTTCTGCGATTGAGGGCTCCCCAATTACAACTCATCCATTAAATGGCCAAATTAAAACCTGCTCAGCTCTGCAGTAAACATACATTAACCATCCGAGGTGACTGAGCTTTGGTCTGATGTTCAGTAAAAGTGTTGAGTGATGGAGACGGATAAAGTTTTTTAAAAACCCGATCTTTTCTCAACGACTGCTGCTCCTTGAACGCTGGCTCGGGGCCAAGCACCACAGATCGTGTTTATTTTGTCATGAGGCGTGTGAGAGGTGGAATGAATGTTCTTTCTCCTCAGCCACTGGCCCAAACCCCAAACCCTCCAGCCGTCAGTCAGCAGGACTTCAGCGTGACAGCTCAGGGAGGGCTGTTCTTCATTTGGGACATCTTGTACCAAGAACATTTGTATCGATTGAATGTTTCTTTATTTTTGGAACTGTAGGATTTGAGAGTTTTGAACTGCACACTGTTAAAGTCATCTCTATCTTCAATTTATTATAAAATAAGAACATTTATCTTATGTCACCCTGAACTCTCCCCAGAAACAGGAACATTTTGACTAATACTCTGAGATTGTTACTTTTGGCACCTAATTAGTTCATTTATTTATTATTTTATTTAGTTTTAGTCTTATAGACAAAAGCGTATATTTTAGTCACATTTCAGTAATTTTATGTAAATTCATGCTAGTTTGAATCAACAAAATACATTATAGTTGATAGTTTTTCATCAGTGAAATCTTTGTTTGATTATAGTTGCAGAAAAGACATTAATCTCGCTCTCCTTTCTATAGATGAACATGACGTCTAGCTAACTGAAGGAAACTCGGATAATGTTAATGTTAACGTTAGCTTAGCTTTTTGTTCATGTTTTCTTGCAGAGCTGCTTTCTTCGGTTTGTTCTGGCTTCTTGTCTAATTTCCTGTAGTATTGTAAATTAATTTAGTCCATAAATCTGTGACTATTCCTTCCAAGAACCGCTTACGTCGGCTAACATTGCAAGTTGCTGCTTATTAGCGCGACAGACCAAGCAGCTAAAGGCTAGGCTACTTAGTTCAAAACTCTATAGATTTCATCATATTTTTTGTTTTCAAATGTGACTTTAATTGTTTTTGTCATTTATTTGTTATCACAGTTATCGTGGATATATATATATATATATATATATATACACACAGTATATGAAACAATATCATGAGAGGTGGATGAAACTGACTGTACCAGATGTGAATGTAGATAAAATGTGAAGAAAAACGAACCTCAGGAGAAGTGTGAGGTTTGTTTCATAACACCAACAGGAGGATGCTGGGAGTCGTTATCTGGCCGGTCTGCGTTGGGTTCTGCCTCTCGTTCATCAGACTTCCTGCCTTTGGTTGCTGGAGTGTTTCATGTGTAAGCCTGGCCGGTCGGACAGGATGATTGGCAGCCGGTAATGAATTGTGGAGAAATGTGAGAAAGCAGCACAGCGAGAGGAAGTGCGACGAGGGAATAAGGCGAAGAAGGAGAGTGCGGTAAATTAAAGTGGAGCCAGAGAGGGAGGACAAGAAGACTGTCCCCAAGACTGCTTTATTTCATGGTGTAAAAATGACTGCTTCTCACCACAAACTATCGCCCTGTGTGACAGGTAATTATTTGACCTGCTCAAAGCATCGCTGCCAACCAATATATCTGAGGGGGGGGGCGTCTGTGCTCGGCTACCCGAGGTAGGTGAGAGGAATGTGGGGCAGCCGTGTGAGGGGGCTCGCCTGGAGCTCAGATGCCGGAGTCCGGGCCTGAACCCGGACTTTGTACACAAAGACAGCATGGAGGGGGACGAGTTCAGGAGGGGGTGTTTGGAGAGGTTGGATGCAGGTGGTTGGTCAGTGTGTGTAAGATTTTCAACTGTAATATGCATGCAAGCAACTGCAGCAACTTTCTTGCTAGATTTAGACACTTTTCAGACCCTCTTAGCAACTTATGTTTCTAAAAAGCAATTGTTAATTATTCAGATCGTCGGGGAAAAAGCAAAATTATTTAGAGTAACCACAGTCAACATTACAGGGTCTCTCATCCTCTCCCCCGCTGCAACAGACACAACCTCTAAGCTTTATGCAAATGAATGTGCGACGACCGCCACCAATATGCAAATGAGCGTGTGACGCCACCCATGGACTTTCAGCGACTTTGGGAGCTAGTGCTAGCTTCCTTCTTCGGTAAAAGTTCCAAATATGGTGACAAACGTCACGATGACTACGTCCACTTCTTATATACAGTAGACGGCTCGTACAGAGAGTTTACGAGCAGGCAGCCATGAAACAAGCAGCATAAATCACTGCAGACTCCCAGCATCCTCTCTTCTCTGGATACCAAGACTCTTGTGTGCCAAAATACAAAAACAACCGCTGGAAGCTCTGGTTCGTTCCAGCCTCCATCAAGCTGCTGAACTCCGATAAATCTCAGTGCAATAAAAACACAAGCCCTTATGCACTTTAATCAGTCGTGTGTCAATGACAAACGTGTCTTACCGTATGTTTTAAGATGCTTTTCCCACAGGGACAATAAAATCAACCCACCTGTTTCTGTTATAAAAGGTAAAGCAGTAGCTGTAGATTTGTATGAAGTTCTGTTTGTGCCAAAACGTTTTGGGGTTTCTGCAATAAAGGTACAAAAACAAAATATTACAGTTTCAACACAGGAATAACGATCTGTGCTGTGAATGTTTTTTGAATGCACAGTTACGTTGCTCATGATCTTCATACAGCTGTGACGCCGTAACCGGATTAATTCTACTAATTCAGACGTCCATCAAAAGACAAAGATCTGTGGTGTTCCCAGCATGCATCACTGGCACTGATGTTCAGACAACGACCGCTGGCACCGGATCGTCGCGTTCTTTCTTTTTGGTCTCCATCGTGACTCAGCCGTTTTCATGAAGCGTTCCGTGGCTGGTTTTCAGGAGATACTTGTGCGGGATGAGGGTGTAAATAAAGTGTATGTATGTGTGATGGACGGCATGTACGCACTGAGGTTTTTATGCGTTGTGTCCTCCACCATTTTAAGAACCCAGGTCGTTACAGCTCGTCAGTCCCGGCTGTTGCCTAAATGGAACATTTATTTAACTGATTCACAGCTTCAGCAACCTTTTGAAGAAGAATCTCGTAGATTAGTTTTGTTTAGAGACGAGAGACTGCAAAACGGGAGATTTTCTAGCTGTAAACGTAACTGCGTAGTTACTTTAAGCCCAACCACAACCTTTTTAGCCGAAACCTAACTGAGTGGATTTGTTGGCTAAACCTAATTTTCCTGTTTTAGCTCAATGTCGTCCTGATTGACGGTAAAAAGGAGCACTTGTGTCGCTCAGCATGAAACCAATAGCGTGACTTTTTTTTAACAGACTACTGTGAGACTGTTGGTCAAAAACTGTATTTGTCTTTAAAAAAATAATGAACCAAATATTATTTTATCACCCCACGAAGGCTCCTGAAATGTCTCCTACTGCAGCAGAAAAGCCTGTTTTTAAGCTGCATGGTGAAAACATCAAGTCCTGAAACAACACAGATGCAGAATTCAATAAAAAAGAAGAGAAATGTTTGTTAACGTCCAGTGTCTGTGTGATTGACGGAGAGCCTCAGAAGCAAACAAACACCTTTTTTTGTTTCTGCCAGTCAATTCAATTCAAAGCTTTATTGTCATATGTGCAGTGAGAGTCGGTGTGAGGCAGACAGGTGTTCTGACAACAGCTCGCTTTCAGGCATCGCACATCAGTCAGTCAGTGTTTCACCTGTTCAGGCTGTAAGTTCACGATTCAGCCAGCCAGTCAAGTCTGGCAGAGGAAAGCATGAATAAAACATACTGTACAAGTAGAAGTATCGAGCTCTTCCTCTGGGCAACAGACAACTCATTTTCTCTTACTGCATTACTTTACCTTAGCTCGCCTTATCTTATCTCTGCATCTTATATAACGTGTCTGCCGGTTTAAAATCAGAATATAATTTATTCACAAATACAACTTTTTACATCAATTTCAGCAGCGTTATTTCTAAATACAGTTTCCAGATCACGCAATGGAAACAGCCATTTTCCAACTTGTAGTTCATCGTGTCATGTTTTCTCCCCGGGTCTATTTATCTTACCGCCCTCGCTGGAAAACGTCCCCCCCCCCACCCCCGGTCTTGTCCGTGTGCCTGTTTTTTCACACACACTTCCTCTCGGCTTCCTCTCTCTCTGCTGAGCCGTTAAAAGACACGAAGTATGCTGCTCTATACGCGCCCCAGCACAAGGTGCAGTGTAGAAACTTATGAGTTATAGCTCTGCAAGAGAGCCTGGAGCTGGAACACACTCAAAGGAAAAGGGGGGTGGTGGTGGGGAGGTCTTCCGTTGGTGGTGTGGTGGCGTACTAGAGGAGGTGACACTGTGTGTGTGTGGGTGTGTGTGTGTGTGTGTGTGTGTGGGGGTACAGGGTGTAACGTTACCCTGTGGACCCCATGCGTCTGTCCTCCAGTTTCTCATGTCCTATAAGAAAGTGCTGATTGATATGAGAAAGTTAATGAACAGGTGAAAACGTGTCCTCCCTCCTCGGCTCGTAGTAAGTTTTATTTGTAAATGACAAAGTTGTAGAGTTTTGGGAGACACAGTCATCCAAAGCTCCTACCAGAGCTGTTTTTATGTCTCTTGAACCAAGTCAAGTCCTTGAGACGTGATTTGCAACCAGGCGGTAACCTCCGGTTCTGCCGCGTGAAGTCGATGCTTCATGTGTTAAAGCTGCATTCTCTCTAGTGACCACCAGGGGCGACTCCTCTGGTTGTATAGAAGTCTATGAGAAAATGACTCTACTTCTCTCTTGATTTATTACCTCAGTAAACATTGTAAACATGAGTTTATGTCTCAATCTCTAGTTTCAAGTCTTCTTCAATACAGCATGATGTTCATTTAGTACATTATGGTCCATTTAGAGTCACACAGACCATAAAGCAGGGTATGCATTAGGGCGGGGCTACACAGTGATTGACAGGTCTCTCTCTACCAGAGACGTATACAGCGTCTCTACGTCACACCTCCTCAGTCCTAATATGGTCAGTTCTTGTTCACCGGTTGCAAAAACAACATGGCGACGGCAAAATCGGGGAACTCGAGGCTTCAAAACGTCCACAAGCCAATGGGTCACTTCATATAAACAATCTATGATTGCAAGTAAAAAAAAGTAGTTTCTCTGGTCTAGCCGTGCAAAAAAGCATCTGCACACCAAGTCCGTATTTTTCGTTTTAAATTGTTGCGCGTTTTCGTAACGAATTTCCTTTTTTCTGCTTTCCGAGAATTGTTTGACGACTCACAACCACTGTACATTCAAACCTTTGAAAATTGTAATTTCTTTGGAAAATTGCAGTGTTTGTACACACCACCTTTTGTTGATATAACTTTAGTACTTTACTTGGTCCCATTGAAGTCGGAATTATTGAACAACATCTCAGCAAAAGCTATAATAATTAGGCGGGATAATGAGCGTTTTCATGAGGGTTCAAATGTGAGCGTTACTGGACATCAAACTTAACTAGCAGCTCATGTCATTATAACGCAACAGATTTTGACTGACCTTTCCAAAAACAAAGTTGAGGAGAATCTTGAGACACGGCAGACGTCCTCACTTCCATCTATTCATCTGATTCTGTTCAGAGAAAGTTAGCAACAAAGATGGTTTTCAAGCTGAACTTGAACAAGGTAACAAGAAGTGTCAGTACGCTGTAGCTGAACTACATGTGACGTTTATTGATGTTTAACTTGTTAGCAGACGATCTGCAACATTAGCATTCATGTGTCCGTATACCTGATGAATGTGCGGCCGGTATTCCCTTTGCTTTTTGCTCTGTTTTGGTCTCCACCAACTCCTGAGTAAACTATTTGGGTTTTTAGATGTTTTATTTTCTTTGTCTTACTGTAATGTAGGTAATCCACTCTATGGTGGTTGCGTGTGGCAGTTTATTTTGACAACTGGAGAAGAAAATTGGAAACTAAACACCAAAACGATGAGCTGGAAGAGGCTGATCGCATCTGTGGATCACAGTTGGGTTTAAATATCTCAGTGGGTTCATTACTATGAGAAAACCATTCAAAGCACAGCCATTTATTTCATTGTTAATGTAAAGCATATTGATTATTGGCAGTTGAAGTTAGTGATTGTAACATTTTGAAAATGCGCGTACATATATGCGTATACGTATTTAAATGTCTAGTATTTTCACTTTTGTATAGATTGACCTCTATACTGAGTGAATCTCCACTTAACCTATTTGTGTGCATCTGTGTTGTCACAGGGATTCTTGAGTTGTTTGTTTGGCGGTTTATACTTTGTCCCTACTGTACTTCATGTACAAACATGCAATAGTAGACTTTTTACCCTGATCATACGCTCACACAGTAAACGTACTACAAAGTGTTATACTGTGGAAGTAAAAGTAGGTAAAACAAGAAGACGTGAGCGAGGGAACTTCTGACTGGTGCAGGAGAGAGAAGAGTTCTGAAACTAACGACTAAACAACATCACCTGACTCCTCTCCTCTCCTGCTGTTCTTAATGCCATTAGCAACCAGGACGGGAGTGGACCGCACCGGACACAGCCAGACAGCAGCGAGGAGGAAGGAAAAGTCGACTGAATAACGAAAATACCAAATGAATAATCATCGCGCTGTGGGGCGTTCGAGACCTTCAAACCGAAAATAAGAAGCAAAAACTTTGCTGCTGGATTATCGTGCAAACATTAGGAAACATGAATGACACATGGCGGACAAAAGGTGAGCCGATTTTACCCCCTTTTCCATTCATCTATCCCTCCCCCCCCCCCCCCCCCTCTGTCCACTCTGTCTTTCCCTCCGTCACATCTCGCCTTTTGTTTGGGTTCGACCCGGACAAAAGAACGCCGCCTGTCATGGAGAAAGAGCAAAAGGTCTTGGCTTTCTGGAAGGGGGCGGGGGGGGGGGGGGGGAGGTCGGTGGTGTCAAAGCTGTGGCTACCCGTTGTTGTTCCTCTCGATCCGACATCCGTCCATCTCTTCTTTCCTCTCTCTCTCTCTGTCCACCTTTTTTCCTCCCCAACCTCTTGTCGTTTTTTCCGGAGCGAAGGATGGGAACGTAGGGAAAAAGGGAAATGCGACAGATGTCTGGCACGATGCCGCTTGACCGTTTAACGTTGTGGCTGCTTGAAGCTGTCTGATCTCCTCTAATGGCGCTGGTTGTTGATACCCAGAGGGTGAGGGGGGGGGGGGGGGGTTCAGTGTCGATGCCCCGGTCTGCTGAAGTCTGGCATCAATTGGAGGATAAAGTCTTTCTGGATGTACGTGTATTTGTTTTTTCACTGATGTAACAATTTGCAACTACGTGCAAGTACATTAACTCAGGTATTGCACAGTATTCAGGTACTTTCCTTCAGTATTTTATGTTATTTTATAGTATTTTAACTCATTTATTTGACAGCTAGAGTTTGTTGTCTGACTGTTTTGAAAGAAATCTGATAATCGTGTTATAAAATACAATACATTGTTCAACATGTCCTCATAAAACTGTTCATGTGCATCCGACGGAAAAGTTACTTGTTTTTCGTGTTTTCCTGCAAAATCCTGCAACACGTGTCAAATTATTTTCAAAATATACGTCCTTCGCCAGGAAACAACTTAGTTAGGTTGAGGCAACAAAACTACTTTGTTGGGTTGAGGCAACAAAACTACTTAGTTAGGTTGAGGCAACAAAACTACTTAGTTGGGTTGAGGCAACAAAACTACTTAGTTGGGTTGAGGCAACAAAACTACTTAGTTAGGTTTCGGAAAATATCGTAGTTTGGGTTAAAACAACTACAGAAGTCACGTGACTAAAGTACGTAAGTTACGTGACAAAAACATCAGCGTTGACTTCTCGTTTCACACGGGGATCGAACTTCCATCTCCTGGCTGAAGGATCGCTGTTTGTTGGACTCCTCCTGCCCATCTGGTTTGTGATTTAGTGATCTTTATACATTCTTGTTCATGATTACGTGGATAACATACGAAAAACATTTCGTGGGATACCTACAAATTACGGCGCATTATTTTTCGTAGGTAAACCAGTCGTTTCTCATCTCTTTGACTTGTGACCTTTCACAAAAAAATACAAATCATTGTCTATGTTTGAGGTTTTAATTTTAACAGTCTTAACTTCCTATATTGTTCCATTTATATAACTGCTTGATCTTAAATCTCCAATATTGCAGAGTATTTTTTATAGATTATAGAACAGTTTTGGGTCTAAATGTTCTTGTTTCCTGTCCTATTAATCCTCTCACGACCCCTCAGACTGATCTTGTGACCGTCTGCAGGGACCAGACCCCTATGTTGGGACTAAATAGTTAAACTAAATCCACCTTAACTGGCTTTAACGGTAAAGTGCTGCTTATGCGTTGATTCTTTAGTAACATCTAATACTAAAATGTGTTATATATCAGTTTGTTCTGAGTACTTTAACTCTTGATATATTAAGTACATTTTAGTACTTTTACTCAAGCAGGGTTTTAAATGCCGTACTTTTACTTGACTTAAGCAAAAGATTTTAATTTCACAAACCAATCTGTTAACTTTTCTGAGTATTAAAACAACAAATCTGACATTTGACAGAACTGTCCACTTCTCTGATTATTTGTATCTACCTTTTTGGTGGATAATCCAAAATATTTACGTAATTATTATAATCTTTTTATGTCACATTTTATTCCAAACAATGATCAGAATCAGCCTGAAGTCTTGTATGTTTGTAATTGTTTTGCAATTCTCCAGGAACAGAGGACGTGATGTTGATGCACAGATAAGAGTCCTGTGATCTTCTAAAAATATACTAGAAGGGACCTTTACTTTGACAAGGTTACAGCGACATGACTTCCTGTTGCCAGCGTGTGTTCAGGCAAACGGTCTCTCGATTTGAAAAGTTTGGGGAAATCTTGGTCAAATGTCCGTCAGCCTGAAGTCAAATGACTCTCTGAGACAAAAGTTCAAGTCATGACTCAGCATCTGTGTGACTCGACCGGAGACAACAAACCAGAGACGATTAGTGGCATATTTGAAGCTGATCATATGCAGGAATAAAACCCAACATGTGGAATAAAGGCCCAATGTTCCTCACATCGATAAACTTTAATCTGCTGGTCGTCTGGGGGACAAATTGATCGTTGGGTCCAGACAGCCGATTGTCTCCTGCGCTGATTTGCTGAAATGTCATTGTGACTGATGCCAGCGGAGATAATTTACTCACAGTAAACACTAAACGTTTGAACAGTTGGCGGCTGAATCTGATTCAGATGGAAATATTTGTCTGGAAGGACAAATGGCCGACACATTGTGGCACACGAATAGAATAAAATGAACGTTTCTATGTTTGTTAGTTTCTTTATTTCGTTATCTCTCATTAATGTGTCTGCTGTCTGCAGCTTTAAGCTGGTTTCTAAGAGACACTTCATTTATTTTCTCTCGTCGTAGAAAACAAACCCGTTGCCGAGCGTCACAGATGTTTCATTGCATTGATTGTCCTCAACGTGTCTGACAGAAGTGTCTGTGCTGTAGTTTCTGCTTTAAACCAGCAGATGGGGAAAGGAAACGT
>JAFEUB010001544.1:255000-272500 GCA_024529925.1 Ophthalmolycus amberensis | reverse complement strand
CAGACGCTGCTGCTGGAGGAACACGTGGGAACGAGGAACTTGGCTGACCTCTGCTGGGCTCCGACGGGCGGTGTTGCAGATGTATTGATCACGACTAACGATCTGATCCAGGACGCATGTGAGATCTCAAGGCCTCTAAAGGCGTCAGGGATCCTCAGAGGGTCGGCACTGCCTTCCTGCTGTGTCCAGCAGATACAATACGGAGTCGTGTGTGTGAAGGAAAAACCAGCAGGTTTTTAATATTCTCACTTTACAAAACCCTCTTAAAGACAAGTTTCTACATCATGAAAGAAGCAGAATCATAACCCAGACTGAGATTGTGAAGAGAAGGATGATGGAGAGAGAGAGAGAGAGAGGGAGAGAGGGAGGGAAGCAGATGGCTGGAAATATAGCCTGCTAAATTATTCATCTAGGCGGGAGTCTGGAGATAGAGGGATGGATCGGAGCTGGCATGGACACTTTTATTAGGATTCCTGAGAGCTGTGTGTTCAAAAACCACCGTGATTGCCTTCAGTAAAAGTAATTGCATCAGGTCTGGGGAGCGGCTATTATGCTGCAGGAATTAAATCTCTCGTATTAAACGCAACTGCAAAAATAAGGACAGATGTGTTTATAACGAAGTAGTGAAGCATTAAAATGAGTTTGAGCCAATCACTAAACTGCAGTTTAGTTCTTAACTTTGACCGTGAGCACGTCCTCATGAGGTGATGCAGGACGCCGTCTGAGAGATGTCCCAGCATGCCCTCTTCTTGTATTATTTTTTTTTGCAGGTTTCAGAACAAGTTGTCCCGACAGACAGGTAGAATAAAAATGACAAACGGCTCAGAGAAAAGAGGGGGAAACGACGCGGCGCTTAAAAATAAGATTTGTGGTCGACATCTGTGGCGAACGTCTGCCGCAGGAAGTCCTTGAGGAACAAATTAAGTTCTACAACACACCAGAATTACACTTTTTTCCTAATTGTTCCACAGGCATCGAGACATTTGCAATCGCAAACCTTTTATTTCCCCTCAAGACCGCCGTTGTTTGCTTCATTCCCCACTCTTGGTTCAACATAGAGAGACAGTAAATATTCTCTCTGCATGGTCTAGTTTTTTTTCCCCTCTTAGCTTTTGTGCATGTGTATACGACTCTCACACACACACACACACACACACACACACACACACACACACACACACACACACACTCACACTCCCGAGTGGAGGGCTGCGGGGAAATAGAGCAGAGAGGAAGCTACGTGCCTTCGCCGAGCAAGGGCTGTCTGGTGTCATGGTAACCGGCGCAGATTACCCCGCCCTCCATCCGTCAGGAGAGGAGGAGAGGAGAGGAGAGAGGGATGTGCACTCGCATGTATACAGTACACTCATGAATGTATGGGGTCACACATCATCCCCAAAAACAAATAATAATCATCTTTTAAAGTGTCGGCATTTTGTCTCCAAACACCAAAAACAAACGTGAATCAGGTGAAGCAGGAGGAGAGAGAGCGAGGGGAGAGGAAACGAGGAGGGAGGGGAAGTTGAAGAAGGTTGCGATGTGTTGACGGAGGCCGTAAACGTATAGTAGAGCTGAACACGTCTGGGGGATATACCGTTATTATTAAAAGCAGTGAGGTGATCCGAGCGAGCGGCTCCACCGCGGGGGCGGACAGTTTGTAACGCGCTAACGCCTTTTCTTTAACCACGCCGCCAAGAGTCCTATTGAAGGGGGGGATTTAACGGGAGACGCTTATTCTGTTAAGTCCGTGTTTGAGCAGGTTAGCTGTGCAGCCGGGAGGAGAGAGAGCAGGGGGGGAGGAGAGGATGCAAGGAGGGAGGAGAGGGAAGAGAGGCAGTGATACATGCACGAGATGACAGCGAGAGAGAGATAGTATTTGAGTCTGCATGAGGGCAGAACGGGGTAGTTTGAGATTTTTATGTGTGGAGGGGAAGAAGAGCAAGAAAGATAAAGTGTGGAGGAGATCAATGGTACCAGCAATGAGGGGAGGGAGGGAGGGAGGAAGGGAGAGAAAAGGGAGGGAGGGAGTCGAGGCCGTCTGAGGATATCGCCTCCTAAATTGACTGCGGCACAGCCATCCTCCACCGTTACATCACAGCTGAGCTCAAACTCAGGATGAACCTCTCTGTCTCTCTCTCTCCCCCTCTGCCTCTCCCTCTCTCTCTCTCCCCCTCTCTCTCGCTCTCTCCCCCTCTGTCTCTCTCTCTTTGTTTCTGCCAGCCGTAAAAAAAAAAGAAGCCGATTTCGACTGAGTGCGTGCGATGGGGCGTGAATCATATTTTGGGATTAGACTGAAATCCTGAGCAGTCGTTTGTTTTCCCCTCTCGTCGGCGTCCGTTTGTCTTCGTGCTGCGATGTCGTCATCGGCATCGCAGTCGTAATCGGCCTCATTAAGACTTTAAAACGCAGAGGAGCAGGCTGAGATTAGAAATCAATTAGCATCAAGACTCTGGTGGATTATTAATTACTGCGCACAAAGCAACGCTCAGATGTATATTAACAATATTTCTTTTTTTAATGCAGTGAAATCTGACTGAATGTTATTTTCCAGCATCTTCCAGCCTCACACTGCCGTAGCTCAGCCCATTGTCACGTCAGTTCGTCATATAGTCGCGAAATGCAATCTGTTGCTTTCGTTTACAGGGAAACAAAATGTCCGTTTTGTGTGTTTAGTTGCGTTAACCTAACTGTTGGTTTGGTTGCGTTAACCTAGCTGTTGGTTTAGTTGCGTTAACCTAACTGTTGGTTTAGTTGCGTTAACCTAACTGTTGGCCTTGTTGCGTTAACCTAACGTAACAATGGCCTGCCTCGGTCGGCGCTAGCTGCTATTGGCCTGTCTCGAACGATTCCGTCGTCACGCCCTTTCCGGTCATTACGCTGTCATTTTCTTCGGCGATCGCCAACCAAACGTAAATAATATGAATTCATACATATCAAATAATCTACGTGTCAAATTTCATGAATATATATGGACGTTCATATGTCTAAATACTATAGGAAAGTGACTTTGATGAGAGAAAGCAGAAAGAACGCTCGGGCGACGCTTAAACGGCTCAAACGGAAATTAAGGAGCTTTTATTGCATCATTTGGAGTTGTTGAAGCGTGATATCTTATTGTGAAGGACAGAACTACGGTCCTGGATGTGTTGACAGCATTGATGGTCATTTTTGCGACCCTGGAACAAGCGAATATCCCTGAAAAACCAGCAGCAGCCAGTGTTTACAACGAGGATAGAAGTCCCTACGGATTAGGCCAATAGCAGTGCACGGCTAATTCACCCGTGTTAGCATCATTTTAACGACTCTGGTAAAGGCAAAGCTAACTGTAATAATTACAACAATATTTCGTTTGAAAGGTACGAAGTTTAACACCATTAAATCAACTGAAAACATTACACGATCATTTTTATCAACATTGTAAGTGAATTGTATTGAAACATTAGCTAAAAACTGTCCGGTTTGGGGTACAACTCCGTTAGCTGTTGGTTTAGTTGCGTTAACCTAACTGTTGGCCTTGTTGCGTTAACCTAGCTGTTGGTTTAGTTGCGTTAACCTAACTGTTGGTTTAGTTGCGTTAACCTAGCTGTTGGTTTTGTTGCGTTAACCTAACTGTTGGCCTTGTTGCGTTAACCTAGCTGTTGGTTTTGTTGCGTTAACCTAACTGTTGGTTTTCTTCCGTTAACCTAACTGTTGGTTTAGTTGCGTTCACCTAACTGTTGGCCTTGTTGCGTTAACCTAGCTGTTGGTTTTGTTGCGTTAACCTAACTGTTGGCCTTGTTGCGTTAACCTAGCTGTTGGTTTTGTTGCGTTAACCTAACTGTTGGTTTTCTTCCGTTAACCTAACTGTTGGTTTAGTTGCGTTAACCTAACTGTTGGCCTTGTTGCGTTAACCTAGCTGTTGGTTTTGTTGCGTTAACCTAACTGTTGGTTTTGTTGCGTTAACCTAACTGTTGGTTTTGTTGCGTTAACCTAACTGTTGGCCTTGTTGCGTTAACCTAGCTGTTGGTTTTGTTGCGTTAACCTAACTGTTGGTTTTGTTGCGTTAACGTAACTGTTGGTTTAGTTGCGTTAACCTAACTGTTGGCCTTGTTGCGTTAACCTAGCTGTTGGCCTTGTTGCGTTAACCTAGCTGTTGGTTTTGTTGCGTTAACCTAACTGTTGGTTTTGTTACGTTAACCTAACTGTTGGTTTAGTTGCGTTAACCTAACTGTTGGTTTAGTTGCGTTAACCTAACTGTTGGTTTAGTTGCGTTAACCTAACTGTTGGTTTTCTTCCGTTAACCTAACTGTTGGTTTAGTTGCGTTAACCTAACTGTTGGCCTTGTTGCGTTAACCTAGCTGTTGGTTTTGTTGCGTTAACCTAACTGTTGGTTTTGTTGCGTTAACCTAACTGTTGGTTTTGTTGCGTTAACCTAACTGTTGGCCTTGTTGCGTTAACCTAGCTGTTGGTTTTGTTGCGTTAACCTAACTGTTGGTTTTGTTGCGTTAACGTAACTGTTGGTTTAGTTGCGTTAACCTAACTGTTGGCCTTGTTGCGTTAACCTAGCTGTTGGCCTTGTTGCGTTAACCTAGCTGTTGGTTTTGTTGCGTTAACCTAACTGTTGGTTTTGTTACGTTAACCTAACTGTTGGTTTAGTTGCGTTAACCTAACTGTTGGTTTAGTTGCGTTAACCTAACTGTTGGTTTAGTTGCGTTAACCTAACTGTTGGTTTAGTTGCGTTAACCTAACTGTTGGTTTAGTTGCGTTAACCTAACTGTTGGTTTAGTTGCGTTAACCTAACTGTTGGTTTTGTTGGGTAAACCTAACTATGTATCTTAAGCCCAACCATGAAGTTTTTCCTTAACCGAACGAAGAAGTTTTGTTTCCGAAACCTAGTCTTTCATACACACACAAAAACGGACAATTCGTGTCCCTGTACGCAAAACCAATAGCTCTCATTTCGTAGAATATCACAAACTGCCGAGACAATGTGTTGTGTAGCTGCACACACTGGAGCCATATTGGTTCCCAACAAACAAATCAACAGACCAAACTGAAAACATAACCTCCTTTTAGAGGTAATGAATGCAATGCGTTCATGGTGCTCCAGAGCTGCTGGCTGACTAGATGTAACAGAGGCATCAACGTTATTATTTGCACCTGTGAAAAAAGGTCTAGTGATTCCAACAACAGTCTAAACTCTCATGCTCATCTGCAAGGCAGAAACAAATAACTGCTATGAAAAAAAACACATCTGACTCTCAGACAGGTCAGGTTAACAGTTGAAGGTTTAACTCTGTCACAATGTTTTCCTCCCAGTCGGCTCAGTATTAACGTCTCTGATTATCTCTTCCTGTCCTCAGGAGCTGTCAGGACCGCAGACTGGAAACCTCCCGACGAAACCTGGCAGTGATCCGTAAGTCCCGATGTGTCATATACTTTATATAGTTGAGCAGATGAAAGAAAGTGTGTAGGAGGCAGTTTGAGGTTCAGGGAGCACAGACTGGTAGAGGTCTGTGTTACAGTGTGTTATTGAGACCATTATCACAGGTAGTAACCAGTGTCTTAAAGCTGCATTCTCTCTAGTGTCCACCAGGGGGCGACTCCTCTGGTTGTATGTGTGTCTATGAGAAAATGACTCTACTTCTCTCTTGATTTATTCCCTCAGTAAACATTGTAAACATGAGTTTATGGTCTCAGTCTCTAGTTTCAAGTCTTCTTCAATACAGCATGATGTTCATTTAGTACATTATGGTCCATTTAGAGTCAAACAGACCATAAAGCAGGGTGGTAAAAAGTTAAGAGGGCAACTGACAAAATGCCAAAACCAAGGCTTCATACCATCAGTCCACCAACCAATGGCTGACTTCACCGTGACTACGCCCGCTTCTGATATGCAGTCTGTGGTCTGTGTGTCTAATAATGCAATAAAGAACACACTTCCTGAGGTTAAACAATCAAAAATCATACATTTGGACATCCATAACTCCAAAAGATTAGAGTCTGGCTATTAATTTAATGAGTTTGGTGGATTTTATGGAATCACATTTGCTCCATTAATCCCCAAAATCTCTTCTGACTCATGAATCTAATGAATTATAGCCAATGATAAAAGAGGTGAAACTGTGATCGTTACACAGACTGTTTTACATGAATTCTGCACAAAGAAATAAATAAATCACGCTCGTGTTAAACAACAAATAACAACTAGAATACCCTGCATGTGTCTTTGCACATTTTAATCTGTGTGTACGTTATGTGTCCGTGTTCTACGGGACGGCAGACAGCTGCTGCAGGGTCCGTCAGTCAGCTGCTGTATTTATAGGTTGATGACCACAGAACGCTAACAGCTGCCTCACAGAGAGTGAGACTCGTCAGTGCTCAAAATGACTGTAGAACCAATTACAACCAGTGTGTGCACAAAACTGAGCACTGTGTGAAAGTAAATATTAGCTGCAGTGTATGTATAAGTATAGATATTCTAAAAAATCAAAGTGAACATACAATTTTGTTTTAATTCCATTTGATCGATTATTTGTTCCATCAATTAAATGTCATAGACTTAAAACTGCTCATCATAATTTCTTAAAGCACATATATGATGTGATCAACCAGTGTAGCCCCGCCCTAAAGCATCCCCTGCTTTATGGTCTGTGTGACTCTAAATGGACCATAATGTACTAAATGAACATCATGCTGTATTGAAGAAGACTTGAAACTAGAGATTGAGACCATCAACTCATGTTTACAATGTTTACTGAGGGAATAAATCAAGAGAGAAGTAGAGTCATTTTCTCATAGACTTCTATACAACCAGAGGAGTCGCCCCCTGGTGGACACTAGAGAGAATGCAGCTTGAACACATGAAGCTTTGACTTCACTCGGCAGAACCGGAGGTTGCCGTCTGGTTCAAAGCAATGGATGTATTATGAGTGATGAAGTCGGCGGAGGGAGGGAGGGCGAGGGTGGGTGGGTCAAACAAACACAGGACTTTCACTCAGGGGACCGGCGTTCGTTACGTCATGTGACATCACGCCACTGAGTCAAATGACGTTACGTCCATAGCTGATGATAGGTAACAAGCGTACTTACTTTAAGCTGAATCATAATGTTTTCTAACGCTAACCAAGTAGTTCTGTAGCCTAAACATAACCGCCACGGGTTCACAGAGTTAAGCTTCATTTATACTCGTCAGAACGAAGGCGTTTATGCTCAATGCGCTGTTCGTTGCATTATTCTCCGAAATGTCAGAAGGCGTACAAACGAGACAAATTGAGACAACGAGTGAAACCAGCAAAAAGCCATAAACTAACCTCAATGACGAGGAGGGATTGCAATTAACTATAAACTCATATCTCATATTCATAAACTACGTTATTACCTTCATACAAACCTTGTAAAGAAATAAGTGAAGTATTAAATGTATTATAAAGAAACAAAGGTTGAATATCCTGTAAACTATTTCATTTGGCTGCAAAATATTTACTCAAATATAGATTTTTAAGACGTCCTGTTTGTAAAGCTTTAACCACGCGCACACATTCACCGTCAACACGCTACGTTAGAGGGAGTAGATCATGCTGCGTGGTGGAAAGATGTCTGACAAATTCATCAAATGTGATAAAGTACAAATTATCCTGCAAGCTGTTCTTGAAATCTCCAACAAAAAACCAAATAATAAAAGAAATCCTCGTCTGTCTGCCACACCTGACAGCAGAGAGTGGCAGTGAGACAATGATGCGGATGTTGAGGATCCCACATTTATCCTCCGCATTCAGCGCTGCAGCAGCTGCACAGACATAAGGAGAGGCATCATTACAGCCAGCCGAGGCCCCGTTAATAGGCCCGCGACGTGGGGGGCCCGCCGGCTCTGCATGGGAGGAGACAGACAGAGAGAGAGAGAGAGAGAGAGAGAAAGGGGAGAGGGGAGGGACGGGAGAGCAAGGGGAGTTCAGGGGCTTAAGGAGGAGGACAAGATGTTGGAGGAGTGTTTGAGACAGGAGGAGCAGGGTTGGGGAGTGAGAAGCAGTTAAAGTAGAGGGTGTATTTTTATCTTTGCTGAATTAATTAGCATGAATGGATCTGGGATTGCTTGCCAAGTCCTGCTGCAAAATGGCTGCGACCCAGCAAACATTTATGTGATGAATAGGTGTTGATGTGATGGCAGCCACATTTAAACCTGCGCAGGTATACGGTGAAAAAGAAAGTGGAGATATCTGCATCTGTCCAAAGCTACTTTGATCTTAACGGCTATAATCAATATTTTACGATAACAAAGTATCAGATTGCGGAGTGAAAGAGGTTGTGATGAACCTACAAGATGTGAACGTAGTCGTTGTGGACTGATGTTATGAAGCCTCAAGTTGGACGACTTTGCCGTCGCCATCTTGGATTACGGCCATCTTGGTTTTTTTGCAACCAGTGAACAGGAAGTGACCATATCTGGACTGAGGAGGAGCGACGTAGAGACGCCGTATACGTCTCTGGTAGAGACCTGTCAATCACTGTGTAGCCCCGCCCTAAAGCATCCCCTGCTTTATGGTCTGTTTGACTCTGAATGGACCATAATGTACTAAATGAACATCATGCTGCCATTTTTGTCCAAAAAACTTGGTTCCCTCTAGAGGTCTTTATGGATCCACCGTTTTGGTTCAGATATCATAAAAATAACCAAATTACTGATTTTTATATGTACATTTTGGATTGAAGAAAGAGAAAGAAAGACTTGTTCCCCTTTTAATTAAGAGTATAGCTGTTCTGTTTCATGCATCTGGCAGCCTCTGCAGTTTGTTGTGTGAGTGTGTGTGTGTGTGTGTGTGTGCGTGTGTGTGTGTGTGTGTGTGTGCGTGTGTGTGTGTGTGTGTGTGTGTGTGTGTGTGCTATCTGAGCCTCTCCCTGACCTTCAGAAAGTCCTGCCATGCGTACTTGCTGCGCTCACAGTCGCTCTCCCGTTGTGAGGAGTTGAGCGTCGGCCTCTGCAGAGGACAAAGGTGGAGTTCTGGGCGTGGCCTGAGGACATTTTGTGGAAAAGAAAAATGTGATTTGTGAGGAAAATATGCACGGCTTGTGTTTGTTTTCTTGTGATTGTGTGTGTAGGAGGTGTGTGTGTGTGTGTGTGTCTGAGTGTCTGAAGGTCATGCCATCCCCATGCTCAGCTTCATGGAAAGCTGCCAATGCTGACGGCTGCTGCTGCTGCTGCTGCTGCACTGTCTGGCTCATGCTTCCTCCCACTGCAGGGCATTGATTAAGTGGAGCAGCTCATGCCTCACCTGCTGGAACCAGCCAATACCAATACAGCAGATGCTCCAGCCAGCCAATACCATCGCAGGGAAAGATTTGGAGAGGCTGGAGACAAACTGGTAGCCCAGCAGACAAGTGTTGTTGTTTTTTCTTTTTCCTCTGGTGAACAAAGACAAAGTATCACGGAGGAGGAGGAGGAGGAGGAGAAAGAGGGATATGATGGAGGTTTGAAGGAAGGAGGAGGGGGTAGAAATGCAGAGAAAATGAAAGGAGGAATGACGGGTAATGAAGCTTGGTAAGATGGATAACGGAGGAGAGAGGGACAGTGGCTGCCAGGGAGGGAGAGAGAGAGAGAGAGAGAGCGGGAGAGAGAGAGGGAGAGAGAGAGAGAGGGGGAGAGAGAGAGGGAGAGAGAGAGAGAGAGAGAGGGAGAGAGAGAGGGAGAGAGAGAGGGAGAGAGAGAGAGAGAGAGAGAGAGAGAGAGAGAGAGAGAGAGAGAGAGGGAGAGAGGGAGAGAGAGAGAGAGAGAGAGAGAGAGAGAGAGAGAGAGAGAGAGAGAGAGAGAGAGAGAGAGAGAGATGGGAAGAAAGACGAGAAAAAACGCTGTCAGGGATGAGCAGACTTGAGGGAAATGGACGAGGAGACTGTATTCGTGATCACACACATACCGACACACACACACACACACACAATATTTTTGAGCATTTTTCAGGCTGCTTTAATGAAGCTGTCAAGATGAAAAATGAGCGAGTCAAATCTAATAACTGGAGAAGTTAAGAAGCAAACTTCTCATGCAGAACTGTGGAGGAAAGTGGATTGTGCTCTGATGAGGGCGAGCAGAGGAGACGGACAGCGTTCGTCGAGAGGTGGAGCATCGATCGGATTGCTTCAGTGCAGTAAAAAGTGTTAAAGGGATTCACCAAAGCTATCTGAACTACCAGACAGAAGTAGAGTCATTGAACTGCAATCATCTGCACTATTGACTTCATGAGTTTGTCAGCTGGTGAATGTAAATCCAATATTCACTCTCGTTGCTTTGTTTTTGGTCTCCACCACCTCATGGGAAGCATCTCTGTCTCTTTAGCTGCTACATGCTCACTACGTTCAGCTGACTCATAGCCTGGAGGCGAGAGCTGAGCAACATTATATTATATATTATAAGAACACTTTAATTATTATGTGTTATATCATAATTTGGCTTATTCACGTTCTTGCTGAGAGTTATATAAAAGTAATGATAAAAATCTCAAGTCCGTGCGCTACGTATAAGGTATATGTAGCGTAGCGTAGCATAGAGAAAGGGGAAACAGCTAACCTGGCTCTGTCAAAAGTCAAAAATATGAATTTGCGTTGACGGTAAACGTTGTGAAACCGTGGTTAGCTTTAGAACATGTTTTTGGTTGAAATAAGTAAACTTGTTACGTAACTCGAGCTACGGCCGTAATGTCATGAGACTCAGTGATGTAGCGTTGTCAAAACAATAACTCTGCTTTTGGTTTCACACGGGACCAGAACGCCGGTTACCCGAGTGAAAGTCCTGTGTTGACATTTATGAGTTTACGTTGGAGAGAGCTGACAGTCGTGTGCGTCGGTATGAAGACGCCGAGGACCACGCACCCCGTCATGAGCGGCAACTATTTTAAAATCGCACTGAAGAAGAAGAAAGTGGTTTTCTGCGTTTATGTGAAATGTTTGCATCCTTTTCTGTGAATCCTTTGTGCAGAGACAAACTCTGCTACTGATGACAATGACTCAACAAATACTTCACTGCAGAAAGCAAATAAAATGCTGTTGCTGAAATATCATGCTGCCATAAATGGTATCGAAAAGGGTTTAACGTTAACGTCAGAGTGTCCACATGAACAAGTTATGATTGCCAGAGCAATTTAAACAGTGAATACAAGTGTGAATCAGCAGTGAAATGATAATAATTACATCTAGCTGTTTGATTTTAATGGCCTGTTTCTGTCTGTTTGACCGTCAACGTCTTCCTCATGTCTCACACACTGGAGGTGAGAGGCTGCTGAGGGTGGAGGCAGAGTGTGTGTGTGTGTGTGTGTGTGTGTGTGTGTGTGTGTGTGTTGTAGTGTGAATGTGTGTGTGCACCTTTTGGTTTGATGCATATGGGTTTGTTGCTTGTGTGTCTGTGTGGGCGGGTGCGAATGCATGCAAGCAAATGTCATCTACTGAGTGTCAAATAAGGTAATTAAGAGACAGAACGGCTGCCCAGATCTCTCTGTGTGTGTGTGTGTGTGTGTGTGTGTGTGTGTCCATGTTTTTATGGGCACATCCATAAACTTGCATACATGCATATTAGATTGTTTTCTCTGGTTTTTAATTTGAAAAAGAAGGAGCGATGGTGTTGGACGGGGTGGGGCCGGCAGCAGAAGAATGAGACCAGACAGGAACAGACAGACAGAGAGACAGACAGAGGGACAGACAGACAGAGAGACAGACAGACAGACAGTCAGACAGTCAGACAGACAGACAGACAGACAGACAGACAGACAGACAGTCAGACAGACAGACAGACAGACAGAGAGACAGACAGACAGACAGCGTTACCTCACACTCTGGTTGTAAATGCTCCGTCTGTGATTGTCAGTACCTCACATTTCCCAGATGTATGATCCATCTATATTATTATTATTAGTAGCTCGAGCTATTTTAATACGCCAACAGGGAATAAAAGCGCCTTTAACTCTGCTGGTGTATTGTGTGTTTGAATGCTGGTCCAGTGGTTTGAAGCTGCACAGAGAAGAGAATACATGTAGTGTCAGTCGTCTGTGACTAAATAGAGCATCTTCAAAATTTGACAACTTTTATAACAAAATGTGGTGGTTTTGTTTTGTCAGGGAGGAAAAACTGAAGCAGCTTTAGACATCAAAGCTCTCCAGCCAGATGAATGATATCATTTTAGATTTAGTGGCTCTTAAAGACAGAATGAGACTCTATTGACAGTCAGAGGACCTCGAAATAGATGGGTGGGTGGGTAGGAAGGTAGGTAGGTAGGCACATATAGAGGTATGTAAGCTGTATGGAGGGAGGCGATTAGGTAGGAAGGGAAGCAGAGAGATCAGGAGGGAAGCAGAGAGATAGGTAGTGAGGTACATAAGGAGATAGGAAGGGAGGTAGGAAGTAATGAAGACCGATAGGTAGGGAGGGAGGGAGGTAAGGAGTTAGGGATGCAGGTATGGAAGTAGGGGCATAGGTAGGTAAGGAGGTAGGAAGGCATGAAGGGCGGGAGGTAGGAAAGGAGGGAGGTAGGGAGGGAAATATGTTACGATGGAAGGGAGGGAGGTAGAAGATAATGTGCAACAAACCCAGATGATTATAGACAACAATAAAATACTCACTTAATACACACAGTTACACAAGCTTTATTGGAGTCCTGTAATCAGGAGAGCTGCTGCTCCCTGGTTGGTAGCAGGTCATTAAAGCCTAATACCTGAATCAACATGATGTACGGCTTTGACACCGCACGGCTTGATTAACTGAAAATGTAAAAGTTGAATAACTCTGAGTTGCTCTTGTGATGCCTGCTGTTGAGCTTCCTGTTCTCACTCAGCAAACATGATAACATGGATTTAAACGTCTCATTTGGAACAATGAGTCCTTGTTTTCAGAAACAAGTTGTATTAAAAATCACTGGAGGTTCATTCACTCTGTCAATCTACTCTGGAGGGTTCTTAAGTCTTTAACTCTGTGCTCCAACATCGGTAAGGAGGCAGGGAAGGAGGTGGGTAGGGAGTTATGTAGGGAGGTAGGGAAGGAGGTGGGTAGGTAGTTATGTAGGGAGGTAGGGAAGTAGGTGGGTAGATAGGAGGGTAGGTAGGGAGGGAAGGAGGGAAGTAGGTGGGGAGGGAGGTAGGGAAGGAGGGGCGTAAGGGAGGGAGATAGGGAGGGAGGTGGGTTGGGAGTTATGTAGGGAGGTAGGGAAGGAGGTGGGTAGATAGGAGGGTAGGTAGGGAGGGAAGGAGGGAAGTAGGTGGGGAGGGAGGTAGGTAAGGAGGGGCGTAAGGGAGGGAGATAGGGAGGGAGGTGGGTAGCAAGGTAGGGAGACTCAATGGAAGTCTATTAAATGTTTAATTATTTGCTCCAAAATTGACATTTCAGTGACAGATTTGTGAAAATGTCAGCACGTAACCAACAGAAAACAGGGAGAGTCTGTGTCTGAATAGTTCGCTGACATCTAATGTTTGCACAGAGACATCAACGTTAAGCGTATGTGAGAAATGTAGGCCAGCAGGGGGGGGGGGGGGGGGGGGGGTGAGGAGGAGGAGGGAGGAGGAGGGGTGAGGAGGAGGGAGGGTGCATGATGGATACACTGACTCCTAACAGTTCATCTTCACCTCCTGACAGAACCTGCTGTAAGGTGACCCGACGCACCAACAGCATGCACTCACAGCCTCCCCATCCACACACACACACACACACACACACACACACACTCTAACATGAAACACTAGATGCATGTACAGGATGATATGCAGTGTAGCTGCTCTCCACAGAGACAACACAGATATATGAGATAGATGCAACTTTTAGACTTCCAGGAGTCTGACAGCCTTGAACCTGCTCTGCATGGAGCACTCAACTTCTCTGGTGTGTGTGTGTGTGTGTACAGTTTGGTGTGTTTACACTGTATGTGTGTGTTGCAGTAAACGCACAAAGGATCCTTTCGTACAACAGGCCCGTGGCTTTAAAGTCTCCTCCAAAAAGCCGCATGTATTTCCACATATGCTGATGTGTGCATGTGTGCTGCCCACATGCGTGTGAGCGTCTCGCTCGTCTGTTCATCAGGACAGACTTGAGCTGGAGTCCAGTGTGTTGGTGTCCCCGTGGATTGCAGCTTTCCGCCCCCGGGCCGACTGTAGGCCTCCTGCTTTCTGTCAGACCCGCTCGCCTTGCTCTCCGCTGGCTACGATCCACCAGACCTCATGCTGCAGCGAACGCTTCTCTCCTTCTCCTGACGGCTCCTTCAAACAGCTGCACCATCAGCAATGAGTCTGCATGTGAGGACGTGGATCGCATCCATTCCAAGCAGCGATGTTTATACTACGGGAGGAGGTCTATAGTGGTCCCACTATAAGCCCGTTATGAATGTAGACCAGGACTCCCACACGTCTGAATCAGTGCACAGTGGAGAGAGAGGAGGTGTTTAAGGTGTCCAGAGTTCCACACACCTGTGTTATTCTATTTAAGTGACTGGTTCTAGTTGTAGTGAATATCATGATTTATACTCTGTTACTTTTGCACTTTGTCTTGATGCTTTTGATGTTTTATGTAAAGAACTTAGAGTTGCCTTCCAGCCAGGGCTGCAGTACTTGAGTCCGGACTCAAGACCTCTTGTTTGAGGTCTTTCCATTGTCTTGTTCTCTCGCCTTGTTGGACTCTGAGGGTTAGGGTCACCAGAAGTGAGTAGTAACGCAAATGAGATCGATTTATGGGCCAGAAATCAACTTGAAAACGTTGCTACATTTGCTGTTCATACCTTCGTATGTAGTCTTGAACATGTAGTCCATTATTTTCTTCTGCCTGAAACCTTCACCGGCCTGTACCAGTCCCTCTCATTCATATTGGACCTCTCCCTGTCAACATGTATGTGCTCTGAAGACGTGACGCTGACGGCACATCTACGACTACTTTTGCTTCTTGAAACTACGAGCTGCTCGCGCTCAGCTGCACACACACATCCACCTAACGCAGAACACAGCCGATGTAATTCCATCATCTGTGACTGCCCATCCCTGCGTCCTGTGTTTGTTTGCGTTGTATCTGGTTCCCGGGGCCATATGCTGTCCGTGGCCAAAGGTATCACGCTCTGCGGCGGGCCCTCAGCAGCCTGCTGCTCTCGGGGCTCGCCTCCTCTTGTCCAAACAAAGGGCTGCACTGACAAACACAGTCAAGTATTGGAGTTCATGATGAAGGTTTCGGAGCAGAGACTCACATATTGTTCTACTGATTCACCTCCATCACAGGAGCCCCGAGCTCCGCTGCAGCCGTCGGCCACCAGGAGGAAGGGCTTCCTTTGAAATCAGCGTGCGGCGCTCCACGGCTGCCATGCATTAGCAAAGCGTTCAGAACAGAGATTCAGTGCTAATGCTCTGCAGCGGTGCAGCATTTAAACAACACAGCACAACACATGTAACTTCATGTCCAAACGCAGAGTGATGCTTTATTGAAGCTACAACACGCCTTTGTCACATTTGTACCTTTTTTCAGTATTTATTACAGCGCCGAAGTTGGGAGTCTTCTGAGAAACTCTTTTTTTTTTAATGGTCACAATTGAAGCAACAGACGGAGAGATGTCCAAACCTTTAGTCCCTCGTACGAGTCACACCCATAGCAATAGAATGAGGGTAGAATACATTCAACTGTTTGTAGTGAACCTAAAAACAAAGACTGTTTGTTTTACACGCCAACGTATCTTTAGACAACAGTTTGTACGATATCTTGCAAAAAGTTAGTCCACATTTTTAGTTTTCAGTCTTTTAAGTTTAAGTCCAGCAACACGTGTTACCGGACTACGGTCTTTTCAAAATAAACTTCTGTCCTCACAGGAAACTCAGTGACCAAGCGTCTGTATCAGACGAGTTCGTAGTGTTGGACATGTTTAAGAGATTTAGCTGGTCAATCATGCATGAACTAAGAGAAGCCAACATGGCTGCCAGACGCTGCATTACATCACCTTAAAGTCCTCTACGTGGTTCTGACATTGGCCTTGGGTGTTCCTAAATAAATGAGTTGAATGCCTCTCCCTCCCCTCGCCTTATTCCATTTGACTGGAAGACGTGGATGGCCACTATTTGCTTTGACTCTCTGAGGAAACTTTTTTTTACAAAAAAACATCCGCGGCAACTCTGAAGATTGTCCTGAAACCAACCTGTAGTCATTGAGCTCACCGTGCTTGTTTAGAAATGCAAAAGGAAAAAGTAAAAGAATCTCCTTCACGCTGCTGTCCTAGAAATTCTCTTTCAACCGCCGTCGTGTATTCTGTTTGAAGCTCGGCTGACAGCTTCATTTGTGAAGTGTCTCAATTAGGCAGAATATTTTCTGCCGACATATCTCGACGCCCAGACTGTTTCACTAGAACATGAAAGCCCGGGCTTAAGGAAGTCATCACACACCTCGGCAAGAGAGAGACACACACACACACACACACACACACACACACACACACACACACACACATGCAAACACTAAAAATAGAGGCAGCTATCCTGCTAACGCTGGTTAATGCTCCTCACCCCAGACAGATGGATTTGCATATCTTTAATGTGCTCTCTCTCTCTCTCTCTCTCTCTCTCTCTCTCTCTCTCTCTCTCACTCTCTCTCTCTCTCTCTCTCTCTCTCTCTCTCTCTCTCTCTCTCTCTCTCTCTCTCTCTCACTCTCTCTCTCTCTCTCTCTCTCTCTCTCTCTCTCTCTCTCTCACTCTCACTCTCTCTCTCTCTCTCTCTCTCTCTCTCTCTCTCTCTCACTCTCTCTCTCTCTCTCTCTCTCTCTCTCTCTCTCTCTCTCTCTCTCTCTCACTCTCACTCTCTCTCTCTCTCTCTCTCTGTCTCTGTCTCTCTCTCTCTCTCTCTCTCTCTCTCTCTGTCTCTCTCTCTCTCTCGTGTGAAGCGGTCTGGGCTCTGATAGGAACTCTCTGGAGGCTTTGCAGTTGCATGTTGGGACGAAGCTTTTTGTATCAGAAAAAAAAGCAGGCTGAAAAGATTTCAAACAATTGTGGTAATTAGAGATTTTTTTTTATTTTTGGAAAGGCGAGACGCCCTCAGCCACCACCTTCCCCACCTCTCGCTTTCTCTCACCCACTCTCTCTCTCTCTCAGGTCCTTCAGGCCACGGTAATGGTCTCCATCTGGTCTGTGAGGTGGGTGGGGGGGGTTGTATGGGACCATCTGGGCCGGGCCACTTCTCAGCTGTCCCGACCGAGCCTCCGACAGGACCACTGGCCTTCTGTACGCCGTGGCCCCGAGTCAGTAACAGCAACAACGAGTCCCGGCCCAGTCTTTAGCATTTCGCTCGTGTGAGTCTCCTCATAGATAATCAGCTAGCAGGCAGCTAGCAGGCCGCATCGCTCAGCTTGCAGTCATCTAGAAGGCCGCGTCGCTCAGCTAGCAGGCAGCTAGCAGTCAGCTAGCAGGCCGCATCGCTCAGCTAGCAGTCATCTAGAAGGCCGCGTCGCTCAGCTAGCAGGCAGCTAGCAGGCCGCATCGCTCAGCTAGCAGTCATCTAGAAGGCCGCGTCGCTCAGCTAGCAGGCAGCTAGCAGGCCGCAT
>JAFEUB010001544.1:230000-250000 GCA_024529925.1 Ophthalmolycus amberensis | reverse complement strand
GTCTAGTCCTGATCCTCTATATGAACCAGTCTCAGTGTAGTCCTGATCCTCTATATGAACCAGTCTCAGTGTAGTCCTGATCCTCTATCAGACCCCCATCAGTACAGAGACCATCAGAGAGAAGATGGTCTGTTTCTATAGAGTTATTCTTGATGCTCGTCATCGGAGCCACCGGGTCGGATTCTGATGAAACCAGATGAACTCATGCAGGTTCACCAGAACCTCCTTCAGCTCAGACTCCAGCAGAGACCGGTCCACCGTGGACAGACCCAGATCCTCCAGCAGAGACCGGTCCACCGTGGACAGACCCAGATCCTCCAGCAGAGACCGGTCCACCGCGGACAGAACCGGATCCAGCTTCACCTGCAGCCTCGGACCTGCAGTCGGAGCTCCGGAGGGAGGAGGAGAGCTCAGCTCCCGGCAGCAGCGTCTCCTCCTCCTCCTCCTCCTCCTCCTCCTCCAGGAGCAGAGCTTCTCCTCTCTGGGAGCCAACACCGACACCTACTCTGCTGGAGACCCAGGACGTATTGCTGGACCCGCTGGAGGGAAGGGAGGCCCGGGAGAACCAGAACCAGGACTGAGAGGGTCAGACTGTCAGACCCTGCTGCAGTAGCATGAGAGGTTTTCTAAAGGGACTCTGGAGCTCAGAGACACTACAGCTTTAGTCCACAGGGACCAACAGAATCAACACCTAAAGTAACTTGAACCTCATGTCTCTATTTAGATTGTAGTGTAGGTATGCACCCTGTATAGACTACAGTTCACCCAGTTCGTCCGTCAGTGTTCTGTCTGTCTTTGCCTTTGGCCTCTGTGTGTCCTGTGTGTTTGAGGTGGCCTCTGTCTGTCTGTCTGTCTGTCTGTCTGTCTGTCTGTCTGTCTGTCTGTCTGTCTGTCTCTCTGTCTCTCTGTCTGTCTGTCTCTCTGTCTGTGTGTCTGTCTGTCTGTCTCTCTGTCTGTGTGTCTGTCTCTCTGTCTGTGTGTCTGTCTCTCTGTCTGTGTGTCTGTCTCTCTGTGTGTCTGTCTGTCTGTCTCTCTGTCTGTGTGTCTGTCTCTCTGTCTGTGTGTCTGTCTCTCTGTCTGTCTCTCTGTCTGTCTGTCTGTCTGTGTGTCTGTCTCTCTGTCTGTGTGTCTGTCTGTCTGTCTCTCTGTCTGTGTGTCTGTCTCTCTGTCTGTGTGTCTGTCTCTCTGTCTGTCACCCCTGACTTTCCCCCCTCTGTCTCACAGCAGCCATCCAAGCAGCCGCTCAGCCAGTGGAAGAACGCCGGGCACGGTGCCAGCCAGCCGGGGCGCCAGTTGGGCAGTCCATCAGTAGCATTAAAGACATGTTATCCACCCGAGTGTATCCGCCTGGCTTAGAGCCCTGATCCCCCTGCTTAGTAGCCCCCCCATGCTGCCCCTCGACTCACTCGGGGGCCCTGGGTAAGAGTCCCCTTCTTGCTTTATCAGCATGGCACCCAGCCCGCTGCTTTAGCTCTCTTAAAACGCGTACGCAAATAAATGAGGAGGGCGCTGGAAATAACTACCTTCTCATCTCCGGCCAAGCTGCCCTGCTCGTCAGGGTCATTGTCTCCAAAGAGACCAGAGAAGAGCCGACCTCCACTCAGCTTTCTCTCAGACAATACAAAGTCAGCAGAGTTTATTTAGCCCTCTTGTAATGTAGCGACGATGAAAGGTTTCACGCAGCCTCTAAAGGACTGTTTGTTTCCTCTTATATCAGATGGAGAATGGACTCGATGCTGCTTTTCATCACAGCTAAAAATATTGCTGTTGCTCTTTTGATTGTGGATATACAGGATTCACACGGTGCTTTGTCCTCATTCTATCTTCTTTCATGGAACGGCCACTGCTTTGTGGATCTGCTGTTATTATTGCTGTTGAGTGGTTTTTGAAGTGTCACTTCAAGGGTCAGGTCTGAAGCACAAAGTAGCAGTCAGCAACCTTGGGTACATAAACACCATTTCTATTCCATTAGAGCGTCCATATTATCCTGATGTTCACACTTAATTGCCTTTTTGTTCCCACTCCATTATTCAGTGCGCCTTTGCCATTTGCTCTTCAATCGCTGAATCCAGACAAGTGTGTCGTTTTCCTAGCTGGAGTACAGTTCGGATTCTATATTACAAAGAACGACGTTTGCTATTCAGAAAACATGTTTCTCATGAAGAGACCTGCGGTGGTCGAGGTGTCGTGATATAAACAAATAATTGAAAAGGTAAATAGATAAGGTAGAGTCAAAGATCTCTAGAGCTCCCTGCTGGCTGGGTTTTCACCCATCACATGATGTTTCGACCATAAACGTCATGTTTACAATGTTTACTGAGGTAATAAATCAAGAGACAAGTAGAGTCATTTTACAAGAGCGAAACTCTGATGTCCGAGTGCAAGTAAATGCAGCGAGAGATGACGCTCCCCAGCCCGAGACTCCACAGTGTGGGAGCAGGAGTCACAAGAGGACTTTTACAACAGACCGAACTGCTGCTAGTCCGTCAACTCCTGATGACTTGTGAATACTGGCGGGTTGTTAGTTAGGAACGGATTAAACCCAAATATTCACTGGTACTTAAAAATATCTCCTCATTGTCTGCAGCTACAAACATCTCTGAAACGGAAACATAGCAAAGCATCCGGTCTACAAATGTACAGAAAACACTCAAACAAAAAGCCACAGAAGTCGACCATGCAGTGAGAGTTCATTCACAGCTCGAGTACCCGAGAGTGTCAAATCTTGACCGATCAGATTTGACTATTTTAATTCTTAGTTGCGGAGACCCCCCTAACAAACACACATGCAAAGAGTTAACAGGTAGAAGGTGGGGTAGAGGGACGGTGGCTGTTTGTTGGACCCTCCCACCTTCTTCGTTCACGGATAACGGTCGGAAATAATCTCTTATCTACGAAAAACGAATTACGGCGCATTGTTTTTCGTAGTTATAGCTACGAATGCTGGATGAGAGCAGCCTGTAGCTTTGTGCTAATGAATCTGCTAATGTTTCATAACTTGGCACTAAAAACAAGGTTTTAGCTCTCGCACCACGGACACCTTTCATTGTGGTGTTACACACATTCAGAGTAGAGAAAGACAGCTGTGAGAGTTTCTGGCCGTCATTTAGGTAATTTAAGATACTGGCACCGTGTGTGGATGTTCTGAGATTGGTTGGTGAATAATGAGCTGGAGCTCAAGCAGGCCACTTCTAACAATGGTCATCATTCAAAAGTTCTTTCTCTTCTTGATCTGTCATGTGGAAAATGCTGAACGTGATTGAGTTTCAAGATGTTAAGATGAGTTTCGGAAATGGACGATAACGACAGTTGTTTCTGTTCACAGCAGTAAACGACGGAGGACTGCTGGTGAGGACGGTCGGGCCTGTGAGCGGATTCACAGAAAGGTAAGACAACCAGCACCTGGTGCACCAACAGCAGGCGTCCAACCTTGACTGTACAGTATTCATTGATTTGAACACTGGCTCGCACAAAACCAATGTCTTTATGGCTTCAGTCGACACATCTCTCCAATCAGAGGTCCCAGAAAGACATGCAAGGCTGGTTCGTCTTAATTCAGCTCGGAGGTAGAAAAATAAAGACTAATTTTAAGCTCAGCAGAGTAGAGTCAGTAATAACAGGGTAGAAGTCCATAGACAGCAGTAGCCACTTGGAATCTGCCATTCCTTCTCTCATTACCAAATGTATGTCGTAAAACAATCTTTTAAATGTTAAATTCTTCCACAAGGCTTCAATTTCCAGCCGCAGTGAGTGGAGCTCCTTCAGCCATGTTGTAGTTTGAAAGGTCTGGAACTTTCCTCTCTGATTCTGCTCTGAAGAGCGAGAGAACAGTACAAACAAAGCATCGTGATCCCACGTGAGCTGGTGTTTGTGTTTGTTGCCCAAAGGTGCTGTACAGTACACAGATGACCTCTCATGCCGATGGTGTTCCTGGGTAGAAGGTGTAGAAGCAGCGAGCTGTGGGGGGCAATCAGAAGCCCACAACCTGCCGGGGAGCAATAAGGATCCAGCATTAGTCCCATTTAAAGCATTACACCGTCCACACAGAGGCTGCATGGAGACCATTACAGAACAAAGGATGGAAAGAAGTGGAGAAAAGAACATTTGAATCCTCCGAAGGTCTTTGTCGGAGGAATATGGTTCAGGTTCACAAGTCCACCATTTTAACAGTTCCTCCCAAGTTTCATCTGTTGCTTTTAAGCTACAAGTCTGTGTAACTTATGGAAGACCACACACCTCGTTATTCACTCACACATTAAAGAGCGTTCCAACTCACTCACGCTCATTTCACTCAATGTTTCTGCTTCTACAGCTTCACCCGCTCTGGTACGACCAGGAGCTTATTTTATGTTTGCAAACTTCAGGTGAATATTAATAATATAGATTAATAATATAGATTGATTGTAGGACTCTTCTGCCATTGTGCTACTTTGACAGTAGATTTAATATTTAGTATGATCCCATCATTGTTATACAGTCTCACTTTAAAGCTTTAAACGCCGTGTGCGCCTCTGGTAGGGACCTGTCAATCACTGTGTAGCCCCGCCCTAAAGCACACCCTGCTTTATGGTCTGTTTGACTCTAAGTATGATAGTGAGGCCGTTCCTTCTATTCCCTCATTCTTCCTCCAGCCTTCCTTGCCAAACACCTCTCGGTGGTATTGTCCGTGCTGGAGTGCTGCAGCAGAGACATCGTTGCTCTTCTTGAGGGCTTACAGAGCCGGAGGAAGTCACAGGCAGCTCTGCTTCCTGTCTTTGCCTTCTTCTCTCACTCGTCGTCATCTGTCTCTGAAACAAAGTGCATCACAATGTTCCCGTATGGCCAAATGCACCAGAGAGGTACTTTGCATGATGAATGGTTCACAGTTGGAGAGCGAGCGTACAGCTGCGGACTGCTCTCCGGTGATGAACGGCGTTTCTATTATAAAGTGCCGATATCGACCTTTTTATGAAAAGGTGTGTATCATCCAGTCGGCGTTGAGATGATGCATCTTTATTGATCGCATACTTATTGTAGGATTGATGGCTGCATGTGCGTACGATCAGGGTGATGCACGGCACCGTCGGTTCTGTTCCATTGAACTGACTGGGTTCTCCTGACGTCAGTACTCAGAGCCCGTTGTGCTGACAGCAGCAGATGCATGTGGATGCAGTACTGGAGCCAGAGCAGCTTGTGTTCAGAGGTGTGATTTTACAGCATGTTTAGCACATTTATTCTGCATCAATTCATGGTGGAAATGTCTTCATGTCAAGGAAAATACCAGGCAACACTTTATTCTCTTCGAGGTCAACAGATTAACCAGTTTGGCCGACGTTTTACAAACTATCCTGGGTCCACTTTAAAAAGATCTGATTTAAATAATTGTTAAAGAACCCATGAAATGGCACTCGTTCTGCGAGAGGGGGGGGGGACTTTACGTTCAATAGATATTTATTACTCAGATAGTTTTAATGTATTTCTTTCAGCATTATTGTGGCGACAGGGTTAGAAAGTTCCTATGAACCTAATTAATCGGCTTCCTGCTCCAATCATCATTATATTGGTCTTTAATAATAGATTCACTTTTCTCACTTGATGTCGTCCATGTTGAGTCAACATACATGTGCATGTCTTTAGACATAAATTATATAAATCACTGGATAACTTTAATGAATTTAATCAAATGAGGGGTTCAGCACCATTTCTGCATTTCCCACAAATCTCTGAGATTTTGAGAATAAAGTCTTAATATTCTGATTTTAAAAAGTCATATTAATAAGTAATATTACGTGAATAAATAATATAATATCATGATATCATATATATAAATATCATAACTCTTCCTGCCCTATAGTCTGCACATAACTCTCTGGATGAAGTTTAGAGAAGCAGCTCTTCAGAACCTCTTGTCCACACAAATATCATGACTTATTATGAGTATGACTATTAAATACTGACAATATTACATCTTTTTGTTTGGTAATATTATGACTTAAATCTCAGATTATTATTATGTTTTCTGACATTGGCCTCTGTACTCGTTTATAGTTGACAGACTAGGATTCTGCGGTTTTTCAAAATAAAAGTCATCTGCCTCTACCTTCCATAATCATTTATTACCTACGCCTATAGCTCCCAGCCGGAGTCTCTCCACATTACTCCCTACCTCCTCCTCTCCTTCCCCACCTCTTCATCTCTCTACGGACTCTTTTACTATTCCCTCTGTCCTCCTCCTCCGCCTCCTTGCTGTACCTCAGTTTGCCCTCCGCTTTCAATCTCTTTCTCTCTGTCTGCTGTCTCCATTCATACCAGAAGGCGTCCCCCCCCCCCTTCTATAAGTAATGCAGCCACCCGCTCTGCCTACATCTGGAGACGCTGCTGAGCCGTCCTCTCAGGTTCCAGGCATGTTCCTTCTCTGGGCCCGGCATCCTCCGGCTGGCTGACTCCACTCACAGTCCTGCAGCATAAATTACACCGTGTCCTCACACAACCCATGCACACAGTCAAACTACACTACATGCTCTGCAGCTGGTATTTTTCCATGCTTTATTATATGTAGTGTATGTTTATTAGATACATGGCAGGACTAATGCCAGACTTAAAGGGCCGGTGTGTATTATTTCCGGGGGAAATGCCCAGCGAGGTGTCCCTTATCGGGAGTTAGTGGACGGCATGGAGGCTAGAACCCTCCGACCGGCAGCGTTAACCCCTGATAATGGACGCCTCAGAGGGCATTGTCCTGCCTGTACCATGGTCACAACACAATAAGACTATTCATTTACTTCTTGATTCGTTTTTGCAACCAAAATCTAACGTTTGTCACAAACCACAACTTTGTTTCCCTGTAACGTCGTTCACAACTCCAGTAAATAGCACAGACCTTAGATACGACTTGGTCCTCACAGCTACGAGAAAGCTAACGCTATGCTAGCAAGTCAACAACAAGACTAGCTATCCAGTGATGTCATTCTCCCCAAATCAATATGAAGATTATCACAGACAAATGTGTACTGTTGGCAGCAGACTGGAGTAGTGAGTCGAGTAGTGAATGTGAGACGATTGCTCACTGAAACTACTTGGTATGTATCCATTATCAGGAGTCAGCCAATCAGAATCCAGGAGTAACCAGACAAGGGAGAATAGAATGAATAAATATGCTCATTGGTGTATTTTACTGGTTTTACACCAGTTTATTATCCCGGCTCTTTACTTGAGATGTTTGCAGGTCTACCAGCACAATAAGCTTACTTGGTCTTGACGTGTTGTCTAATATTGATGAGTTTAATATTGTGTTTACTGATTAGGAGGGCACTCTGCCTGCTATCTGTCGCTGTCCGTTGACGGGGGGGTGCTGAATTTATGTTGGCGTGGCAAGACTCCATTAGGGGACACGGCTGGTGTGGAAATCAAGGATTTGTATTGGTTGACAAAAACCTGCAACTGACGTTCACTAGATAATTAACTGCAATCCGATCTCAGGCTGTTCTTGAGTACAGAGTTTTCGGAAGCTAGTCATAACCACACCGTGGCTGTATTGCAACAACACAGCCAACTAAACAAGAACAAGCTGGCATTGAACATTCAAAGAGTGAAACATGAAGTCTTGAGTTTTGCAGAATCCTCCAATAACGATGTTGGAGTTGTAAATGTCCAAAGTCGAGAGTGGTGAGGACTTAGAGAAGAAAGACGGTCAGACACTCGCTCACAGCTCCATCCGAAGACGATAGACGACCTCGACTCCGTTCTGTTAGCTTTGGCCCGTCTTGCGGCGGGGAGCCTAGCGTCCACTGAAATGTAAAGCTCAGTCCTGAGGCCACGGAAACAGGGATCGCATACCCACGAAGCACAGCGGGGGAAAGAGCTCGCTGGCAATCGTCTGGATCGTTTTGAGGGACGTTTGCATGCAAGGATCGCGTCCTCTCCTGAAAGTCTTCATCTCCGGTTTACATTATCCTGGCTTTGAAATGATCTCTGGGCTTCTCTCTCTGGGTCAATGCCAACAATCCTTTGCTACAAGTTTTTGTCTGCAAACTTGTCGCACAAAATGTCGCATGTGCTTCCTGATGAATGGCAATTCCACTGATTGATTATTTTTTACTATGCGTTGACACTGCTGAAATAATCTGTGTCTCAACAGTAGATGGGCAGGATTTTGGACACATTTTGGACACGAGAAGAGTCTCCAGGAGGCTCTGAAGCAATAAAGCAATCTCATTTTAAAACACGGGAGAACAAAAGCGTAGATTTTCCCTCTCTTGTATTCACCTCACAACTCTGCAGCGGCAGCACCCAGACAGTGTCTGACAGATGCATGATGGGTAAGGGTGAGGGGGGCGGGGGGGGGGGAGGGGAGGGCTGGGGAGTGGCAGAAAAATCGACTGGCAGAGTAACGAATGGCAGGCAGCCAGCTCTTCAGCTCACAGTGGCCGTCCTTCATGGGGGGACTGGTGAATAACAAGGAGAGGAGAGAAGGACTCATTTAAGTCTCCTAAGATCCTGCTAAAAGGTGGATTCACAAAGGAAGAGGGTCAGATACAGAGAAAGAAATAGTTGTTAGAGAGAAAAGATGTTGATTTATGTCCCCTTCGTCAATCTGTCCTTTAAAGTTTGGACCCAAAACTACAACCTTTGTTGTCTCATTCAAGTTGTTTTGGTCTAAAATACAAAAGGAACTGATGTAAGACTTTCAAAAGTACTTATTAGGTTTTTATAAAACTAAAAACGGTGACGTTAACGTACAGTATTTGACCGTTTTTCCACTCAACTGGAGCTGCAGCAAACAAAAGGCTTTTACCGAATGAGCAATCAAGATGCTTTATAAAGTCTAATTGAGCAGTCTGCGTCGGCACACGGAGGCTAAATCAGTGACAGCATGTTAATTGCCTTTGCCTTCAGACACTTCTGCTAATGACAATTACGTACTTGTGCAATTAGACCTACCGTAAAAATACTACACATGCAGGACGTGAAGCCGCTGTCACAAGCAGACGAGGACAACGGTTTGCATTCTGTTCATTTACTTCTGTGGAATGATTATCAGTGGAAGGTGCTGTGTGAGGAGAGCTGCTGTCTGCAGGGAGGAGTGTGAGGAGGTGAGAACAATGGAAAGAGATAAATATTAACCAAGTGGCTGCAGGAGAAGAAGAATACATATATTCTGAGGTCACGAGTGTGTTGTGTGTGTGTGTGTGTGTGTGTGTGCACGATAGAGATGACACGCTCAGGTTTCATGACTTTGTGGGCAAACAGATGAACTAACAGTTCAAATCTGAATGTTTTATGCTCACATTCGGTGCTTCAGCAAGTTTCAAACTGGTTGAACCTTCTTTTCTTCATAGCTTTGGTTTATTTAGTTAATTCAGCCTGAATATTAGTGAGTCAAACAACTGATTTATTACCTCAGTAAACATTGTAAACATGAGTTTATGGTCTCAATCTCTAGTTTCAAGTCTTCTTCAATACAGCATGATGTTCATTTAGTACATTATGGTCCATTTAGAGTCAAACAGACCATAAAGCAGGGGATGCTTTAGGGCGGGGCTACACGGTGATTGACAGGTCTCTACCAGAGACGTATACGTCACTCCTCCTCAGTCCAGATATGGTCACTTCCTGTTCACTGGCTGCAAAAAACAACAACATGGAGACGGCCGTAATCCAACATGGCGACGGTGAAATCACCGATCTTTAAAACATCAGCAGTGTTCCACTGACATGATGCAGTGAAACATTATGCTGTTAGTTACTGTTAGATTTGGCATGAGTTGAGACTTCCATCGTTGTTGGACGTTGGTTGTGACTCTGGAGGAGGATAGACGGAGCGAGATCTGACCAGCAGCGTTCATCTCACACTGGAGCATCCTCTGTGTTACTCTGCTCCCCAAACTACTACAAGCTGCAATTGCTTACAAAGTGAAATTAAAATCCTCCCTTCTGATTGGACAACGGGGAGGATTGTGCCTGGAGTTTGATTGGTGACGTAAAACTGGTCGGCATGACTCTGCTCACAGGCAGATCTGTCCACAGGGCCGATCACAGTTTAATAAAAACACAACAGAAGCATAAAGAAACAACGGTTGTTGAGAGTCAGATATTATACATATTACTTTATTGAAACGTAATGGGATGTCTGGTTTAAGGAAGTGTTGCTATTGTTTTCTTGCAGCCTTTTGAGCTCTTCAGGATAACAATAAAACCATATTGTTGGATTAATTTCAACATTTTGCCACTTTGTAATATATGTTATTATATTATATACCCACTTCATTAAATATCAAATATTACCCAGTCAACCTGCGGTAGGCTGGCTTTTATTTTGCAGAATCTCTTCTTCTCTTTTAACATTTAACAAATGTTTCGCCTTCAACCGTAAACCAGCAATTTCGTAAAAGCCGTTACCGAGTGTTTGTGTTGAAGATGATGGTGAAAGGATGTTCTTTCATTCTGACCACATTCACAGTCCAGAGGAACACGGAGGATCTGCTGAGACACGTTTCACTGATGAAGTGAATCAACGTGAGAGGGCCGCTCAGCTGCCAGCACCGTGAGACCTTTCCATTCACGTTAACCTCTCGTGTCCATAACTCAATGCTGATGGAAGTGTTGGCCCTTCAAAAAGTTGTATTGTTTCAGTGTTGAGAGTTAAAGACGTGAACTCGTGAAGTACCGCTCATCAACGTGGCAATAAGGCTCCTGACTGGACAAAACATATGAATGCATAATCAGAAACTGAGATTGAATCTGTCCGTTATATCCGACTCAGTTTTTCGTCCCAAATAGATGATGATTAAAAAGTTCTTCTTGTTCGTTGGTTTGTTTGTCGAGATGAACGTGAAAACGTTCCTCTCAGTCTTTACCTGCTTAATGCGGCACATTCATTGAGAACAGCAAGTCAACACGTCACAGAGACATCCTGTCCGGTGACTGAACGTTAACACACGCCTGTCAGCCCGTCAACAAATCTGAAATGCAAAGAAATGATTCTCCTCCTCTTCATCTCCCTCTCTATCATTTCACCTTTAAGACTGAACTAATGTTCCTAGAACAATGGAAAGCTGACTCATAAGTAGTCACAAGTCAGGTTCCATTGTTGCTTCATAGCACATGTTCTCTTTATCCTTTGGAGGCCATTGAAAACCGATATCCATTTAAAACTGTAAAATCCGTGATATCTATCATAACTCTCTGTGCAGGTTTGCAAAAACTATATTTATTTTTGCCTATAAACCTTAAAACCAACAGCTCCTGTGATCGTCGACATTGTAGTTTACAAGCGTTGTTTTAATATCTCTAACATGCTGTAGAAACGAACTCCCACAGGTCGGAGCTGATGCTACTTTAAAAGACCGGCGAGGGTTCAGTTCATCTGGGCCTTTTATTTTTACAGTAAATGTCCTACTTCCTGTTTAAATTAAAAGAATAAATTAACATTATAATCCCATTAGGAGCACATAAGATCACTGCAGACCCCTCACACCCTGGACACAAGCTGTTCCAACTCCTCCCCTCTGGTAGGCGCTACAGGGCTCTGTACGCCAAGACCACCAGACACAGGAACAGCTTCTTTCCACTGGCCATCGCTCTCATGAACAATTAATAGGTTATACTACACTATTGTCTGATAGGTTGATGTTCACATGTATATATATATACACACTTTTTTTTCTCTTGGATATATATTTATACTTGTATTATAGCTAAATGTTTATACCTACATCCGTTTTACTTCTTTTTGATTCTTTATACATATATTTTTCTTGTTTATTGTAAATTTGTGTTTGTACATTGTGTTTGTACATTGAGAGCGGAGTGGAAACCGGAGACAAATTCCATGGATGCGTAAGCACACATGGCCAATAAAGCTGATTCTGATTCTGATTCTGACATATTAATGTATAATACAATATAATCACATGTATATCAGTGTACAAAAGCTCACGTTCTCCATGTAGTATTTGAGATTGCATCGTAACAAATGACTTATTGTTCTTATCGTGCACTCGTGTACGAGCGCTGCCACAGAACGTGTTATCGCAGCTTCTCTCCGCTCTGCACGCTTTGATTTTATTTTTCTTCTTCTGCTTTCACCGAGCTTATCGGCAACCGGCACAAAGTGAGCCGTTTGCTGCAGCAACACACACACTCTCCACTTCCTGGTCTCTATCGACCCGTGACATCTGATTGGACACAAGCGGCCTCTTCCTCTCATCCACGGTCCTTTTTTTTTTCTTTCTGAAAATGGCTGACAGGTTCATGTTTATGTTCTTCATATCTTAGCTGATGCCTCTTAGACCGATGGTTCCTTACGGCAGGAAAATAAAAAGAGATATACGAACAGAACCACAGAAGAAGCAGGAGTGGGTCAGAGAAGCAGGGCTGACATCGCTGTGAAGACGTGTGTGTCGGACAGACAGTGGACAGCGGCGGTAATGGCACTCGGCTTTCAGCGGCAGCACCAGCTGTGCCCGATCCAAATGGGCACCGACAGCAAGCAGGGTCATGTGAGGACACGAGCACAGAGCGGGGAGGGGAGGGTGGGGGAGGCGATAAAGGGGGCGGAGCAAGCTGGCAGAGAGATGGAGAGAGGAGGAAGAAAGGCAAACCGGATTGTGACGAGGGAGGGAGGAGAGAAGGAAGGAGGGAGGGAGGAGAGAAGGAGGGAGCGTACGACGAGGGAAACAAAAGAACAGCAAGAAAGGCAAACAAAAGGCTGGACGGCACAGTGAGAGCGATGAATCAGTTCGCTGATATACGAGGTGAATAACGACATAAACACACAGATGTGACGAACTCATCAGCCACCTCCAACGTGATTGATTTGATGAAGATTGTTTGTGTTACATTGTATCCGGTTTGAGTTCATTTTGGTCCTAATACCCTCATTTGGGGGGAAAAGGATCGTGTTGTTCTACAAATCCCTTTTGTCATTAATGCTAAAGAAGCAACCGGCAACCGGCAAGAACTTTGACTAAAGCAGCCGTCGTCAACATTGGACGATTCTGCACCTCATGATTTGCGTCCAATGCCAAAGTTCAGTGCCGATTCAGGAAGTAGTGTGAACGATGGAGCGATCCGAAGAGCAAAGGTGTGGAGCTCGATCTTTCACGGACCACGTTTGCCTTTTCACTGACTGCACCTGTGATCTTTGCTGAAAGAAGTTGCCTATTTCCCAACACACCCCATCCTTAACCACACCTTTTACCGTCTAACCGAAGCCAAACTTTTACCTATTTGCCATCAAAAGAATCATTCAATAACGTTAACCTTATTGTAGATTCCAGATACAACACAAAGCAAGAATGGAATTGAATTGTCGTTGAACGTCGTCCAAGCTTTTGCAGAATTGTCCATATTTGTCTGGCGATAGGCTTCATACAACAAATCTAAAACTGGAACAAATCACCCAAACGATGAAGGAATACTGTCATGATATGTTATCAGACCTATGAAAAACAATGCACCGTAATTCATAGGTTTTTTCTGTGTACCACACTATACTATGTAAAGTTGAAGGGGAATGGATGAAGACGGCTGTAACCGACACAGTCTCACGGCAATTCGTGAAATTGTCACGAAATAGAATATTGTTCCGAGAGACACGAATTGTCCGTGTCCCTCGGACTCGAACTTTTCTTCGGGACAATGTTTGGTGAATAACGAAAGTTAGGTTCAAGCAACAAAACAACTTAGTTAGTTGTTGGAAAAACATCTTTGTTTGGCTTAAAATAACTACGTACAGTTAGGTTTAGGCAACAAATCCATGAAACTCCAATGTGTTGTGTCAAACACAGGTCCTGTTTATTGACACTGGGCTGAAATGGCAAAAGCATTCAAGTCTTTGGTCATGAAACTCATCAACTTCACAATCATCTCTCACTGAAATAAAACTCGCTCTTTATTAGTTTTCTCTGGGATGACTCTTTATCTACCAGGAGGACTGCTTCGTTCCAGTTTCTATCTCCACTTCCCATCAGCTCCCGATTCAATCCTCTTAGCTTTGTCTTTTCCGAGCACAACAGAAAGATTCCCGAGACCAGAGCCGAACGAGATGGCTGATAAAAGTTAAAACCCTTATGAGGAGAACACTGTCGGAGGGGAGACTACCCGTCCAACCAGCAGATGCTGATTAGTGGCCTTTGCAGACGGGTCTTTTCATTGCTTGGAGTCGATTGCCAAAGAATAAATTAGTGACCGTGCAATAAATTAGTGATCGTGCACTGCAAGAATCTTAAGGAGCCTGGCATACCACTGAAGATTAGCAGAACCATTGATAAATTCATTCTGTGGTGATCCTCAGCAGGTGCTCCTCTGCTTTCATCACTGAACTCTGTGATCCTCTTTCTATATGATAGTGATGCTTCCCCGACAACACAAAGCTCTGGTTTCAATACCACATGCAGTATGAGGTCATGTGTGATCTTCAATTACGACTGTCGCCATCGAACCGGTGATCGGAAGTTACCATATTTGGAATATGAAGACGCCGTATACGTCTCTGGTAGAGACCTGTCAATCACAGTAGCCCCGCCCTAAAGCATCCCCTGCTTTATGGTCTGTGTGACTCTAAATGGACCATAATGTACTAAATGAACATCATGCTGTATTGAAGAAGACTTGAAACTAGAGATTGAGACCATAAACTCATGTTTACAATGTTTACTGAGGTAATGAATCAAGAGAGAAGTAGAGTCATTTTCTCATAGACTTCGATACAACCAGACGTCTTTCTGAGAATGCAGGTTTTAAGACACTCCCACATTGGCTTCACTCGTCAAAACCGGAGGTTGCCTGCCTGGTTGTGAATAAAAACGGAAACATTGCGAGGATAAGCACGTAACGTTTCTGTTGGAGTGAGCGAATCAATACCAGCATTAACACCGATGCTTTCGCGGTTGATTCGACTTGTCTCGCAAACTTCTTGAATATGAAATATTTGTCACACAAACATCGGCACCGGCTCCTCGCCCACCATGTTCCTGAGACACGTCTTTGAGTACATGTACATACAGACTTGATCTTCTTCCTCGTCTTCGGTTGTGTTCTATGGCCGGTGACATCCATACGAGTTGTAACTTCGTGTGAAAGAGTTTTCTGCAACAGAGAGATTGGTCTCTTTACTTCCTGTGTGGTTGGATTTCTTTTATTTAATGTCAGCGCAAAATTACAAATGAATTACAGTAAGGTCCTTTATTTGTTTCTTTATTCTCTTGGTCTTTTAGAAGTGGACACAACAGACAATTATCACTGATATTTGAGATACGATGTCTACGTTTGAGCGATTATATGTAATACGAATGAGAAGAAAGGTAATTTGGGGCAATGACAAAAATGTAACAACTCAACGAGATGCAGATGCAGAGACACCGTTAAATCCTCTATTTCTACACAGCATAATCAGAGACTTTGTGAGGGTTTGTGCCCCTGGTAAATGGGGTCTGGGACAGTTCTCTTGGTCTACTTGGGGGTCCGTGACATGAAAATGTTTGAGGATCTCAAATGTAAAACTTCAAAAAAACAACTGAGGGACGACCGGTGTTGGTCGGTTGCAGTGCCGCCATTTTATGTCAAATGGACTCCGGGGAAGATTAGGAGATACTTTTGTCAGACCGGCCGTGGCTGAATAGAAAGAAAGAAAAGGGGAAATTTAGAGAGTTTGAGAAAGAAAGAGGCCGAGCAAATGAAATTGGACGATGAAGAGCCATGGGGAGACCGGCTGAAAGAGAAAGGGGCTCAAGAGGGAGGGAGAGGTAAGCGATAGAGAGAAGGCCAAATGTGTCTGGGAAAAGTTTTGTAGCTGAGGTGCATTGTGGGAGAGCAGACAGTGTGTCTGGGGGGTCTGAGGTGTGGATTAATGCCAGCGATTGGAGGAGGGCTGCCGCAGTTGTGCGTGAGCAGAATATCAGATGGAAGGAGAAGAGAGAGAGAAGAGAAGAGAGAAGATGGAAAGGGTGCAGACACTGAATTTGAGAAAAGAAGGGGTGATATTCTGCACCCGAAGACGCGCTGCTCACGCTGCGTGACAGAAAGTGCCGGTAAACTTCAACACAAATGTAAAACAGCCCACTTACACAGTTCTCATTTGCATGGAGTTTAGTTTATAAGGAGCTGTTTAAATTAGAAGTTGGCCAAGGACTAATCCTGAAGTCTTAAAGTAGGAAAGGACAACACTCCGGCTCCGCTAATCATCCGGTAATGTTTCAACTTGTTTTAAAGAAACCCAAAGTCAGCCTGCAGAGAGCGGATACAGTCCGAGCAGCCATGCATTCAGTCCAGGATCGGACAACTCGGGTCGGAGTTCATCGTGTGCATTTTGAATCCATAATCCACCATCTATGAAACGGCACAGTCCAACTTTCATTTCAGCATGAGAAGCAATTTGAAGGGATAACCAGGACCGCGGCAAACACATATTTTGAACCCCCGACTTAGGCTAAAGGCTTGAATTTCATCACAGCAAGATTATTGTGGATCTACTTTGAGTTTAAGGCATTTACTTGTTTTGTTTTTTTACTCCCTGAAGGAAACTGTATGCAAGTTATCTGTGTGCAAGAGGTCATAATGGAATCAGAGTCAGTGACGGATGGATTAGGCAAGACGAGGCAAGTTCATTTCTATAACACACTTCAGCAACGAGGGAATTCAAAAGCATCTATACAACGTGCAACAGAAACACGTTATAGAAGAACATTTAAATAAAAAACAATCATTAAACATTCAAGAGAATATAACAGTAAACAACAATAAAACAGGTATAAAATACAAGAATAAAAGCTACGGTGCAGTGTCACTAAATATCTGATAAAAGGCAGAAACAGAAAAGTCTCCAGCCTTGATTTAAAAGACGTGAGAGTTGTTTTCTGGGAGTTTGTACCAGATATATGGAACATAAAACCAGGAACCTGCTTCTCCATGTTTAGTTTAGATGAAAGCACCTGAGAGGTCTGGATGGTTCATAATCTATTAAACCATTCAGTGCTTTATGAACCAACAGTGTGTAAAGACCTCAGAACTGGAGTGATGTGATCCACCTTCTTGGTCTCCGTGAGGACTCGAGCAGCAGCGTTCTCAATCAACTGCATATTTTTTAAAGAAGACTTGTGAAGACATCGTTACACTGGTCGAGTCTGCTGAAGATAAAGGTTTTTCCAAGTCCTGCTGAGACACAAGTCCTTTAATCCTTGATATATTCTTAAGGTGATAGTAAGCTGATAAATGTGGCTGTTTAAATTCAGGTCTGAGTCCATGACTTCTCCGATTTCGGGCTCGTTTTTGATTTTTATTGCCGTTGAAGTTGAGATCTGACTTTCAATCGTTCCTTCTTGGCTCCAAAAACAACCACCTCAGTTTTGTCTTTGTTTAATTCTGGCACAACCAGTTGATTTGTACAATGCACTTAATGCTTGTTGGACCATAGTCCTCTGGTGAAATGGTAAATTTGTGTGTCATCTGCATAATATATTGTAACTTATTTTGTTGTTTTGCTTAAAGCCAATGGGAGCACGTAGACGTTGAACAGAAGAGGCCCCAGAATGGAGCCTTGGGGAACTCCGCATGTCTGTCCACCCGGATGTGTACTTAAATACAGACACAAAGTACTCCCTCTCCGAACTACCCAGTTTAGTGCTGTGCCAGAAAGTCCCACCCAGAGTTCCAGTTGGTCTAGTTTTAGGTCGAACGCACCGAATTCAGCCCTGAAGCTGACACATTTGATACGGGCCTATAATTCTTCATTAGCGACGTGTCTGGATACATTTTTCAAGAGTGGCTTTATGTTTTCAGGGCCTGTGGGACGACACCTGATAGAAGAGACTTGTTCACGATCTGGAGACGACTGGAGACTCGACAAGAGATCATTGGAAGAGAAAGAAAAATGGGTGAGTGGCCAGAAGAAGTCAGTGGGTTGTTTGCCTGGTTTGCTGAACGTATATATCTGCAGTGTTTATCCAAAAGTCCAATGTTTACCTCAGCATGATTCACTAAGCTCTGGTCCGACTACAGTTGTCTGGGAGAAGACTCGTGGTTCATTTTTTAACTCCTTAAAGCTTCTACTTCTGAATTTGAAAACTGCAAATTCAAAATACACCCTGAGACCCTTTTAACATCAAGGGAAGTGGTTCAACTCTGTGCTCTTTTTTGTAGATGAGCATGGAGATTTTTGACCTCGGGAAGATTATTCAACGACTCAAGCTTCACTTACTAGCAAATCTTTAGACCTTTTGACCATTTCTGTAGCTTCTGACCCTTTTTAGCGCTTTGAACCCTCTTCCACTCCTCTTCTTCAGAACAAGGAACTTGCTAAGGTTTCACCTCAGTATGACATTTTAAAAGCAAATAAGAGAACATTGAGTTTAGAGTATTCTGAATTGATATTTTAATGTTGATTGTCTGAATATGTATAAAAGCTAACTGTGAGTGAGAGAACTTCAAGTTTACATAAAGGTTTGTGAAAGCCCGTTAGCTGTGTTTATGTAGGCGTACCAAGCAGAGCTCTCCTCTAGAAATGACATTTTAATGCAGTTTTCCAGCGTTGCTGTTGCTGTCGATCATATTGTGGAATGAAGATGTTGGAAAGTCGTGAGTTATAGTGGAAATCAAGGGTTGTATTGATGCAGGTGTTGAAAGATATAAGCTCGTTTAACGGTCGTTTCCCATCTCAGGCTAGTAATCACTGTTGAGTTTTATTTAATGTTTTTGTAAATTTCCAATAGCCGCAAGCTTTTCCAAACTCTACTTGAGTGGTTTTACTTTCTTCATCGTAACCACACTTTGTTAATGACTCAAAGATGTTGGAGGACCCATCAACAGTTCATTTGTTAACCCAAGCAGTTTCAAGGTGTTGTAATGCCTCTCGGTCGGCTTGTCTGTCTCAGGAACATTGATATCGTTCATGCCCATCTGTCAATGCACCTGATATAATGTTGGTGGATCACACATGAGGAGCATAGACTGGCTCGTCGACAGAGTTAAATAACTATCTTTGGCCTAAGTATGGATCCCCAGCAGCAGGTGCTGTGATTGGCCCATCTCACTGTACGTCTGGCTCATGGCATGAGGCTAAAATAGGTCGTGTTCAGCTAAAGCTTGAGGCGGTTAAATATAAAGATGAATATGATACAATTACACACGGCTGTGGTTCGGTTTGGTTCGAATTCGGGTCGGAATGAAGGCGAGTCTTTGGTTTCGGCCCAGAACTGCAACGGGATCCTTAATTACCCAGATGACTGGATGCATTTTATTTTCTGGTGATCTGTTCCTCTCACTTGAATACCCAGAATTCCTGTGATGTGATGTCATCGCGCAGCATGCCCCCCCGTTCACCAAGACCAGCCAGTCGGTGACGCCTCTTACCAAAAAGAATATAGAAGAGGGGAAGGAAGGGAGCTAATCTTACCGAGCCGGCTTTCTGTGGATCTCGGTGCTCATTTGAGCAGATTTTCGTTTTCCTTCCGCCTCGATGTGATTTTTGGGAAAACAGTGTAAAAAACTTGCACGGCCCTCAGTGGAGTCTGTGCATCTGTAGCTCCTGCAGCTCAAACTGGAGCTGTCTCTGAGTGCTGTATTGATTCACTTGGCACCCACTTATGTCCTATAATGGAACAGGGCTCATGTGCTGCCACTAGCATTCGGAGAACTGCACGACCCGACCTATTACTTCTAAAAAAGAATCCACAAACAAAGTCCAGCATTTCTGCAGCTTTTCTTTTGCCCAACTGTCGTCCTCACTCTCGGTCCGATTAGCGGAGCGGGATGCTATCAAGAGATATCAGTGACGGAGGAGCGCTTCTATTATTTCTGTGGTATTATGAGCTGTGAGAGGCAGGCATATGGTGAAATGAGTCTGTATCTGTGTCTCGGTAAACCAAGAGCCAAGTCCCGAAATGACTCCCTTCTTTTTTTTCTATTCGCAGCCGAGGCTAACTGAAGATCGGTATTTGGTTTTTTTTTGGTGCGTGGAAGCTTTCCAATAAATGTCTGTGCATCCATTTCTGTATATGCACTTTTGTTAGTGTGTGTGTGTGTGT